>JARHVA010004002.1:1155000-1170000 GCA_037957365.1 Torreya grandis
TTTAAGGAATAAATTGAATGTAGAAGGCCTTGATAAATCCTTAGTAAGAAAAAAACAATAATAGAATGGATTGAAAATAAAACAATCCAAATAGTAGAGATAACGATCATGATGGTATCTATGTAAGAAATACTAATAGATCAAGATAATATAAAGAAGTTTAAATCAATAATGCCCAAATATTAGATTGTGAAGTTTAAAAAGGATGTGATTACGGTGCAAGCCATAATGGACATCCTTGAAAAAAAATGAGAATATTAAAAATAATGTCAAAATAAGGTGAATAATTTGAAGATGAGGTTGACTCCTTCATAAATAAGGATAAACATGATGGACGTGATGAAGGGGTAAATTTATTTTACCCAAAATAAAGATAAATCCTTGATGATTACCATGGCATAGGATATTGTGAGAAGTCAATTGTAGAGAGATATGAAGGAACCCTCTTGAGGGAGGATGAAGGAAGAAAATAAGGAAATTAAAACCATTCCTTGAAGGTTTCAAAATGATTTGAACACGTGGAATTAAACTACATTGGAGTGGGATTATAAAAAAAAAAAATTATGTTTTTTAGTAGACATGTAGATGAATGGAAAAGAGATGCAATAATATACACCTAGTGAAGATATCAAGATGGTGGTGGATATATTTATATAAAAGAAAATAGAAGATGAAATAACTGAAAACATGGTTCAAGAAGACCACATAAGTGAAGAGGAAAAATAAATTGAAGATGCATTCTTTTCATCTTTAGTATTTTAATATGGATGAGAAGAAATCCTCATTGAAGAAGATAAATCAAAAGAAAATGGTAGTAGTAATACTGAAGTAGAAAAATATCTCCTTGAAAGAATAGAGGAGAAGATGAAATAAAAAGAGTTTCATCATGGGAAACTAAAGCTTGAAGAGAAATAATGATAGTGTGAAGATAAAGAGAGTATTTCTACACCCTTAACCATTGGTGTGTTTAGGGATATGTGTGGCCGATTTATGGCTTACATACCTCTTTTATATACTTGTTACATTTTTCTATGTTCTTAGATAGGTCAACCTACGGAATAACCTTGGCTAAGTAGACTATATATAGGAGGTAGTGGTTAGTATTTATTTATTATGTTGAATATTATGCTATTAATGCATTGTTCTGGATGTTTCCTCCTTGAAGTGGCTTTGCTATAGTATCTAGTATTCTGATCTACTATCAATTATTTTTATGTGATCTCTCAAATTTGCTTATTTTGTTCGATAACAAATCATTCTATGTGAACAACTAAATAATTTCATTACAAGTGGTATTAGAGCTTTGATTTGGCCAAGTTTTATATGGTATTTTTTTTGGATCTAGCGAGGCATGGCTTTTGGAAGTGGTAGGAGTGAAAAAACATAACTTGTAATCTAAGAAGAATTAATTTTTTTTCCATCAGTGCAGTATTGATCAAAATGTTTTATTGAAAATAATATTTAAAAAAAAAATCTAGAAATTTTTTTTCCCTTTGTACAATTGCAATCATTGGATTTGTCTTAGTAAGATGATTCCAATGGTATACTCTATCGGTACACTTTTTTGGTGCAAAACATTTTACTCTAGTGCACAAAGGTAGTTATTGGATTCATCTTGATAAGGTGATCACAATGATACTATCTCTTGGTACACATTTTTTGGGGGTAAAAACCCTCATAGTGTTTGTATATGGTAGGTCCTAATACTTGAGGAAGAAAAAGGGAGAAAAAACCTCTTAAGTCTCCTTCTATCGATGCCATGGAATTTGGTACTTTAGATCTAGCAATTTCTCAACTTCAGGTAGACATAAAGAACTTGGTGAGACATGATGACTTTGTTGCAATCCAAATTAATGTTTCAGGGATGCACAGAGAGATAAATGGGGTTCATAATGAATTCATCATATCACTACATAATTGGCTGCCCTTACATCTTAGTTTTAGCCCAACAACCCTCCACTTTGGCATTCAAATTGTCCTCTCAACACTAATAAATCCTATGCTGGTATGAAACTGATGTTACCAAGAGTGGACATCCATAAGTTTGATGGTAAGGATCCTCTCACTTGGATTACCCAAATTGAGAATTTTTTTGAGTTACATCAAACACTTGGTTTTTAAAAGGTGATAGTGGCACATTTGTATTAAGAACTTTAACAATTTATTTGGTATTATTGGTTATGTGCTCAAAATAAAAATAATGGTGATCCTGTTACATGGTTTATTTTCACTAAGGAATTGTTGGCTCATTATCAAAATAATGTCTCTGAGAACTATTTTAGCCAATTAGCCAAAATATAGCAATCAGGAACTATGAAGGATTATATTCATCAGTTTTAGAATTTCTCTTTACAGATGGAAGATATCACTGAGAAAAATTTCAATGATCTATTTTTGGGTGGCCTCAAAGATAACATCCAATTCAAGGTTCAAATATTTAACCCCACATCTGTATTAGAAGCTATCTCTAAGGCATGTATGGTAGAATAAAAATAGATGGTCAAAAGGAAAACTTTCACTACTGGTCATGATCACACCTTTATAGCACCATCATTTGCACAACCCCCCAGATTAACATAATGACAAATTGAGGAGAAGAGAGCCAAAGGGTTGTGTTATGGTTGCGATAGTAAATGGATCAAAGATAATCATTATGCTAAAAAAAGCTATTTTATATTGAAGGTGCCCATGACGATGAAGATGATGGAGAAGTACATGGGGAGGATGTAAAATGTCCTAAGGAGAAATTTGAAGACTCTCAGCCTACTATTTATTGCCATGCCCTTTTAGGTATTATTACTCCCAAAAATCTTAAGGTGATGGGTTTCCTAAATATAAGGTCACTATATTGATTGATTCTAGGAGGACACACAACTTCATCAACAGTAAGTTGGATGCTCATTTTAATTGTTTCATTTATCCAGCTCTAAAATTTTAGGTTATGATTGAAGATGGTGGTAATGTCAATTATTCAGGAAAATATCATATTATTAAGCTAGCCATGGGAAACTACTTGTTATATTCTCCTATGCTTGTGATTCCCATAGGTGGAGCTGATATTGTTATAGGAGTATAGTGGTTCACTACTTTGGGTACTATTGACATGAATTTTCAAGAATTATTCATGCATTTTTATTTTGAAGAAAGGACTTTTGAGCTAAGGGGATTAAGGGCTAAATCTCCATAACTTGTTAGCTCCCATCAAATGACAAAGATTCTCCATAAGGGTGTTGAAGGATTTGTAGCTGACTTATTTTCCATGGAAGTACAACCAACTAAGCGATCTCCACCTCTTAATCTACAAAAAGTCATTGATACCCATTCTATTATTTTTTGGCGACATGCCAAAAAATTTCCACCTAGCTGCACACATGATCATGCTATAAAACTTATTCCTGGTAGTACACCACCCAACATCAACCCATACAGGTATCCCTATGCTTAGAAAAGTGAAATTGAAAATATGGTATAGGAGATGTTAGATGCATTAATCATTCACCACAGCTAAAGAAAATATTCTTTACCAGTTGTCATGGTGAGAAAGAAAGATGACACCTGGACGATGTGCCCTGACTATAGAGAACTCAATAAATACAATATCAAAGATAAGTTTTCTATTTATTGCATTGATGATTTACTAGATGAATTGAATGGTGCTTTTTATTTTACCAAGTTAGATCTACATTCTGGGTATCATCAAATCTAGATTTGTTATGAAGGCATACCCAAAACAACTTTCAAGACTCATGAGGTCCATTATGAGTTTTTAGTTATGCCTTTTAGTCTAACAAATGCACCATATACTTTTAAGATTTTGATGATTACTATTTTTAGGCCATTTTTAAGGAAATTTATTCTGGTATTCTTTGATGATATCCTCATTTATATTAAAAAGTGGGTAGACCATTTGCAACATGTGAATCAAGTACTTTTTATTTTAGAACAACATCAATTGTATGTCAAAACTTCTAAATAGACTTTTGGGGCTTGTGAGATTGAATATTTGGGTCATCTAGTTTATTATTAAGGAGTGAAAGTGGATCATAAAAAAAACCAAGCAATGGTGTACTAGCCAATTCCTAAGACACTCAAACAACTACATGGATTTTTGGAGCTAACTAGTTACTATCATAGGTTTATCAAAAATTATGATAGTATTTCAGCCCCACTCACCTCTTTGTTGAAGAAAGACTCCTTTCAGTGGACTGATGCAACTACTCAGGCATTTGAACAATTTAAATTGGCTATGTGTACTACTCCAATATTGGCCACTCCTGATTTTTTCAAGACTTTTGTGGTTGAATGTGATGCATATGGGTATGGTATGGGTGTTTTATTCATGCAAGAAGGCAAGCCACTTACATTTAAAATTCATCAACTAAAAGGTACAAATTAGCAACAACCCATCTATAAGAAGGAAATGATGGCCATTTTACATGCAATCAAATAATGGAGACCTTATTTGATAGGTCATCACTTTCAGGTAAACACTGATCATGATAATCTCAAATTTTTTTGGGGACAATGGTTATCATCTGAAGAACAACAAAAATGGGTAACTAAGATGTTAGGATATGATTTTGAAATAGTTTATAAAAAAGGCAAGGACAATGTGGTGGCATATGCACTATCTAGAAAGGATGAATCAATTGAGTCATTGTTATGTGCCATAACCATTTTTTAGGTAGATTGGATAGATGAAGCATGATCAGAATGGGAACATGATAGTGCTACCTATGATTTGATTTAAAATTTTCAGCAAGGTTTAGGTGGATTTTGAAAATTCACATGGAAGGGTAATACATTATGGTATAAAGATATATTGTACCTATATAAGGATTCTCTTCTTAAACAAAAAATCCTTCAAGAACTTCATGCAACTCCAATTGGGGGTCATTCAAGATTTTTAAAACTATCACATAATCAAGAAGCATTTTTTTGGGGAAGGACTCAAGGGGGATGTCCAAAAATATGTGGCTAAATGTATGATATGTTGACAAAATAAGGCAAAACCATCAAAACCCTAAGTCTTTTACATCATTTATCCATCCCTAGCCAGCACTGGGAAAATGTATCTATGGATTTTATTATAGGGTTACAAAGATATTATGATTAAAAAATGGTTGTTGTGGATCATATCAATAAACATGCTCATTTTTATTCTTTATCACAACTATTTGTTTCTAGTACAGTAGCTCTTGCTTTTCTCAATACAGTTCAGAAATTGCACGGGACCCCTAAGATCATTGTTAGTGATAGAGATCTCATTTTCACTAGTAATTTTTGGACTGAGCTATTACATGTTTGGGCACCTAGTTATCTCATATTTCATCCTATCATCTTCAATTTGATGGATAAACTAAGGTAGTCAATAAATATCTAGAAAGATATCTCCATTATTTTATTTCTAATAAATAGGATAAATGGGTTCATTGGTTTCCACTTGCTGAATGGTGGTATAATACTTTTGTTCATAGTTCTTCCAAAATGTATCTCTTTATGGAACTATATGGATACCACCCTCCACCCATCACTTCAACCTTAAAGTTACATCCTAAGGTTTGTTTAGTTGAAGAACATATTCACTATCAATAGGAGGTCCTTGCAAGTTTACATAAAAATTTAGCTATGGCCCAGAATCACATGAAGCAATAGGCAGATCAACAGAACTAAGAGGCATTTTGACATTGGTGATTGGACCTTTGTTTTCTTATATCCATATAAGAAGATGTCATTGACGTAAAAAAAATAAAGATAACAAGATGTCCCCTAAGTATTATGGGCCTTATTGAATCTTGCAAAAAATTGGTAGTGTGGCTTACAAGTTAGAGTTTCCTTCATCCAATCTCATACATCTGGTATTTCATGTACCATGCCTGAAGAAAATTATTGGACATAGATTTTCCATTCAAACAAAAATACCAAAATTAGATAAGGAAGGCAAAGTTTTTCTTGATCTTGAGATGATCCTTTAAATGTACACTAAGCAACTATGTTCCAGAGTGATTATAGAGTACTTGATCAAATGGAAGAATTTGCCATGCGAAGATGCCACTTGGGAGAATGAAGCATTTATGTAGCAACATCCAAAATTGTCATAATGTTGAGGACAACATTTTTTTAACGGGAGGGGCTTTCTACACCCTTAACTATTGGTGTGTCTAGAGATATGTGTGGCTAACTTGTGGCTTACATACCTCTGCTATATATTTGTTATATTTCTCTATGTTCTTAAATAGGTTAGCGTATGGAATAACCTTGGCTAAGTAGACTATATATAATAGGTAGTGGTTAGTCTTTATTCATTATGTTAAGTATTATGCTATTAGTGCATTGTTTTGGAGGTTGCCCCCTTGAAGTGGCTTTGCTATATTATCTAGTATTCTACTTTGATGTCAATTATTGTTGTGTGATCTCTTATATTTGCTTATTTTGTGTGATATCAAAACATTATATTGAAACATCTAAGTAATTTCATTACAATTATCCTCATTAAAAGGGATAAAATTAAAGAATAAAATGATTATAGAAGCAACAATAGGGAATAAGATTTCCTTTTACAAGGTAAATAAATGAAAATAAAAAGGAAATAATAAGTGGAAGCTCTTGCACTTGGAGAAATTTTTAAATTAAAAGTGGAGCATTTTATTTATACATCATCTTATATGTGTGAAGAAGAGAAGAAAAAATTAAAAAAGAAAAGAAAATAAAGTTATAATGAAGAGGAAAGTTGAATTCTAGTTTCATATGTAATGCATTTGATGCTAACAGAGATGAACAAAAGGGTTACTAATTAGTGTAAGGTTGAAGAGGAGAAAACAAGAAGAGGATTTGATGAGTAGATAGGGTTTATATTAACTAATGCATGTGAAAAATGAGTAATGATAAAAATATAAGTAGGATTAGATAGAGTGTATAAATGTTTTCTTGAGTCCTAAAATTTTAATTTGATACATGTTTTTGGGTATGTTAATACAAGTGTAGTAGAGAAAGGAGAAAATGCACTTAAATAAGGTTTATAAAATGAAGAGGATGATCTAGTTGACTTATACAGAATGAAGAGTTGATGAGATAAAATATTTATTTGAAGTTCTTATGAAGACTGAAACTAACAATAGAGACCACCTATCAGTAAAGGCGGATGATTTATTTGAAGATAAATTAAATAAAACTAAGTAGTAATATAGTGGAGTTAGGAAGTTCCAAATTCATTTGATCTGGATTATAAGTAAAAGGAAATAAACTCTAGTAGAAGAGAGAGAAGCAATGTGTCTTTTAAAGTACATGGAGGTGGATATAGAATATGTGTGAGTGAGTGAATATGATGAGGATATAAAGGAGAAATATATTCCATTTGCATAAGATGAGGAACATGTGGTGTGTGGATATGATGTATACGATAGTAATTTTTGGAGATCCCATATTTTACCAAGGGGAATATGAAGACCATATCCTAATTATAGAATATATGAAGGTGTTTGAGTAGATGTTTTAGGGTTTAGACTTAACTAAATTTTAGATACAAATACAAGTTCTGATGTGAATAGAAGTTGGAGTAAAAAAATAGATGTGAAGAGTGAATAGGGTGATGTAATTTTTGAATTCATCATATAAGTTAAAGTGCTAGAAGTAATGTCTATTGTATCGGAAGTGGTATATTTATTTGAAGTTGTGACTAGAGTCACAAAATAGAGTAACTTGAGAAACACATTAGGATTAGTGGTGGAAAATATGGGTAATACATTTGCATGTCATGATGCATTTAAATTCTTAGATGGAGAGGTTGATTCAAAGAGCATTTGGATAAGGGAAGGTGAGTAGTGTCACACATGTGACATAAAGGAAAATATTGAGATAAAGTAGTTGATGTTATTATCAATCCAAGCATGTGTAGAAGAGAATGAGAGTATAAAAAAAATCTCATTAGAATAAGAACATCCCAAAATTGTAGCAATTGATGTAAAAAGTAAAAAAATGCTGAAAATAATAGCATTTAAAAGAGAGGTGGACAAATCATTTGAATTCATCCTAAAGGTAGATAAAACAAAGAAATATGTCATTTTCATAGAGATATTGTAATTTTTTGAATCCACAATAAGGGAACTCCAAGAAGATGACATGAATATTGTTAAAGTGATAATAGTGGAGTTATGTGGAAACATTTTGTATCCCAAAATATGAATATGGAAATAGGAGTATATATGAATGCGAATATGAGACATGAAGATTTGAAACCAATTGAAGACAATTGGGTTGGGAGTTTAACAATATATTAGACAAATGATGAGTAGAGCCATACTGGCTTTTGGTAGAGAAGGAAAAACTACAATGAATTAAAACCTAAAAAGAATGGAATAGAAACATGAAGACAACTTGGTGGAGGTGGATAGACAGAGATGGTTCAAATCCCATAAGAGGATGGAAATGGAGGGATTTTTTTCTCAAGAGATGGATAGATTGTATCCAAGCAATGGGAAAGAGAAGGATAATATTGATTAGAGATGAGTGTAGGAGAATGGTCTATGGTTCAGTAGTTGGTAAAAAAAGGAAGGGTAAATTTATTAAAAATATTTTGAGGTATCTCACATGATGGAAGGGCACACAATGGCTTAAAATTTCAATTCAAAAGAATGTTTCTACCATCTAACCTAAGTTTGTGATCCCTATGCTCAAAAAATTATTACTGAAGATGTATGATGCAAGAGCATCTAAGGCCCCATGCAATCTTGTATCAATCAAAAATATGAATACGATAAGTAGGAATAAGTGGGGTTAAAGATATTTGATGCTATTTGAAATAAACACGAGTGATTTTTTAGGTCTAATATAATATTTGGTCAGAGATTATAAATAAAAATATGATTAATGTTAAAATAAAAATTAATCATGTAAAGTGAACAAAATAGTAACGTAAGTAATGGAAGTTTGAAGATGAACTATAGAAATCATAGGTAGTTATGAAAAATTCAAATCAATTTCCAAGAGTTAAGACAAGTTAATTAGGGAAATGTTTCGTTAATTACAACCTCTAAGGAGAGGAAAAGTGAGAGATAATAAACTTAGGAGAAGCTATCTAGGCATGTCTATGTTCAAAACTTGGAGGAGAGTGTATCAAAATCATGAGGGACTAAATCGATTATTTAAATATTATTCATATTATAATTAAATATTTGAGACAAGATTTTTGTATGTATCAAATCTCGTTAATATTATAATTCAAAGTAAGAAAGAGTGTGTTTTATTTTAGTTATGTGTACCATGTCTAAAAGTGTGTCCATTGTAGGGTTAATATATCTAGGCTAGTTAAAAAGGAAACAATTGACTTTACTCCCTCATTATCCTTTACATCAATAATTTTATTACCCATTACATAATTAGGGTTAATCAAGCCACATGAACCAAATTATAAACACTTATTTTGTATTGAGGATAAATAGCCCCAATTGTACACATGATTGAATTATGAAATCAATTCAATTTATTTCAAAATTACAGATAATAAATCCATTCTAACTAAAATTTTAATTTAAAACATTACATAGCAACCAAATGTAGGCTTGTGGTGATTTCAATGAATTTATATAAAAATACTTTATATCAATACCATGTCAACTATCACCATCTGCAAGAGATGCAAGGTTTGTAATGTTTAATTGTTGTGCACATAGAACTCTAAAAAATTTGATTCTTCAATCTAGAAGGCTCATATATATATATATATATAGATAGATCATTGGATCTTTACAAAAAATTTGTGTAGAATTTACATCTTAAGATCTTTAGTCTCAATATCAAAATAATGATGTTGTTTTGATTACTCTATATATAAGACACATGTTCAAATCTAGTAGGAGGAAGCATACATTGAAATTTATCTATGGGTAATGTATATCAACTCAATTAAGAAAAAGAAGAAAAACAAAGTGGAGTTCGAAAACAAATTCTAAAATGGGGTCTCACACACTAAATTTATGTCTAACTTCGATTTGACCTTAATAATAAAGTTTAAATTTATATTTTACTTTGATAATAATAATAAGTTATGGAACTCACATCGTATACAAACACCTCTAAGAAATGTTAATATGATAAAGGATAAATAGATTAACATGTTAGTATGTGAACTTCCTTTCCATAATGTAAAAAGGATTTGGGTTTATTTATTTTTGGTTGATATTACTAATTACTAACATAGTTGTAACATATTTATAACACCCACTTTGTCATAGGATAATTAACATCTACTTAATTAATATTGTATTAAATAATGAGAACTTATTCATGTAAAATTAAAAAATAATTAAAATTATTAGAATTAAATATGTGAATATCATTTCAAACTACTAGATTGAGATGTTAGAGAGGTTATAATAAATGTGAGATAATTTTTTTTGAGTTCATATGTAATTTATATGTCGTATATTTGTGTGACCTTATTAAAAATGGTGATCATAAAATTATCTTTCAACCCTTATAATGCTTATAATTAAGGATAAAATATACTTTCATTAAAAACTATTCCCTATTTGTTTAAAATGTTTGTTAATAGAAATAATACTTCTTTATTGAAATGAATTTTAATCCTTTCTCCTTAAAAAATTTATATTATTATACTAGTGATTAAACCTTAGTTAAAAAAATACTCTCTTTATGATCACATTTAATAGTTGAAAAATACTCTTCTATGATCACATTTAGTATTTACTATTTTATTAAAGTGACACCCTTATAATTTCGAAATATATTGGTGATTAAATTTTAGTTTAAAAATACTCTCTATAATCCCATATAATATTTACTACTTTGTTAAAGTAACACTCTTATAACCTAGATGTGCAAACCTACTCTAGATTCATGTGACACCAGAAATTCTTCTTAAATCCCTCTTATCATTTATTATTAAAACCAAAAAAAAAAAATCAGCCATGCAAATAAATTTGATGTCATTATTTCCAATCCAATAAAACTTATTTGCAACGTTAAATAATATCCCTCCCCCGCTAAAATGAGATTGATGTGGTATATAGCCGGAATTGGGAAAGATGTATTCTCCCTTTAATTCCGTCAGCCTTCCAATTAGACCTGACTGTAATTCGCTCGATCATAGAGGAGCTTTCGTTGTGTGAATGTTATCCATGCATTTCATAAAGGAAAAAGAAAAATGAAATGAAATGCTTTACAAACGAGTTCATAATATAACAGACCACCTGTTTCTCGCATAGTCTTCTCTTCGATCACGTGCGACGGATGAAGCCCCATGATGAACTTAAGTTGTTAGTTAAATAAATATAGTCTTATGAAAGAAGAGTTGGTCTATTCGGAATTTGTTCTCACATTACGAAAGAACTTGCAAAAATCATATTTTTTTTGTGAAATATCATCATCAACGATTATGTTTGAGGTAATATTTTTTTAATGGGTTAAATAGTTTGTAGTATAAATTTATTAAAAACTTTAGTGAGATTTCTAATTTCATTTTGAAAGTAGTGAGAGAAAGAAATTAATTCGACAGTTTTAATATAAAATAGATTTCAAAAATTTAAGAAGAATATGATGTAACAATCATTATTAATATTTGAGTATATTAATAAATTATTATGAATTAAATTTGATTTTAAGAGATGGAGATGGTAGTGGTTTTAAGTTAATAAGGTAGATAAATTAATTTATGTAAATTTCAATAATTAAAAAAGGAAGTATTTCATTTATAATCAAGATTGTTATATTAAAATATAATATTTGAAAAATTGGACATTTTTTTTTTTACTACAATATTTAATTTGTAGATGGACCATTAAAAAATATTGTTTATTAAAAATTAAGATAATTTGAATTAAAAGTATATGAAGTGGGTTAAATTTATTCAAATATATTATTTTGTTTTAAAGTATAAGAGTGGAAAATAAAATAGAGTGGTAGACAAATTAAGTGAAAGGTATATTATCTTAAATTAATTAAGATTCTATTTGTATAAAGAACATTTGAATTTTAAAGATACTCATGCAACATGCAAAATCTAAGTCATCATAGATATAATTTTATGGATAAAATTATTTTTTAGTAATTTTTTTTGATTCAATAAAAAATAGTTATATATACCTCAAAGATCAATGAGACATAATTCAATAAGACAAAAGCATAATGAAGACCTTTATAGTCATTTTGGCATTAAAAAAACATTAGCATAACTTACCAAAAGTACTATAGACTAAAGATGATTGTGGATATGAAGAATTTCACTCAAAGTTATAGATTTTTTCATGTTAAGGGAAAAGTTCTAAGTGTAAGTTTATATCAGTCATTTTTAATATAAGAAAGACCATAAAAAGACAACATGGATTTTATTTTTAAGGTTTTAAGAATAAAAATAATAATGATTTTATAATTTTTTAGACAAAAACAATAATAATTCTATATAATTTTTTGTTCATATATTATTAAAGATGACACATTCTATTTCATATAAGACTTGACAAGTAATGTTAAAAACATTTCCAATTTATTATTTAAATAAATAGTAAAAATACATAGATTTGCAAAGTATATAATTTAAGATGGAGATACAAATTTTACTAGATATTGTTAGAGAAGTTGGGAACAAGGGAGAAATTTAATTCATTATAACACCAAAAAATAATTAGGAAAATTAAGTTATCAAATAGAAAACATAGATTTCTTTTAAGATGTTTTATCAAGAAAAATCTTAAACAAGGGGATACAAATTTAATATAATTTTAGTTTTCTTAAAATATTTTAATTAAAAAAATAACAACTAAGATTATCTTTTGAATTAAGTATAGTTGTAGTCTTAAAAGTATTAATGATATAAGAAATAAATTTGATATAACTAGAAGTGTTGAAATGAAGGATTATGAAACATATGTGTATTAGATGCATAGGGAAGTGAGAGAGAGGTTGAAGAATAGTGTCATAGATGAAAAAAGAGAGAGTATACCTTAAGAGAATTGAACAACAATTTTGAGTAGGTGAATTTGTTTTGGCGTATTTGTGAAAATAAATATTTTCAAAATGAATGTATGACAAGCTCAAATGAAACAATATTGAGAAATATAAAATTATTAGAAACTTCCCAATGAATTCTTATGAGATACATGTATTAGATGGGATTGATATCTCGAATATATTCAATATAGCAGATTTTCACCCTTACCATGAGGGGAAAGTTAGTGATGAGAATATAATTTAAGATTTTAAATTAATTATGGATTGGAAAAAAATATTTTATAAGGAAGAGGGAATAAATAAAGAATGATGGTTACTTTCTAAATAGTCAAGAGGACAAAAAATATATATTTTATCAAGTGGAGGGATATAGAATCTAAAGATGCAACATGGATGAGTGCATTTGAAATTTCCAAATATTTAAAATAGTGCATGAAAGAGCTCACTCAAGTTTCAAGAGAAAAAATTCATATATAAATTTATTTACTCACGGTTTATGACTTAAGATTATCTAAATCAAATACAAATATTAAATTAACTAAACAAAATTATGATTTAAATTTCATATATATCATAATTATTTTGAAATGTAGACATCATTACATATGTTAAAGACCCTCTAAACTAATCCAAGAAGTATTAATAAAACTAAAAAAGTTTAGGAACATTAATTGGATAAGGTTTTAATTATCTCCTAAAGGTAAAATTCATATCAATTGGGAAAATAATTAAACTACCACTTAATTGAGATGATGAAATCAAATTTTCCGCTCTACATTAATAAGTGGTTTGATAATTGTCACGATACTTAGGTAATCTTTGGTCTATAGTAATTGAATGTTTCTCCTGCATTCAAATGAAATTTAAAGTAATTTTCTAAAATAATAAAATTTGACATGTGTATTGACATGTGTACCATTTTCTAAAAGGGAGGGAAGTTGAAGATGCACTAAAGGAATCACAAATAATTAGGAAAGGGAGAGATAAGTATTCTAGTAGAAGCTTCTTAGGCATGTCTATATTCAGAACTTTGGAAGAAAATGTATCAAATCCACAAAAAACTAAATTTATTATTTAAATATTTTTCATGTTGTAATTATATATTTACGACAAATTTATATGTGTATGAAATTTCTTTAATATTATAATTCAAAATTAAAAAGAGTGTTTTAGTCCAATTCTAAGTACGATAACTAAAAGTGTGTCTACTATAAAATTAGTGTCTCTAAACTAGTTAACAAAATAACAATTGACTTCATTCCATCATTCTTTTTTTATCAATAATTTTATTACCCTTTATACAATTAAGACTTATACAATAACTAAAATATCCCCAATTGTACACATAATGGAAAGAATTGAGAAATTGATTCGATTTGATAGCAAAATTGAAGATAATAAATACATTTTAACTAAAAATATCTTTTAAAACAATACGTAGAAACCAAATGTACACTTGTGAAAAAGATATTCTCCCTTTAATTCCGTCAGCCATCCGTGGAATTCGTTGGACCATAGAGGGGGTTTGATTGCGTGAATGGTATCCATGCATTTTGTCATAATAAAGTAGGATCCGAAGTCATGGAAAAAGAAAAATGAAATGAACTGCTTTTATAAGGTCTACAATGTCGGCCATCTTGCATTGCTATACAAACTAGTTTATAATATAACAGACCGCATGTTCGATCACGTGCAACGGATGAAGCTCTTTATAAAACCACGTAAGCCTGATCTAAAGATGTTTTAAGCTCTTTTTAGTGGTTTAGCACCAATATCAGAATTTAGATTTTCATTTGCTCTATATTTATTAATTTTATATATACCAGGCAAAACGTCTTAAGGCGCTTTTGATTCAGTAGTAACGACATTATATTTATATGTATTCTTTTATATTTAGGGAACTATTATTATTGTTTGTTTATTGTAACATATTAATATTGATTTAATGTGTTCGAGTTATGTAAAATATATTATGGATTTAATTTGTAAAAGAAAATATACCTCAAATATTTTTCGGAAGATAACGATTGAAGTACA
>JARHVA010004002.1:1175000-1195000 GCA_037957365.1 Torreya grandis
TTGTCCCTAAGTGGAAAAAATTAACTAACTTTGTGAAGGTGTTCTAGGTGAACTATGAGAGGTAGAGATGAATTATCAACTAATATATTTATAATGGAGATTCATATGAGCACCTAATAGAGGATTATTTTATATTCATGATAATGGAGAAATGGTATCACATTTTTTATTTCGTCCAAATCTCTCTATAGGGACCAAAAATTATTCAATAATATGTGTATCTCTTGACTCGCTAGCCAAATTAATGAACTATCTTCACGAACACATTAGAGAGGACATATAAATAAAGAAATGACCCTCATATTTTAGTTTTAGGGCCCAAAGTAAAAAATTTCAGGTGATCACATGCATCCAAAAATCTTGTCATCCTTAAGTGGAACAACAAAATAAAATTTGCCCAGGCATTACAGGTGAACCATGAATGAAAGATATGAATAGTCAACTCATAAAATTGCATGGGTAGATCATCTAAACACCCCCATTGAGGATTATTTGACATTCAGTATGAGGGATAAATAATGATGTGTTTTCTTTGGCATCTAAATCTATATTTATAGACTAAATGTTGGTCAGTATCATGCATATATCTTGAATTACTACCCTGATCGATAAACCATATTTGCAAAAATATCTAGATGGCCCTATAGTCATAGGAATAAGATTCATCACTATTAATCAATCGTCAGAGTTTAAATTTTTAGGTAATTGGATGCCTCAATTAAGAGAATCATCTCATTCCCAAGTGGAAAAGTAGAATGAAAATTGTGAAAGTATTATAAGCAATCCATGTGGGGTAGAGATGAATTGTAGGCTTGTATATTTGAATGGGCAAGTAAATTTTCACACCCTGTATTATTCTCTACCACTCATGATGACATATAAGTGGAGAAACATTTTCTCTTGAATCTAAATCTATTTTTATGGACTAAAAACTAGTTAGTAGGACATGCATCTCTTTATTAGCTTGTCCAATTGATGATGCATCTTCATGGAAACATCAAGATTGGTTTATAAATATAGGAAATACCTTTTTTTATTTTTTTTTGGATCTTGGATTTGAAAGTTGAAGGAAATTGGATGCATTCTTTAGGATAATATTCTCATCCCTAAGTGAAAAAATAGAGTAAAATATTGTGCAGGTGTTGTAGGTAAACCATGACAAGTAGAGATGAACTATAATCTCCTATAATAAAATGGGTGAGTTTTATAAGTTCCCCCTTGAGGATTGGCTACCATTCAGGATGAGGAATAAATGGTGATACATTTTCTCTCACATATAAATATCTCTTTAGGTATCAAAATTTGGTCAATAACACTTGTATCTCTTGACTCACTTGCCCCATAAGAAAATGTTCTTTATGGAGGCATGTTTATGGGAATAGAAACACTTGAATGGCCTTTTTCATGTTGTCTGTTACACCCTAGAGTGAAAATTTATATGCATTCAAATGAATCCCTCAATATAATATTCATGTCCATAAGTGGATAAATATAACAAACTTTGTGTAAATAAATTGTGAGGGGTAGAGATAAATCTTAAAATCTTGCAATTGCATAGGTGATTCCTTTGAGCACCCCTTGATGTATTTTTTTAGTCAAGATGAGGGAGAAATGTTGGAACTTTTTATCTTGCAATGAAATTTCTCTTTAGGGGCCAAAAATTCCTCAGTAGTAGGTGTATCTCTTGAATTACTATCATAATTGATGAATTATTTTCGCACATGGCTCTAAATCAGTGTATAAATGTAGGAATGGATGCCATTTACCATTTCTTAGGCCTTGACGTCAAAATTTGTAGGTGTCTAGACACATACCTTAAGAAAATATTCTCATCCTGAAATATAAAAAATGAATGAACTTTGTGCATACATTGTAGATGAATATGGGGGGTAGAGATGAACTACCAACTCTAATTATTACACATGTGAGTCCTCTAATCACACATAAAAGGATGATCTCCCACTTGTGATGAAGGATAAATGAAATAATTTTTTTTATTTTAACCAAATCTCTCTTTAAGGAGAAAAATTTGGTTAGTAAGATGTATATCTCTTGACTTACTAACCCAATTGATTAATCATATTGACAAATGCATTTAGATGGGCATATAAATGTGGTAGTGACATTCATTAATCCATATTTTGTCTCACCCTAAATTATAAATCTATGGGTGGATGGATTCATCCATTAAGATAATCTTCTCATCCTTAGGTGGAAAAATAGAGTGAAGGTTGTGTAGGTGTTGCATGCCAACCATCAGGGGTAATGGTAAATCATCAACTCCTATAGTTATATGGGTGAGTCCTCTGATCAACCTCATAATATTATATACCACTTAGGGTGAGGAAGAAATGGAAAAACATTTTCTCTCTTATCTAAATATTTCCTTAGGGACCAAAATTTTGTTAGTTTTGTTAGTAGAGGTTTTTGGGTTTCACTAGAACATTCTAATTATGGGGATAGGGTGTGCAAAGTGACATAGAAATATTAAAAAAAGGTTTAATTGGTAATTATAATCCATAAATGAGTTTTATAGTAGAGAAATATAATAGTTTTAAGGTTCAAGACATGATGGAAACTACTTACAATCAAATAAATTGATACATCCAAGTATTATCTGAACATAGGAAACTCTACGATCATACCAATAAAGAACACAAATACTTAGAATTAATATTAAAAATATCTAATACTAGAGACTATAAAAAATAAAACCTCATATATCGATGTCTAGTTCTATCAATAGTATGTGTACAAGCTTTTTGAGAATAACATTAATGATTCTATTACTCACATACATACCAAAATCAGCATAATAATCAACCCTTCTATTACATTCATTAATAATAATTATAGGTACTATTTTATATAGTTTTAAATTCCATATCTACCATGATGAAAATATATATCCATATCACATTTCATGGAATGTTGACCAACATGGAGATTCCTGTAACAGCTCCTAACAACCCAAAAATAGAATACAGTTAAAATTACCATAGGACATTCTCAAACATATAGATAGTTTTACATTTACCATTTACTTCAAATACTTTCCCAGACTTAAAATAATGTCTCATCCCAAGACAAAATCATAGAGTGAATCCATTCAAATACTGAGAGAGGATCCAAAAGATAGAAGTGCATAGGACTTCATAAGCATTGCTCAATGTGATGGTAAATTAGTTTTCACCACTTGAGCACTATTTACCCACCCTTTTGGGTTTTAAACTAAGTATCCTAATAGTATACCTCCATTTTAGGTTTTCAATATATTATCACTATGTAGTATTAGATAAAGTTTCTAAATACAAAATAAATGAAACAAAGTTAATAAATTTTGGATCCTGCACAAGCATCAGTTGGCTGGTGGAGGCATCTTACTTTGTTATAGAATTTGTCATAGTTGACTAGGTGGAATGATCTAACGATCATCTATGATTGGAAAAATTATTACGTCTATGTTAACCAAATCATCCTTATAATACTTCCAATTAAGTATAACCTCCTAATCACTAGGTAAAAGATAATGCAAAGAGACTTGATTTGCCATCAGCTAGTGAATATTGGTATCAATCATCTTGAGCAAATAAAAATTTACCATGTGATATTTATAGGTGAGTTCATCATGAATTTAAACTAGGTTATTGACATGTCACTACACATGCACACTAGCAAAAGAGTTGCACATCTGGTTCTACCAAGTATATAGATTTTGCATTACAGGGTCCTATGCATTAAGTGAGGTCTAGAGGGAAGCATCCATGGTAGTAGGAGTGATGCCTAGTGTTGTGAGATTAGTGTGGGTGAAGGTATCCATGGTAAATTTAGGTTTTATATTGTTCTAAATTGCATCTAACTAGTTATTCTAGTCGAGCAGCTAAAGTGTAATGTGCATAGCTTGAGTATGAGAAATATTGATAGTGGTCTGGTACTCAGCTAGCAACTTGTAGAGGATATCTATTTTAGCTTTGATGGATTTCCACTTCTGTATGATACATGATTCATTGAAGGTCTACCAATTGGTGGTGATATTTTTTATAAGAATAATAAGGTGGTCCTTATCTAGGAGTGATCGATTCGTGATCAACTAGGTATATAAATTGGGATAAGGATCCTCAATAATATTTCAAGTAATACATAACTGCTTGGTAATGGTAAAATTTTTATCTTCAAGCTCCTTAACTTATTTCTCTAATGAAACTACCTTATGTGAAATGGACTCATGAAATGAAACAAAACCTTTAATCTACATAAATAATGATATTTTATAAACATCTAAGGATGCTTTGGTAGTGGTAGGAGTTAAGGCAAGGTGTGTGATAGATGTACTTGTAGATGTTGCACATAAAGGAGTAATGGGCATAGAAAAGATAGTACACTGATTAGAAGTGGACAACACATCCCACATCCAAATTTTAGATAGGCTTAAGGAAGCATCATCATCCTAATAGGTAATCATAGTATCTCGTACCTATGGTTGAAGCATCTCATGGGATGGTGATAGATGAATAGAACTTAAAGAAGTTCTCACAAATAGAACCATCATAGAAATGGAATTGACCTTCCTATTCACTCTTTTTCATAGTGTCCTCCTATGATTTCTTGACAACATCTAATTGTACCTTATTGGACTCCTCTCTCTATGCTTTCTTTTATGCATCATTATTTTCCATTTTATCAGCCTTTGCTATTTGTGCCTTATACTACCATGCTTGGTCTATGGCTAGCTATTGGTCTTGATCCTATGTAATTTGGTTCTTCTTCAAATCCTTGGTAGCTTTTGTCTATTTATGATTCACTTATAATTCAACATCCTTGCATTTTTGATTGGATACATGATGTTATTGTTGAGTTTACGTGATAGGTGTGGCTTCCTACTATAATTTAGTCTTGTCATCTTTTAATTTTTTTGGAAGATTTTGTCAACATCTATTGCTTGATTTTGAATAGCTTATTATTTACCTTGTCATTTGGATTCCTCCCTTTCTTGATACATTATTTATTCCTTATGCTTAATCTTGACCTTGGTCTTGCACTTCTATTCTTGGCACATGCAACACTTACCTACTCTTTGTGTTTCCTCACATACAGCTTGTTGTTCCTCGATAGTATGAGTGTCTAATGTAAATTATTTTGTGTCACTCATGGCCTCTTCAGATTTGGATGGAGAAGAGCTAAGAACATTCATTTTCACTTCTTCCTAAGAAACTTTCCCCTTGCAAAATAGGCATCTTGTGGGTTTGGATGGTGGAACTTCTTGCATAAACTGTGCTTCTGCCATAGGTTCTCTATTAACATGTGAAGGAACAGGTGAGGATTTAACCCTAGATTATTGAGGGATGCATGGAGTCTACGTACATCAAAATAATAGAACTATGGGAATCATTTTGATGGATCCTAATTGTGATAGACTCATAGGTGATCCCCTTGCCTCAAATGATTGATAGATTTGATACATTTTTGCTTCTTTTGCCACTATGTCGATGATGATAGAGGTTGAGCATGGAGGTAGCTATATTAAAATATTATTAGGTACTTTATCTTTCACCTAGATAGTGCATACTACTTTCAAGAATAAGTACTCTTTTTCTTATTTTGTCTCATAAAGGTCTCAGGGCATATCATCCATCATCATCTAATATACCTATTATTCATTAGCACCTAGATTTGGTAAATCATAGAGCTTAGAGATTTTAGGAATGTTCGAGTTGTCTAACCACATGATCTAGATATGAGTCTTCCACCTTGGAGGATATAGATATATTTAACCTTTGGGCACTTTGAACTTCCTAGAATCTTAGATTGTAGTATATGTTATTTAAGGTTGCATATTTATAACCACAAGATCTACAATAGATGGTGATACTATATGTAATGGAGTGTATCTCATTGTTATGATCACTTCTTGATTATCCACCTCAATTTGTGTCATCAACATGTTGATAAAATATAGAGGATGCACACCTAAAACCTTGGAGAGTTCATGGACTTACATAAAAGTGCCTTTTGACTGCTTTGTGACAACTACATGCTATCCCAAATACTCCCTGAGATCAGGTCATATGCATGGGTTAGCTACAATAAGCTCAAACATATCATCCTAACAAGTGACAAACTTGGCTTATTTCCCAAAGTATGTTCTCTCATGGTTCTAGGTGAGATTCTAGAAGTAGACATCTAGCTAGTAGTCAACATTAGGGTGAACTTCACTCTCGAAAGACTTCCACTATGTAAACACCAACAAAAATAGCAAATATTGGTATTAGAAGGTTTCTTTCACAATCACCAAAACATCATCTATGTTATAATTAAATTCACTAACCAAATATTATGTCTAATTAAATTCCTCATTATGATGGATAATCTTATTGGCAATGTTGTTGTCCCCTTCGATACCTTGTATGGTATCCTTGATTGTCTACTAGAATCAACAAGAGATGCATTCAACTAGAATGCACTCTGACACATATTCAATATACTCTAGGGAGATTATTTTGGAATTGTGAGATTAATTTTACTATATGTTTAGAAGAATGAGTGACATTGATGATTTGTAATGAGAAATTGACCTCCCTTGCATAGGCAGTCTTGTTTCCCTAGCCATTATAGTAGTAGTAATATGGATTGGTATATCTTGGGAAAGATCAATCTTTCCCTCATTGTAGTGGCCCAAAAAAACCTCCATGACATCACTAAGTTACACAAAAGCGGGTAAATGTATCAAATGCTTCACATCATTATTACAAAACTTATGTGGTTGTACTAACATGGTTGGTTACATTCCTTCAACTGTGTCCAGGACAAAAATGCATAACTCTACATTGTGAGCAAACCCATAATTGTATTGATATGTGTAGTGTGTTTGGAATAATGACACACCGATGATAATATACTCCTTGTGTGATTTTGTAAACCATTTAATGAGTTGGGATTTATTAAACCCAACCATTACACATTTCTTTCAAAAACAAATGCATGGATGCTGTAATGTAAAGATTAAAAATTGTTTGTAATTTGGATAGCACCTCAATATTCTTAGCAATGGATATGAATGGATTTTCCTAAGTGCTTGATTTATAATGTATTTCACCTTCTTTAATAGCTTACAATATTGATGAGTTATGATGTCACTCAATCCTTCACACAATAAAATTGAATGAAATATATCTATTTGGCTAATATGGTGGGCATTTAGCTAACATGACATTTGATTGCAGTGGTAGTTAATACTTTTTGAACTATCACATTAATGTGGATTTGACTGTATGTTACTTATTACATTTATGATACAAACCAATCACTTTTCCAAAAATATTTGTCAATCTCCCACTCTATAATAATTAAATACAATGAATTAACCATTAAGATGCACTATTTTCTCCATATTTAGATGCACGTGCCTTTCCTAGACATAATTATTATCTATACAATATATGCACGTGACCACCTTTGACAAGTCATCTATAGTAATGGAACCTTAAACTATTGTATAGATACTTATGGTTACATATTATACACACATACATTTACTGACATGTGTTGAAATAAACACTTAAAATATAAATTATCATGAAATAACACTTTTAAAACCTCTTTATGATTTATTTGGTGTGATATATCACCTTTATTCCATATTATTATAAGTTAATAGTGGTAGGACTTCAACCTACAACCATTTACCCACCTAAGTAAGTCATTTCCCTACAAATCATGCATGACCACTATTCCATGTTGTGAAATTTCATGGATGATGAAAGGACACTTCCATCAAATGTTAAGCTTTCCAGGGAAAGCTGTGAACCTACTATCATATATAAGAACAAGTTTATTTACCCCACATTATTTTATTCATAGGTTTTTATCATGGCAAACCTTATGGTTATGCTTGATTATCTCATGGACCCATACTACTCTTTATCTTTCTTCATCCTTGTGATTAAGGTCTAGCAATCTATGAATCAATGACTCTGTATCACCCATATGTAACACATTAATGACTTGTAGACTAGGAAGATAATTTTTCATGAGAATCATAACATCAAGCTCATAGAATAACTTGAATGGTGCAAAACCTATCACATGTTTATAATGCATGTGATAAGCACACATGACAAATGGAAGTATATCCTCCCAATCATCTTGCTGCACATCACATATTTTAATGAGCAACTTATCAATCACCTTGTTTGAAACTTTTGCCTAGTCATTTTCCTCTAGATGATATGCATTACTTTTATGATGTGATATTAGAAACTCACTTATAAGGGTTTTGATGGTCTTGTTTAGAAAATGAGTTCCTCTATCACTTACCAATTTAATAGTGCAACCAAACCTAGTAATGATATTCTCATTTAGTAACTTGGTTGTGTCCTTTGCATCATAACTTGGAGTCACAGTAGACTCTACACATTTGGTAAATTAATCTATTGTATTTATTATCTACCTTACCTTGCTACATTTTCCTGGGGGATTTATTGGCTTGACAAATTCAATGTCCCACTATTCAAAGGGTTTTTATGCTAACATGGGATGAAAATGCATCTCATCTCACTGGTGTGGCTTCACCATCCTTTGGAAAACATCACACTTATATGTAAATATCTATGTATCCCAAAATAGATAAGGCCACTAAATACTACTTTGTAAAATCTTCCTTGTACTTGCATCTCCTGCGAAATATCCTCCTGCTACTAGTTAATGCGCTTCATCCACAATCTATGCACGTTCATGCTCAAGTGCCACTCTACGTAGGAGTTCATCTTTACCTAAGTAATATAAAAATACATTATCAAGACTATATGTAAGAGCTTGGGTTATCACTTATTTTTTATCTCTTTATATATAGTGATATGGGAATGTCCCTTATTCAAGAAACTATGTGATCTCCTATAGTTGATCCAGAATCACAGTCACCTTAAATAAATATGCATCTAGTGACTCATCTTAAAGTTACTCAGGTTCCTCACCATTAGTTAAGATACTGAGATGGTCTGAACCAACATCTATCCATTCTAGTTTGACATTAATATGGAATTGTAATTATTGGAAAAACATCAGCCAATGAGATATGCATCCTCTCAATAGTGGATTATTCACTAGGTATCATAGATCTTGATGATTAATGAATAATTAAAATGGTGTAGCCAACAAGTAGTGCCTAAAATTTTGTAGTGTGAACACTATCCCTAATGCTTATCACTCAGTTGTTGTATAATTAAATATGAAGCCAAAAAAATCATATTCGCAAAGTGGATTGGGTGATATAATTATCCACCTCTTGCCTAGGCAATTATTACTCCAATGGCAAGCCTTGAAGCGTCCACATGCACATGAAAAGGTTTACTCTAATCCAAAAAATTGAGGATCAAAGTAGTCACTAGTCACTACTTCAAATCAACAAATGTGACCTAATAATCCTCTATCCATACAAACTGAACTCTTTTTCATATCAACTTATCCAAATGGGTTGATATAATGGCATATATCTTGATGAATTTCTAGTAATAATTAATGTGTCCCAAAAAATATTGCACTTCTATTGAAGTCTTGGGTGGTGGAATACTCACAATGACTGTGATCTTAGCATGGTCTACAAAGATTCCTTTACTACATAATACATGACATAATAAAACACAAAAAAAATATGAAAATAGACATTTAGTCAAATTTAACACTATTCATAGTGATTTACATCTTTCTAACATTAATTTAAGTTTTGATAAATGTTCTTTGAACAAAGATAACACTACCCAATTGTCCAAGTATACTTCTACAAAGTAATGGATGAAGTCCTTGAATGCAATCAACACAACTCTGGAGAACATCACATTTGAATTTTTGAGTCCAAATGGCATGAAATTATAAATGAATAAACCCCATTCTATGGAAAATGTGGTTTTGGTCATGTCCTCTTTTATGATGGGTATATGATGGTAACTGTTGAATCTATTTGTTAATAAGAACACTTCATGCCAAACAATAACCTTTAAAACTTCATGTGTGAAGGGAATGGGAAATAGATCATTAACACAAGCATCATTAAGGATGTATTAGTCTCCATAAATGCATATCTCCCTAGTATTCATTGGCTCAACTACCATGAACCTAACCTAGTCAACTTTTTTAATCAGAAAGATAATGCCTGGTTCCCACATGTGATCAAGTTTAACATTCACTTTCAACTTCATATTTGGGCTCAGCCTATATGGTCTATTATTGATTGGACATGCACACTCTTTTAGATCTATGTACATATCCCCCAATTAATGATGAACACCTTTGACTTGTGAAAAATTTGTAGGAAAGACAACCTAATAGTCTCAGAGGAGCTACAAAACCTCTGAGATATCTTCATGTGTAAAATAGTCTCTGACATGCACCATTTTGGGTATTTCTTCTATACTAATATTTTCTATGTGCTCCTTTAATGCCTCCTGATACTTTCTAGGTTTTTACTTAGGAATGAAGTCACAAAGTATATGTTCTCCTTCACACTCAAAAAATGTATATGTCACAAATTTTCCTCCTCTATTTCCTCTATGACTGGTTTTGGTAGGGGCTCTAACTCTCTAGTTCAAATAGATCCCCTATGTCCATGTAATCTTCATTATACATCCTATAATATTTCTTGGCCTCCTCATGTATCCTATGGTAGGGTTGAAGCCATGGTTGGGTCTCACCTTGGCTAATTTATAGAATCTAAAATATGTGTTTTGGTTTTTTCTCTATGACTTTGTGTGGATTGCATTCCCCTTGTGCTGGTAAATGTTCCAATCTTATATGGAATGTAAAGGTTTCAATATTTTTTAGATAGAGACTTGTACCTAAGGATTATCACTTTTAAAAATGAATGTCTGAATGAAATCAACTTGGATATGTGCCCAGTTATTTGTTTCTCTTCTTCACCCATGATGGATGTACCATGCTATAGGGAAAACACCAAAATTATAGATGAAACTATGCAACCAAAATTTAGGAGATATACCCTCTAACATCCACATCTGAGTACACCTATACACATGTAGTTTTAGGTATTAACCTTCTTGATGCAATTGAAATTGAGATAAGAACATCTTGCAAACTTCATCAAATGTTAACTGAGCCTCCCTATGGACATCCAACTAGTTCATATCAATCCCATTTATCGAATAGTAAATATAACTCCCTCTGGGTTTCATCTGGTATATTCTATTGAGATCATATGATGAACTCACCAAAATCCTCCATGGTAAAATATTGGGGTATTAGTCACTCAATTACAAAGATCATTCACAATCATCGCATCCCATGATTTATTTTTGCCGAATTGATTACATGGGTGTTTGATTCTCTAATAGTTGAAGAAGCTCTATCCCATGGAAGAACAACCCTTTTAATATCTAAGAAAGTTTATATCGGATCGTGTTGGAGATCTTACCATAATTAATCACACATCCTCCTCAATCTTCTAAGGGATCTCTAAGGTATTCAAACTCATCTTATCCAAAAGCCATTTTATGTAGAGAATCTAAGTCTACGTAATAGTATTTTTGTAGATAAAATTGTACTTTATTTCTCGTAAAGCCTTATATTTACCTTTAACTATGACCTTCATCCAAATGGCATTAACACCAACATAAGGTGAGTCTAGCTATTTTGGAATGATATAAGTTTTAAACTCAGTATTTTTTAGATGAATGATAATGATATTTTCATCTTAGTGAGACTTTAATTGATTCATGACTGTGTTAATAATCATACACCCATAATAGGCCCACTTCTTTACTATTAGAGTAGTGTAGTGAATCTCATCTATTTTCCTATCAATTACTTTAAAATCACCTTGTAGAATGAGTTCTTTGAATTTGATTTTGACATTCTCCAAGAGACCAATAAGGTCAACCCTACCATTATCTACTAGCCTGAGCATGATAGGGATATAACTCAACATAGGTATTTCTAGGGCCTCCCAAGTGAATCTATGGATCATATTTATAGTGTTTCTAAAATTGAATATAGCATTGGACATGTCATATCCAACTAATTATATGTCCATCCTTACATCCATGTCCAAAATTTTGTTGGTCTTTACAAACCAAACCAACTTATTCATCTGCTATTGGCATTTTTATACACATTCTAGTAGGTTATAGAGCAGGTTCATGATGTGATGTGAGATATCCTCATTATATAGAATATTGAGGAGTCTCATCAAATCCATCAACATAGTGACAACCCCATCTTATTTTAATATATGCATTATCTTTCCATACATATATGTATCAATATTGGCATCATTGCTTTCATTTATCCCTTGCTATTGGGTTATCTTCAAAATTTTCACAGCTTCCTACATCAGACTTTATTTAGTAGTAGGTTCAAGGTATTGATCTAGACGTGTTTTTTTTAATACCCAAGTCCTTAGTAATTTTTCATAGAAGTCATATCTATTTTGCATGTTATTTTCTAGTTACTGCCTATAATGTGGCATCCTCCCTTAGCTATGCAAGAATCATATTAACATTTCTAATAGGTCTCTCCCTCTATTGTCTTTCTAAGACTAGATAATATTCTATAATGTAGTTCTCTATCACTCTGTAGTATGCACAATAAAGTTGTATTTAAGGATTTGCAGGATAATTTATTTGGACATGTTTTAGTTCTCTATAGAGATAACAATGAATGGGTGGTCTAAGCCCATTGTTTCCTTGGCCTCTTTGTGTACCAACTTGATATCCACATAAGTATCCTTCTTTGTTCCCCTATAACCCCCATCAAACTTAGTTCTATGGTTGACCTAAATTTCTAGTATTCTAGGGTGCATTCTATCCTTGATGTTGTGGATATTCATTAAATCTAGCCACATGTTATTATGGTTCATTTGGATCCCATCCTAATTGTTGTGCTTGAGTAATCATAGGATTCCATGTCTTACATTAGAATTCTTCGCTAAGAAAATTTACTTGATTATTCATAGATTTAATATAATTGGTAATTTTTTTTGGATTATTATTAACTAAGATATGAGTTATATGTTGTTATAGGATAGTTAAATATTGTTTTGGTTTTATGATTTCATTGTTCTGAGTTATTTGTAGTGTATATTCTTACATTATGATCATTTTGATTTGTTATTTTAATATTATTTTATGATATACATGTCATGATGTTATGGACTAACTCCCTGCTTGTAGTGAGTTAGATGCAGGAGAGATTCATCCCTCAAAGCATGATGGAAGGAGAACATCATCAGATAGATTGATGTAGATGGAGATGTTGGCAGACAAGAGAAGAACATTTATAACCCTACACATACCACATTAAATAGTATATATTATATGCATAGTTGAATGGTTAGCATTAGTTTAATTTCAATTATTGTTTACATTTAGATAATTATTTATGAATATGAGTGTGTTAGTTCAATCTAATCCCTATAGGTGGAAATAAATCACATGTGATTTCCTTTGGGATAATATGCATAGTTTTAAAGGTAAATGTTTGAATGTAATTAGGTTATGTTATTTCAGTCATAATTATTAATGTTTTTCCAAGAACAGAAATTTACTTGATTAATACCTAGTTACTATCGCATCTAACCTAGTACAGTCAATTTTTGGAAATAACAGAGTGAATGGTTTTAGTCTAAAAATAATGATTAATTAGTTAATTTTTTACCTTGACACTAAGTGATTATTGATTTATTATTTGGTCATACTAAAAGTAAGTCATTTAGTAAAAAAGGAAATAAAAACAAATAATAATAATAAAACAAGGGAAGTGTTTTAAATGTGTAAAATAGAAATTATATATTTTGGAAAAAGACTAAAAAAAATCAATTCAAGAAAGGACGATGGCAATTTAGTAGTTTTTGAAAAAAATACAAAACCCAAAAAAAGATAAAAATCATTCAAAGGGAAGTGTGGCGTTTTAAGGGAGTGCGACATAGAAAAAGAGAGGAAGCATGTAATAAGGAAACAGATCAAACAATTTTTAGAATGGCTGCTTCAACTCAGACACAATGACCAGGTAAGTGCTGCTTTTACTTTATAAAACTATAAATATATATGGATTGGATTGTGTGTTTGATTTTTTTATCCAGAATAACAGATAATTGGGAAGGAACTACCTTTATATATGTTTGATGTTTGTAAATCCAATAATGATTATAAAAAAATAGCAATATATAATGAACTAAGAATAATTGATTTATACTTATGCAGTGATTTTATTATGTACATATACTGAGCTGATCAGTTAAAATTTGCGGCGAACCATGTATTGTAACAATGATTTGTTTAAAATAAAAGCAAATTATTGTGTACTATTTAGATGTGCAATCTACTTTGAATATGTAGGGAATAATATTGTATACGTGATTATTTATATTAAAAAAAAGTGCAGTGGCATAGTTTTAACATCCAAATGCAATCGCCAACTTGTCTTGGAATAAAATATAAATTTACAATAACAATTATAATTGTACAGGTTAAATAGACATCTGTTAAGAGTATAGAGATTTATACTTTTTCAGCGAATCACTTTTATATTTCCAGCAAATCATGTGAGTATTGGAGCGATCTCAATATATTATTATGTACGTATGTCAAACTATTTGTATATAAACAACAAACCATATAATATCAGTAAGTCATAAATTAGTATGAACATGTGTTATTATGGAGCGATCTGATCAACAACGAGGTGGTTAAGCTCACTAACTCTCCAACGCAATTATCAACAGATTATTAGCAATCAATACATATGAGAATAATCACCATTTGGTACAGAATTTAATGGTCGATAGGATAATTATGAAAGCTCATCATTTATCCTTTCATGAGGATGATAATTATCTTATGCTTATAGTGATAATTCCCTTGAATGGATAAGTTCTCTATATATGTAGATCATGTAGATATGTTGGAGTGGTATATAAGTAGTTCATATTCAAAATCTTTAGGTTCAGTTCGAAAGCTAATAACTACATTTTCTGCTAGGTCTGTCGATGTAAGTATTCTTGTGGTATATACTTAATGCGGTACGTCTTGAGTTAGAGTACGTTATATTCAAGTCCTAGAGTTTAAACATTGTTGCTTGTTTAGGGGATGTTAATATAATGAGCTCAAATTAGAGAAACTTGAGTATATAAAGAAGTATATAAGTGGGTATTTGTGATGGCGTGAAATAGGATAAGAGTATCTGCGCTTTTATAAGCATGAATTTAATTTTCTAAATCAAAATAAATTTGTCATCTTAATCTATTTTCCATCTGCAGTTGTTATGCTCTTCCTTTATTAAAGCGGCGATTTATTATATGATATTATTATCCAATAATAGATCTGTCAAGTTTATTATTAAACATTATGGTATGACCAATATTGAGTTGATGTCATTCGAGTGAAACTTGAAACATATAAGGTACTTGATTTGCGTAATACCACGTGTTGTTTGTCCTCACTTTCTTCAGTTAACTCTCTTGGAAGATTGCCTAATCTCGATCTGAGTATGCCTTTTTTAAGATCGATTTACAATATTTACTCTGTATCGGCTAAATGTATTTAATGATGTTCCTTGGCATTAGATAATTTATTATCACATCAAATATACTGAGCTACTAAATGTATTACTAAATAACTGTATTTGATGTATTGACTATATATATTTAGTTTAAATATGTGAACTATACTTTTTTCATAGACTGGATTATGATACTCGTATGACTATCATTATTTTATGAGATATCAGGATTAAATCATCATTTAACTATTACTTTAGTGTATTAAAATAATCTTCATGATGTGATATTAAATTAAAATATTGATATGGCATTATCACTGAGTATAATCTATCCATATTGAGATGAATAAGGGATATAGAGTTATATACATCTTGAATACATCAAGGTGAAAATATATTTAGTTAGGGATAAACCCTATGGTGAAGTATTACATTGTTGAATGCCTTACCCTATAAAAGATCATCAATGTATCTTGTGAATGGGAAAGCTATAATGGTTGTTGAAATCATATGAAGCCATTGTCTAGAATTTTAGATCACTGTTCACATTTACAATACTTATACATCTTGAATACATCAAGGTGATTAAGGGATATAGAGTTATATACATCTTGAATACATCAAGGTGAAAATATATTTAGTTAGGGATCAACCCTATGGTGAAGTATTACATTGTCGAATACCTTATCATGTAAAAGATCATCAATTTATCTTGTGAATGGGAAAGCTATAACGGTTGTTGAAATCGTATGAAGTCATTGTCTAGAATTTTAGATCACTGTTCACATTTACAATACTTATACATCTTGAATACATCAAGGTGATTAAGGGATATAGAGTTATATACATCTTGAATACATCAAGGTGAAAATATAATTAGTTAGGGACAAACCCTATGGTGAAGTATTACATTGTTGAATACCTTATCCTGTAAAGTCATTGTCTAGAATTTTAGATCACTGTTCACATTTCCAATACTTATACATCTTGAATACATCAAGATGATTAAGGGATATAGAATTATATACATCTTGAATACATCAAGGTGAAAATATATTTAGTTAGGGATAAACCCTATGGTGAAGTATTACATTGTTGAATGCCTTATCCTGTAAAAGATCATCAATGTATCTTGTGAACGGGAAAGCTATAACGGTTATTGAAATCATATGAAGTCATTGTCTAGAATTTTAGATCAATTTTCACATTTACAATACTTATATATGGATGGATAATTGTATGTGATACATAATATGAATATAGTTAATATGTACAAGGATGCATATATGTATAGAAAATATATCTACATATGGATTTAAGTATTCATATAAATATATAAATTATATAGGTGCATTGGTTTATATGCCTATAATTATAGCTAAATGGATGGTTAAAACAAGTCGTAAAGTTTATGAGGGACCAAAACCTACAACCATATGAAAATAGTCTCCTAAAAATGGAATGATTTACTTAAATAAATGATTATGTTATAATTGGTTTATGATTTCCCTAATTCTTTACAAATATTATGATTGGTTACTTGAAAGTAAGTATTGTGTACATAAAAATGGAGTTCATTATTTTTAATTGTACTATATACTTAAATCTACCCATAAAAATTAGATTATACAATTTAAACATAGGATATACATGATTGGTATAAACTATACTTGCTTACTTATTATTTAGGATAATGAGACATTTGATTCTTGAAATTATAAAATTGATTATTTAGAATTGAGTATTTGTCTCATGAATAATGAACTACGATAGTATGGGTTGTCGTAGAGTGTATGATATCTGAAAACTACTTATAAAATTAAAAAAAATGTAGTCTAACTTTATATTATACCTAGCTAATATAAAGTATAATTATTTTATCTATTATAAATGATATTGAGAAGATTCATTCATTCATACGTTTGAGGGATTAAATGTATGTATTTTTTTTATTTTTATGTTTAGCATGTTTTATGATTGCTAGTAGAAAGTATTGTATTGTATTTACTTACAGAGAATAGAAATGCAACCTATTGTTTATTATACCTAATTGGTATAATTTGTATTTATTTATTTATTATTTATGTGATAAATAATATTGTGAGGATACATTCATACATTCGATGTACTAAATGTATGCATTTTAATTATTTCTATGTTTAGCATGTTTTATGCCTACTAATAGGAAGTAATCTATATGAATCTATAAGTTGTATTTATGTTAATCAAATCTTACATTATTGGTACTAAGTAAGTAGTGAGATGGACTTCACAAGCTCATTAGCATCACAAGACTAGATGAAGGTAATTGATCAAGTGGTGTGTTTAAAATTGATTGATCTTAGAGATCAATAACTATTAAAAAACTTTAGTCAAAGTAATATTTAGTTAAATATTGTCATTTCATATGTATGATTTATATATTTATGCTATATCATGTTATAATAGTTATATTTATGATACACTGCAAGTTCTTAGCAATCATTTAACACATTAGTACTAGCTGGTCTCTTTGGATTCATGCATTGCCACTATCTACTCATCCATGAATGGAGGACCATTCCCTAATATGGGATTGTGTGGAGAGATCATTAGTACATAGTTGGTGAAAATTACTCAGATGATGTTCTCCATCTTCACAATAGTACTTCTTCAGAGATGACACTTTTGATTAGCATATATACTAAAATTTATAAAAATCATGCTTTGTGAAACTTTATATCTTGTATCTTGTACATTGTATCATATTTATTATCATTGAGACATTATCCTTAATGAGATGTAATTATTTACTTATCTATAAATTAGCAGTCATGGCTATATCATTATACCAGTTGGGGATGAATATTTGTAATTACTTTCCATATTTATTTATGATGTATTTCATATGTTGATAGTGATCAATAACATATAGATGTCACATGCTTATTTAAAGTTATTATACTTGGAGTGTTTTATTTGGATAACTAATTAGGTTCTCATGGTGTAATAAAATGGATGAATATATTTTTTAAATAAGAAAAAAAAATTATATATTTCTAAGTGGATCCTAGAGGGGATGTTACATGTGGTATTAGAGTAGTGGCTCAAACTCTAGGACCTAATGAGTATATTAGCATTTTATACCTTTCCATTTATCATAAAAGATAATGGTTAAAGGTGGAGTATCTGAAGAGGGACCTTCAAATTTTAATGGGACAAGTGCATAGATTTGGGGGACAATTCTATGGATATTTATCATAATGTGATGATGTTAATTAATAATGCTATTACATTATTTAGTTAAAGTGATCATGTTACTTAAGTCTAGGCTAAGGATTTTTGAGCCATAATGTGATTGCATTCCCTATTTCCCTATAAAAATAAATAGGAAAACCTAAACACAAAATTATTCATTTTTCATTTGCATTTTATGCAAACAAGTGCCATAAATTGTCAGGATTCATCCCATAGGCTTGTTGATCAATGATGACACTACATAGGAAAGGTAAGTCATAAAAATATTCTCTATTTGACCCTAATTTTTAATAATTTTTATTTTTCAACCCATATTTTTAATTGTAATTTATTTTTTTAACAGTCTATTTTATTAACCCTCCCAACCCTCCACAAAACCCTCTAATTTCTCTTCTTCTTAACCCTTCACAAAACCCTATTGTTCCTCCTATCCCTCCACCTAACCCTCTTATAGCTATCCAAAACCTCTTGAAAGTCAAGAGTTTTTTATTGATAATATTGTCATAAACAAACTTGAAATTGAAAACCAAATTAACACAATGCGAGATCCCAATTAACCAACCCTCATTACACCTATGTAGTCAATTCCCTATAAACCTTATTAGGTTAACTAGACTCAATAATGAGTCAAATTGATTGATAAAACTCATATACGGATACTTGTAGGGCCTCTTATACTTACAAGTTGTAATCCCTTCACATCAAGAATTTGGAAATTTTAAAAGCCAACATTTATACCTTATTCATCAACCCAACCACCAATGCCCCTTTCCTATAACCATCAAAAAATTTCCTATCCATCAATGTGTACATAACTTAATCATAATTTTTTTTGGGATCGATAGTAGATGGTATTTGATGATTTACCATGTAACAACCATGGATTCTCATTATATTTTTTGAGGAAACTCTACTATGAGTTTATCCTTAACAAAATTCTCAATTATTTTGATTTTAATGAGTTTCAAGGCTGAGGAAAAGGATTTGTGTAGGATTGACTAGGTGCACATCGTGCACCTAAATAGTCTACATATATTTGTATAAAAAAAATCTTGATCTTGATATCCCCTATGTGGTTTAACAAATCATGCAGGTAAACACTCTCCATACTCTTAGTTCACTCACTGATACACTCATTCAACATAGGAGTAGGATTTCACATAGTGATGCTATAGATATGCCATAGGCTACTCGACCCTGACCCCACCCTTGAAATTCAAATGGATATAAGTGTATGGGACCTTTTGATGATGATGGCATTG
>JARHVA010004002.1:1200000-1280000 GCA_037957365.1 Torreya grandis
AATTGTGTAAGTAAAACTCACACAATTGTGCTTGCTCTTCTTGTGAGCTTGCTTGATAAATTTGAAACAAAAGAGATTTGGCGTAATACTTCACACTGTAGATCACAATAGGTCCTCATGAAATTGAATTTGTACCACTTCTAAAGCTAAACTCAGTATACCCTAGTAGGAGGTCTGCACTCTAGAATTGACTAGGTTAAAATGTCTAGGTATTCAATCTTCCAACATAATATGGTTATCTTTTGTTATTTTGATCTAACCTCTTCTTTCAATTTCTTATTTTATTTTTCCAAATTTCTATATTTTTCAAACCAACAGTCTAGCCATTTCATTGCTTTAGGAGACAATGAAAATGAAGGACTATACCCAATTAATTGATCCATTGTGACTTTGGCTAGCTATTCTTCTGTTGCAAGAGGTTGTGAAGTGTATATATCAGGATAATTTTCTACTAATGGTTGTGGCTAAGAAGCTACAAGATCAAGTACTTTCAAACCATTTCCTGATTGTGCCTTTAACCTCCTTATACATTTAATTTTCTTCCAAGCCTGCTCTAGAGTGGAAAATTCATCTTGTATTACATAGGGATTTATTCCTTCTATTCTTCTTACAAAAATTTAGAATTATGTATTGTTATGTCCCCTCACATACATGTTCATCTCTTTTCATAAAATATTCTTATTTTTCAGAACATTCCTCTTCATCATCTTCTTCCATTTCTTCAAAACTAGGTTCTTTAAAGACTTCATCACTACTGGTCATCAAAATATTATCTTCTTCTTCTTCTTCTTCTTCTATTTCATCAATTTCTATGATAGAAGAGGTCCTAGTTTTCATTTTTCCTTTTGTTTTTCTCTTCAACATATGATACCTATGAGGGGTGAATGTAACCTTGGCCTTTTTATGGGCCTTGGCTCTTGATGGTGGCTCCTCCCTAGATGATTCTATCTCATGTTGGAGGACAAACTTTATCCTCTTCCTTTTGCTTGTTGAGGCCTCTCCTATAGGGTCTTGTGTGGCTACAAGAGACCATGCTATTGTTAGTTCTTATGGAGCTATAGGAGGAACTTATATTGCAAGTTTTTATGTGGCTATAGGAGGCACTTATATTGTGGGTTCTTGTGTGACTACAAGAGGTACTTCTACTATAGGTTCTTATGTATTTGCAAGAAGATCCTCTTTTTATTCTTGTACATCCTTTGCTTCCTCAATATTAGCATGTTATTAATTTCTTTATAGTAATATAAAATTTTCCCAACTCAGATTGGGTCTAGTTTTTTGTAAATAGTATTGTTTAATTAATTGAATCAAATAGTGATGGGAGAGGGAATTAGGGTTACCTTTCTACACAACATTTGCCATCTTTATGAGTATGTTGAGAAAGAAATTAGGAACATTTATTGTCCTTCCATGCCATAGGTAATTGAAGAATTTAAAATGAACTCCATTGATCATGGAGTATTTTCCCTCGTAAGTGAAATACCTACAGATGAATATTGTAGCTCTTACCCATTTTCTTGGTAATGACAATCATGTAGTCCCCTGATTTGAGGTTCTCAGCCTTTCATTTCTTTTGTAGAATATCTGTCTCTCTGCTTTAGTGTCAAACTTTTCCTACCAAAGTCTCCCATTCTAGGTAGACCAGTTACCCTACTAATGAGTGTTTTGGTCAGCTTTATCTTCATTACTTTTACTATGGCCATATTGTTATATAATGTCTCAGCAAACTCTTCTGTAACTTCCTAATCTAGTGACACTACTATTTCAAAATATTAAAACCATCTGGCATTTTGAAACAAGTCCAAATATTTGGGGTCATTATTCAAAGGATAAATGTTGAGTGGATCGTGTTTAAGTAAATCTCCTCCCATGTTGGCAAGATAGTATGCAAGTTGCAGGATACACAATCGAAAGTAAGGGTATGTCGGCAATGGTGCTGGTTTTGAAAAATGGACTACTCGGGCTTCCTAATTACACTTGACAGGCGAGATAATTAGAATGATAATGGAAAAATCCCTCCCCCTAACTAAAAAAATAACTTGTCCTTGAGGTATGTAGTTGGCACACATGGAAATTAGGTGAGATGGTAGAAAAAGAATAAATATAGTGATGATGGCATGTTAAGGGCCATCTCAAGAGGTGAGAGAATTATGCATTGAGGTGATAGTATTTATAAGCATGATCTAAAAATAATTAAAACTATTGAAATAAAATAAGCATAAAATAATTACCTAAATACTACATGAGTACCCTTCATTAATGCATGGATAATGATGATTTGTAGTGACATCCAAAGAGGTGGAAAAATGATGACATGATGTGATGGTTATTCGGTAGGCATGCAATGCTCATTGATTAGAAGTGAAAAAATGCTCCATGTGGCATTAAGTATGATCCTACATTAAGGTAAATGTGTAGTAAAGATGGAACGATGCATTCTATAGTAGGAAAAATTTCTTATAGCAAGATAATTTCATCCTATAGCAACAAAATTTCATCCTGTGGAACAAGTAAAAAGGTGTTTTTCATGATCTAGAGGACTGAATCTGTAATTTATTTGTTTATTTGTTTATTTTAATTTTTTTGATCTTGACACACCTAAAATTGGAGTATTTCAATGAGTTTGGATTTTATTTAGCCATGACCAAGCCTTCATGAATGACATGTTCATGGTTGCAAGAAGCTTATTACTCTTGAAAAATATTAGAGAAGGGTTCACAGAAATACCCTTAAACTATAGGAAAAGGTGATCAACCTCTTGTAAAAGAGATGGATGTTGAATTTCTAAAATTTGGTGAGTGAGAGTCTCCTTGGAAAAAGTCTTCTTATATAACTTGAGCCTATGACCATTAACAAGTAAGTCAAACTAGATAGAGTCGATAGTCATGAGCTTTACAAATCCATTGTCAAAGACCTATTTGATCTCATAGGGTCCAAGCCATCTAGACTAAAGATTTCCATTGTGATCTTTGTATTGGAAGTCAAAGAGGAGTGCCTAATCACCTGCTTGGTAATTCTTAGTTTTGATGTTCTTATCATACCAACTAATTCATTATTTCTACACTATTTCAATGTGATGAAGTGCTTCCATTCAGAGATCATCTAGTTCATTTAGATAAATAATCCTATCTTGTTAGGCTTGGGATAAATCCAAACCCAAGTCAAGTGTTATCCTTAATGTCTTATATTCAAACTCAATAGATAAGATGGGATTCTTACCATAAACTAGTTCATATAGAGTGAACCTAAGTATGGTTTTTTAGGTGATCCTATCAGCCCATACTACTAAAATAGAAGTTGACCAATCCCTCTTATGTAAGTTGATAGTCTTAGTGAGTATGTTTTCCAATTCTTTATTCATAAATTCTACTTGATCATTTGACTAAGGATGGTAAGGGGTAGAATTTTTGTGTCTAATTTGATGTTCTTTCACCAAGGTAGCTGTGAAATTGGATGTGAACTATGGTCCTTGGTTTGTGACTAGTTCTCTTAGTACCCCACAGCGAGTAAATATTTATTCATACAAGAACTCAGCTACTTTCTCATCTTGAGCATGTGTTAGATATTTGACCTTAGCCCATTTTGAGACATAGTTGATGAATACCATTATATATTCTTTATTATTAGATTTAGGATCGATGGGACCTACAAATTCAAGTCCCCATTTGTCAAAGGGCTCCAAAACTAGATATGGCAGTAATGGCATCTCATTAGAATAGGTGGGTTTCCCCATACATTGACATTGGTCACATCTATGGGTACACATTATGACGTACTTATACAAGGAATGCCAATAGTATCTTATAGTAAGAATATTTAGGGTAGTCCTTTTAGCAACAAAACAACTTCCACAAGGTTCATCATGACAAGATTTGAGGATGTCATAAGCTTCATCCTCTTGAATACACATACACATAACAGAGTTAGGGCTAGTGACAAAGAGATATCCTGCAAACCAAGAATAATTTTTTTTGCTTTTGAATCAAGTGTTTTCTTTTACTTGGTGAAAAGTGTTATGGTAATGATCCTGCAACAAGATAGATATGTCAAAAAATCAAGAAGTTTGAATGGTCAATATAAACAAATTCTCATCAGAGAATGAATCATCAACAATGAGACTATGCTCATTATTTTATAACCTAAAAAATATTCTACTAAATTATCCTTACCTAGTCTATCCACTATGGTTATATTCAATTCCTACATTAAAATCAACCATCTAATTATCCTAGCTGTTACACTAGGTTTGTTCATCAAATACCTGATTGTTGTATGATTCATGTGGATAAATACTTGGTATCCTATAATGTAGTGTCAAAATTTATTGATTATATAGATGAATGTAAGGAATTATTTCTCTATTATAGTGTAGTTGAGCTCTACCCCTTGAATATTCTTGTTGATAAAGTAGATTGCATAGATCAAAGTTTTATCTTTTTGTCCAAGGACAACTCCCAAAGTGGTGTTGGATGCATCTACATGGATGTGAAAAGGATTCTTCCAATCAAGCCCTCTCAAAATAAGAATTGTGATGAGAAGGTTTTTAAGCTGCTAAAATGCATTTTGACAATCATTAGTCCAAATAAATTTAGCATCCTTAGTAAGTAATCCAAATAATGGGGTAGCAATTTTAATGAAATATTTGATAAATCATCTATAATAACCAGCATGTCCTAAAAAGCTTATAACATCTTTCTACTTCTTTGGTGTGGGTAGATCTTTAGTGATACTTATTTTTGTTGGATCAAATTGAATTCCATTAGGGGAGATGTGATGTCCTAACATAATCCCCTTGATCATGAGTATGAAACATGTCTCATTACTCAAGGATAATTGATGCTCTTAGCAGTATTGAAGGAATTTTTCTAAGTTGGCAAGAGATTATTCAAATGTCTGTCTATAGATGGTGAAATAATCCATGTATATTTCAACATAGTCATGGGAGAAATAAAAAAATATGCTCGAAATAACCCGTTGAAACATGGCTAGGGCATTACAAAGACCAAAAGGTAAGATGACATAGGCATAGGTTCCCCAAGGGTAGGTAAAAGTGGTTTTGTCTTAGTCTTGTGGGGTTATCCATATCTGATTATAACCACTATAGCCATCAAGGAAGGAAAAATACTTCTTCCCTAATAATGTGTCCAATACTTGATCAATGAATGGCAGGGGAAAGTGGTCCTTCCTGGTAACACTATTTAGCTCACAATAATCTACACAAATATGCCGCTTCTCTCCCTTCTTGGGTACAACCAATAAGGGAGAAAACCATTGACTATATAAAATAGGATAAACAAATAATGCATCCAAGAGGTTTTACAACTCTATTTGACTACATGATTCATTCATCTTTGAGGTTGGAGAATAGGTTTGCATTCTTCTTTGATGTAGATATGGTGTGTGCATAAATCTGAGGATATCCCTCTCATGTCATGCTAATCCTAAGCAAATGTTGATGTGTGCTTCCTCAGCATTGTAAGTAATTATTTTTTTGCTAGGTTATCAAGGATGTGTTGATATTAAGAGGTTTTTTGGGCATGGTGTCCACTTGCTTCATTAAAGAGAGAATGATTTCCACATTGGTGATTAAAGGAACATAGATGCATTGATGGGGAAGCAACTAATGGAATGTCCATATGTCCATTATTTTAGTGGGTTCATTCTCAAGAAAGGTATTTTGGAGTGGGCATGGTCTATATTCTAAAATGTCTATGACTACATAATCTTGTTGGTAATTGTTTTGAAGGATACTAGAAAGAGTAGTATCTTCCTCTTGTTCCTAAAAAGATGGACTTCAGTCAAGAGTGCACAAAGTCTATAAAAAGGTAGTTTTATCAAAGTCCTCAATCCAAGGAGTGGGTCTATCATTATGGGAATGCTTGGTTGGTGGATAAAGAATCAATTTCTTAGTATCATTTCCATTAGAAATCAACATTTCTCCACTTTCAACCAATAAAATCATCTGTTATGGCCAACCAAAGTCTACCAAGGATGAGATGACAACCTCCCAAATTACTTTTTGGCTAGAAGACAATGAAGTATTCTAGATATTACCATGAATCTATAGTAATAACCAAGTCCTTGATAATCCCTTTAGTCTTAGTAGTTGACCTATCAACCATCTGTAAGACAGTGGGAGTTGGATAGAAAGTGGTGAGTTTCAATTGCTACATGGTCCCCATAGTCATCACATTAATGGTTACCTCTAAATTAATTAAGGTATTGGAGATGGGTTGGTCGTTGATATTAGCATTGACTACAGGGCTTCTAGGATCAGAGTAATTTGGGGAAATGATTTTGCCCAACATGATATTAGCTAGTTGGCCAATGACTTGGACTATTTTAGGATCCTTCTTCTTTCTTCCTAATTTTTGTAAACAGAGCTCTCTAATATCCTTATTATAGATAGGAACATCTTTTATTACTTGAAAGATTGGAGTATTAATGCACACATTTTTGAGTTGTCCTAGGATAACAAATTGGGGTTCTTGTTCTAGACGTGGAATGGACAATCTCTCCAAAAAAGGAGGATCACCTACTTCTTTTTGATTTTCTAATATAATAGGCTCAGGAGTTTTTGTGGGTGGTATAGTATGTATTTGAGGATCATTACAATGATATATGATTATGGGTGAGGTGGGTTGTGGAAGAACACTTGAGTGAAAGTGGAATTGATTGATATCCAAGGTGTATGTTGGATATTGCATTATTTCAGTGGATTGTGTTGGGTGAACCAAATTATTGGTAGGGTTTTAGATGGGTTAGGATGGTAATTAAGTTGGCCTAGCATTTTATTAGGTATTTAGAATTAAGGCCTACTATTGTGGTTATTGTATTTGTTTAGAAAAACCTTGGTTACCTCTCCATGAATGTTGCCATGGGCTAGAGGGAAAAAACCATTAATGGTTTTGGAATTGTCCAAGTTGAGGTTGTTGCCAATTCTATTGTGTCCATGGATTTTGGGGTAATTATTAGTTTATTTGATGCTATTTTTGAATGGGTACATTTGTCAAGGACCAAATTGAGAATTTTCAAAAATAAAATTGGATGGTATACCTAAATTTGATGACCTTTATGGCCAAAATTTCCTTTGATCCATGTAAAACACTTGATTATCATCTCCTCCTATGGCATGTAGTTCCACTATCTCTAGATTCTCTTCAGTTATGATGGATACCAATGCTTTCATTGAATGACATATGCAATCTACCTTTTTGTTCCTGCATTCAGGGTAATAGGTGATCAAGGCTATTTTAGTTTCTTCTTTTTTCCTTCATGTATGTAATTTGTCAAGCTGAGTGGCAAGGTGGTTGATGATGTCTTGCTTCGTATCCTACATCAGGTTTCTGACTTCACCTTTAGATAGTCTAGCTGTGGATGCTATAAGAAGACTTATACCTCTAATTTTATTTATGGTTGATATGGAGTAGTTTTTACATATAATCATTAATTTATTGAAGGATATTGTGGAAATGTCCCCACTAGACATTAGGTTTAGTACCTCCAGATAATCATATCTAATTCCTTTTAGGAATATCAGCTTGATGGATTCTTGCTCCATTATAGTCTTCTTCAATTTTTATAGACTGAACATAAATATCTCCATATACTCTTCTAGTGATTCATCATCAGATTTGGACATTCAAAAAATGTCATCTCTCTTGTAGTTTTTTTCTTTACAGTAATATTGATATTTAGACATAAATTTGTCCTTCATCTCTTCTTAGGTAGTAATGGCATCCTTCCCAAGTCCCATGAACCATATAAGTGCTACATCTTTAAGTGTTTATAGAAATATCTTGAGTTTCAAAGCATCCTGATTATAATCATAGCTATGGCATAAGATGTCAAATTAAAAAGGAAACGTGTCTAGATCCTTAGAAGCTTTTCCCCTAAAAGTAGGGAGGGTAGAGTGAGGAATGTTCTTCATGGGTGAATTTTCATTAGGGGTAAGGATGGGAAATTTGAAGGTAGATAATTTAGTGACATTATCTTCCTGATGATCCCTGATGAATACTCTTTTTGTTGGTAACTTGGAAGCTTGTGCTACCAACCAAGCCAAGAATTCTTCCTTTTTTATTTCTCTTGTCGACAATTATGGGTGATCTTCAAGGATTTATTTGTCTTCTTTAGTTACTGTAGGATGTATTTTTTTCTCACATCAAGAATTCATTCTTTAGGCATAAATAGTCCTAGAAGATCCCTTTCTCTATGAATGTACGTCATCCACTTCTTTTTTTACTTTTTGCTCACCTTACCTGCATAGGGATAGTATAATGGGTGTTTTAAAATATTCCTCTATTCTACTTATAGAAATAAAATTTAAACTGAAATAAGAATCTTTAACCTATAAAAGCAGTAGTCTTATAAAAACTATGAAAACAGTAAACATCCATAAATAATTATGATCAAGATTGAAGATTAAGAATGTGTGACACCCTTCTCCAACAATAGTGACAAAAATCATGAGAAAAAAAAACTTAATAGGATATAATTATCTTGCCTCTTAAGGATAAGGAGAGTTACCATAGACCAATATCCTCTACTTCATTTAATTTGTTAACCCAAGGATGTAAACTTGACAGGATGGTGGCACTATATGTGCACACTCAACCTTCTAATTTAACCTTTTGTAAGTTATATTCTTAGATGATAAAATCCATGTTAAATTAAATTATATAAATCAATAATTCACAAATAAATAAATAACATACTAATTAATCTTGTGGAATATCCCTGAAGCAAATAATAAATCAATCTGAAATGACATAATAGAAATGAATACTTAATTGCATAAATGAAATAGATAGACTACTAACTATACTAACATGTTAGGTTATCATGGAAAGATTTCAAAAGGGGGCCCTTCTTTCATCCAACTTGTGCTTCAACCTTTCCTTTCAACATGCTATATTGAAATCAGAAAGACTTGTTCATATTAAACAAATGTAGTGATTATTACTACATGAGATTACAAAAATAACTAGTCACAATACAATAGCTCTCTTCTATATCAATTATCCCTATTATATTCTATTATACTATATATATATATATATATATATATATATATATATATATATATATATATATATATATATATATATATATATATATATATATATATATATATATATATGATATTTTCTTATCGTAAAAAAAATGGGCTACAAAGTAGAAATTGTAGTCACAAGAATCCATCCTTTTGTTTGCACTATTTATCGCATGGAACTGTGAAACAACTATAGGACAAGTTTGATTGTTTTGGCATTTTCCTAACTTCATTTGATTTGTTGTAATTTTTTTATTACTTCTTATCATTAAGTTAGGTCAACGGACCAAATTTTGTTTTCTATAGCTTTGGCTACATAGTGGCTGCAAGATATTTTCATGATGGTTATTTGCTATTGCAGGATGGTCCGTGAATGTTTCCATGAATGCACCTACTTTTTCAAACATCCTTAAAACATATCATAAGAAAAACACACTATATAAAAAAATATAAAATATAATATACTTAATTTACATAAAAAAAGTATTAACTATTCAAAGATACATGATCTAAAATGTTGTGGCTAATTATAGTTGTATATGGAAAAAGTCTTGCAGGAAATGATTAAAAACATAAAGGGCAATTGAGAAATTATGTCCAAAAAATATGAGAAAACATAACAAAACTAAGGATCATTACAAGTGATTATATTGATTTTTTTGGTTTACATATATAAGATTTTATGTATTTTATATAAAACTAATTGAGACCTTGTTTACATGAATAGTTGATGGATGGTACTGACACTCCTCCCTCTTTATGAGCTGAAACAGACATAGGCATTATTGTTGTTATGTCATCTATATAGGCACTGATAGAGGTATATATTGGTTATTATAATTTTGAATTATAAAAATAGACTTATTTTAATAATTTTAGTACATGTATACATGGGGAAAATATTACTTCTATTTATGTATTATATATGCAGGGTTGTCCTATGGCACCTAATAGTCCTAGTCAAATGGTGATTGGGGTAACTTATCATGTTTCTCCCATATTTGAGATACCTATTTAGATAGTTGAGCTGTCATTGCCCTGATTGAGCATAAAAAATAGATTGAGCGGGATCAAAAGCTTACAGTAAGTTTATATGTTTAAATGATTTTTTATTGTAGTTTAAAATTAATTTCTTAACAATTATTTAAATTTATTTTATGTTAATTTCATAATAATTATTGTATTTAAACAATCTCAACTACAAGCTAGCTATGAGTGTAGGACCGACAATCAGACCTTGAAGCAATCCAATGAATTAGAGGGGTCTCCATCTACTAGTAAGGCATCCCAGGGAGAGTCTTCTTTAAGGAAGGCAAGGAGAGGGAGGTTATTTGATGAATAAGATGTATTACACATGAGATGTACTTTTTTATATTCCTATATGTTAATTGATATATTTTTAGTATTGTCTATGTGCATGTGATATTCAACCAACATTAGATACTATGTTGGTAGATGTAATTTTTTGTATGGCTATCACGGCCCAGTCTCTGTATTATTGAAATTGGACATGTATGTGCCTATATTGTATGCCTTTCATGGATTGATATATATAATTTATATTCAATTTTTATTTCACTATGTGTTATTGTACAATGTTGTTTTGATCTTCCAATTTATTATCTATATCAGATCTCGTATTTAATATTATATGCATGCACAAATGAGGATTAAAGAATTATTATTTTTAATGCTATAAATATTAGATCTTACATAATTTTTTTAAATTAAATTTTTTAAATTTCATTATGTGGTGGAAATGACTAATGACACTCTTATCACTTAGGATTAATATCCTTCTTCTCTTTGTACTTCTTGTACATGCTTTTGATGCAGAGCTTTCTCAACAGCTTACAAGTGTTCAGGATCTTGATCAAAGGTATTGTTTATCTAATATTATGTATTCAAATATCTTCTACCTTAGGACTCCTTATCCTACTCATACAACATAATTCCAACTTTTTAACCCTTCTCTCTTTTATCTTTTCTTAGATTTCTCTCTTTAGCCTTTGTCTTGGATTATAGCCCTATTTTAGGGAAAACCTCATGTTTTATTCTGTACATAGAATATTCAATTAAAATTAATTAGGTTTCTGACAACACTTTTCCATTCCATTACCTCACACATAATCTTGGGTTAGGTTCCTTTACAAAATATTGTACATCTAGGCTTACTTGACATTCTAATTAGCCCTCAAAATGCATAAAGATCCAAGGTTTGACAATTATAGAGACACTTTGACAAAAAAACCTATATTTTTCCACCATTTTGGCCAATCCTACTTTTCAATCAATTTTTGTCCTTAACTCTTCACCTAAGTTCAACTTTCTCCTTTAGCCTCTTTCTCACTAGGTCTCTTAGGTTAGTTGACTACCTACATGGTATTAAAATACAAAGCATACAAGGTACAAGTATGAAATCAATTTATTCACTTAATCGACCATAGGAAAAACTATTTTACAAATTTTTAGGAATTTTTAAGGGTTGAATCTCTTCCTATGGTCAAAAACCTAAAAGTCAAAGTTTGTAGCAACTGTATAGGTTGAGACTAAAAATAATTACATATAATGTCCAAATAGGACTTTCAAGGGGATATAATGCTTGGATTAGGTATATATAACATTCTTACAACTTTTTTCCTCTAATGAACACGGTATCACAAGCCTTAGGGCATTCACAAACAAGAAATCTCAGTCATTCAACACTATATTCTTTATGTTAGAAACAGGGGTATGTAGGGTCTCTAGGTTTTTCAACTTCAAAGGAATCTATAACTAAAAATATGGTTATCACCACCTTATATAACCATTATATAACCTTATATATCACCTTTTGAATGAAATACAAGATTCAATACAAAGATTATAGTATAAAAAATTCTATGTTTAGGATCCTCTAGACTTTCAATGGGAAATAACTATGATCAAAGTGAAACTTAAAAATTCTTATCCATTTGTATTTTATAACAAGATCAATCTAAATATTAATATATATTTCATCTCTACATTCTCCACATAACTCAAGAGAAAGAAAGATTGAATACTTATACTCTTCACCATTTACCTTGAATGGAATGTGAGGTTACAAAACCAAAACTAACTGTTAACCCAAAATAGGATATAGATAAGGTTTATTTATTCTATAGGTCAATAAGTCAATATTTCAATTACTCAATGCCACCTAATAGGTCAAATTTGTAAATTTTTTTGTCAAAATTGTCAATGTTGTCAAAGTTTTTAATCGGTCTATGGGTCAATAAATCAATTACTCATTAAGTTTCTAGGTCTCTAATTTAAGTTGTCAAAGCTGTAAAAGTTGACAAAATTTTAAATGTTGTCAAAGTTGTCAATAGTTCAATAGTCAATAGATAAGTTACTCATTAATTTTCTAGGTCTCTAGTTTAAGTTGTCAAAGTTGTTAGAGTTCAAGTTGTGGTTGCATAACTCTAGTTCTAATACTTTTTAGGTGAGAAATGACACCACCAACACATTTTATGGGGTAGATAATGTCTAGGACTAGGTTATTTGCCTCTTTCTAGGGCATATCAACAAACCCACCACCCATTCCGACCTCAAGAACACCCTTCCCATTACAAGAAAAATACAATTTTTTTTCCTAAACATGCATAGAAAAAAAAGTGTAAGTATTTTTTATGAACTATTATATCCATTATGTACCTCCTTCATCCTTTTAATCTAACCCTAGAGCACTTAGGTACAAACTTGAAGATCAATCTGTTAGACAAGTTATAGTGATTGGTGCAAAATGCAAGTTTTTGTCAGTGAACAAACAACTTATTGAGCTCCAACTATCATTTATATCTCTGGGACCTATACCTTTGAATATATCATTTTTATCACATCTATATAGATAAATTACATGTTATTGTGACACCATGATGTTAGAATCCACTTGAAAGTGCATTTTCACTACCATTATGGAGAGTAGAAATAATGATAATAAATGTTGTCAAAGTTCAAATAATGTTTGCAATTTTTTTGTGATGTTTTGTGGATTAAAATGGAAACCAAAAAACACCTCTAGTGGGGTGGATGATGTCTAATTCTAGGATCTTGGCCTTCCATCAAGACTGATAGAGAAACCCACAACCCATTCTGGCCTCAAGAACACCCTTCCCAATACAATAAAAATGTAAAATTGTAAGTCATTTTTGTGAAACTTAAGATACCTGACATACCTAATTAATCCATCTCATTACAACCCAAATTAGTCAGGTGGAATCTTTGAAATCAATTTGTTAGACAAGTTATATTGATGGGTCCAAAAATGCAAGTTTTTGTCAGTGAATAAGCAAATCTCGAGTTCTAAGTGGCATTTCTACTTATGGTACCTCCACCTATGAATTTATCACTTTTAACACACACACATATATATATATATATAGACAAATTATATGTTATTGTACTAGTATGATGTTTTAGTCCACCTAGAAGTGCATTGTTACTATCATACTAAAGAGTGGAAACACTGACAATAAATATTGTCAAAATTCAAGTTGTGGTCATAAAACTCTAGTTCAAAAGCTTCATTGATGAAAAATGATACTTCCAACATGTTTGAAGGTCTGGATAATTTCCAAAATTAAGTCTTTAGACTCCCATCAGGTCCGTTTGACAAACCCACCACCCATTTTGAACTTAAGAACAAACTTCCCAATATAAGATAAATGTAATTTTTTAGCCTAAGTTCAAACATGCATAGAAAAAAATTTGTTTGTCATTTATGTGAACCATCATATCCTTCACATACCTTATTAATCCCTAAAATCTCACCTAATATTACTCAATTGGAAGCTTCAAGATCAATCTGTTAGACATTACAGTGACTGGTCCATAAATGCAAGTTTTTGTCAGTGAACAAGTAACTTCACGAGATCCAACTGGTATTTATTCCTTTTGGACATACACCTAATAATATATAAATTTAATCACATATAAATAAATAATTACATGTTATTATTCCCCCACAACATTTGAATCCACTTGAAAGTGCATTTTTACTACCATTCCATAGAGTGGAAACACTGACAACAAATGTTGTCAAAGTTCAAGTTACGATTACAAAACTCTAATTATAATGCTTTGTGGGTGAAAAATAACAATAGAAACATATCCAAGGGGGTATTTAACATTTATAACCATTTTTTTGATCTCTTTTGAGGCCTAATCGACAAACCCACCACCCATTCCAACCTCAAGACCACCCTTCCTAATACAAAAAAAATCTAATTTTTAGCCTAAGTTCAAACATACATCAAACTAAAATTTTAAGTCATTTATAAAAAATTTAAAATCCTTCACATAGATCCTTAATCCCTCTAATCACACCCTAGATCACTTAGGTGGAATCTTTGAGTTCAATCCTTTAGACAAGTTGTAGTGATGGGTTCAAAAATGCAAGTTTTTGTAAGTGAACAAGCAACTTCTCAAACTCAAACTAGCATTTATACCTCTGGGAATTCTACCTATGAATATATCACTTTGATCATGTCTATATAGACAAATTAAATGTTATTGTGATACCAAAAAATTTAAATCTATCTGGAAGTGCATTTTCACTACCATTTTAGAGAGTGGAAACACTAACAATAAATGTTGTCAAAGTTCAAGTTGTGGTCACAAAACTCTGGTTATAATGCTTCATGGGTGAAAATTGGCACTAACAACACATCTGAAGAGAGTATCTACTCTCTAAGACTAGGTCCTTTTCCTTTCATTAAGCTTGATTGATAAACCCACCACCCATTCCAGCCTCAAGAACACCCTTCTGAATACAAAAAATGAATATTTTGTCTAAGTTCAAACATGCATAAAATAAAAATTGTAAGTCATTTTCATGAACCATTAGATCCCTCACATACATCTTTAATACCTATAATTTCACCATAGATCAAACACACATGAAACCTAATCTTTTCTTAGCTTCAAGAATATAGAATTATTTACTCATAGTGCCAACCAAGTGAAGGTGGATGTTTATCTAGCACCATTAACGTATAAAACATTATTAGCAAGCAATTAAAAATGAAATTTATATATGTACTACTTAAAATGAAAAACATTTGATAAAATTGATTACATCTACTTTTGAAAATACAACATACATCCATCTTTCAATCCAACGAACCACTAGGATCTGCTCTAACCTTGATAGTATCAAGAATAACTTCATGATCTAACTCCCAAACTTTTCATAATTTATTGTTTAATGGCCTCCCATGATATTTTTTTAATTGAATATTTGTTGTAAGAATAGAATTTGAATAGTGAAATATCTTCCTATGAATTTTAAACTCTTCAAACAACCATTGATTTACATTTTTTATAGGATATCATCAAAGCCAAGTTCTAGTGACTACCACTGACCCAGTGGGATAGTCAATGTTTTCTCCATTTGTAATTAGGGAAGTCATTTTTTTAATTTTTCTCTACACACCAACACTAATAGTAATCATTACCTTTTTAATTATCCTCATCTGTAATAACTACAAAAACATGCCCTTTATGTCACAAAAAATCATTTTTAGCGACAATATGAAGATATATAAATAATGAGAATAAATTGTATATAATGAAAAATATTCTACCTGGCTACGCTAGATTAGAAACATGGTCAAAGTCATCTAATGATATCATATTTGTAAGTTGTAATGCTATTGGAACTTGATATGTGTTGATTAGAATTAGAGGTTTGAAACTCCAATCATCCACCCACTCTTATGACTCACACTCATTCTAAACAGAGTCCACACATGTAGACCAAAAACATGCCAAGTGTCTCATATGAATAGTTTAAAAACTTGTATTTGATTTACAAAATGAGTGGAGGTCACTTAAACCCATTAGAGTCATACTTTGCCAAGTGTTCTACCTCCATTAACTAGAAATGTCTAAAAATAGTAGAATTTAGTTGAGCACCATGACACATGTTTTCATTACTTCATTCAACCATAGTTTTTTCATCTATCAAAAGAAAACCCTCTTTAAATTTCAACTCCTCCCTTGAAATATATTTTTTTACACATTCTCCAGCACCATCATGCTCTACTTTTACACGGTTAGCCTTGGTGAAACTCTAAATAAGTTCTACACCTATGGTAACGTGCATCCTAGCAAACTAATAAAACATCCATGCATTTTTGAATTGTGATGTGCAATTACCTAACCAAATGTAATGTTGATTGAAATTAATGTTCCTCTAACTCAAACGTTCATAGAACTTATGAAAACAACCTGGCACATACTCTGAACAATATGATCTATCATCATTGATATAGAAATGGTACTCCCTTAAAACTTTCCATTATTTCTCTATACTATTAGGTGCACACATGAATATTATATGCATGAATATGGTAACTTATGATGAGTTGTAATGCTATGATTAAAATTTCATTTGGGATTTAAATGTGTAATTATCTACACAATCAACTACTAAAATAATGGAACTAAGTGAGAATGTATCCTTACATATCTTGAAATGTTCATCTAACCATCTATCCTTATATGTGTGCTTTGCATAGTCATAAACAATCTTCTCCCTAAATTTGACCAATTTTTTTGAAAAAACTATCTCTTTTGTAACAAGCTCACACCTTTTACATTCTTTGCAATCTTTTACTTGATAAGTCACTGATTTATATTTGCTTAAACCAACTAATTCTTGTCTAATTACACTTGTAATCTCCTCATGGATACATTTTTTTAAATTTGGCAATCCACCATAAATGCTGAAATTTCCATTTAAACATGATTTATTGTAAAATAATTACCCATCCAATCATTTGTAGAATATAGTTAGAATAAATTAACTAGTTGATTTTGGTGGTAATTCAATGCCACACTCCTACAAAATGTTAGTATGCAAAGTACAATGAATATAACAAAAAACATCATAGTGCATTGAAAATTAAACATGTTACCTACGATAACAAATGGTGCATGTGTCATTTATTTTAACATAAAAAGGTTTTGCCATCTCAAAATATCTTTAACAAACAGAAATTTGTTGAAGTTTTTCCAAAAATTTAGAGTACAATTATGTTTGAGTCATATCTAATAAATTTTATAGATGTGATTCACGGTTATAAGAACCAATTCTTATTTTCAAAACATCTCTTACATTAGGTGAAACTCTTGTATTTTCATTCAAAAATTGAGCAAGTAACTCTTTGAGAGTATCAGATAGAGCCTTGTCCTCTTATGGAAGTCTACCAGAGAATGTCTAGAGCTCATTGGTATTAGGTTCATTAAGTCTTTCATGTCTTTCAATTGCTTTCCTTATTATTATTTTATTTATATTAAGTATTAGACTTATTTTTGAAAAAATCATTTTTTTCACTATTATGTCACTTACTGCACAAGTTATAAGTATACACTAGGTAGTATTACAATCTTTAGTGCATGATTTTGGGCCTATAGTATGACATGCATCATGTATATTTTCAACAGTTTCATCATTTTCATCATCCATGTTAGATATTCTTAGTCCTAATGTGTACATTATATGTCTCATCATAATTAATTATATTAATGAAACAAATAATTGACATCTTTGACTATCATAATAAAAATTATGAACGAAACTATGAAATATTAGTTATATTATGTTTCTCTTTGAAATATTCTAGTTCCTATGGTGTTTTATTATTAAAAAATTTCCTCTTCCTCTTTGAATGCGATCTGAAGCCCATCAGAAGGGACAATTGACAACTTTTCAAAGGTGGGGTCAAGTACACAGGTACGCAGAACTCATAGAAGTATGAAAAGAATGTTTGTGGGGATAAAAGTCTCAATTTGGTCTAAAAATGGTTGTTTATAAGTGAGCTTATCAATAAAATAAGAATAACATGATTACATTATATAGTACGATCATGCTATTAAAAAATGTGATCATGTTATGTTTTTTACAAGGTCCCAACACATCCTAACAATAGAGAATTTGATATCATTAATAACGTGATCATGATATTGAATAATGTGATCACATTATTATTGATATAAGCTATGGGGTTGGAAATTTCCAAATATTATTGAGTATTGCCTATGTTAAAAATAATGTGATCACATTATTAAATAACGTGATCATGTTATGCTTAACATAGATAAGGTATTATGGAATAGGGATTAAGAAAAATTAGTACATAGGGTTTATGGTTTAGGGATTATGGATTATAATTAAGGTCCAAAGTGAAGGTGCACAACTACTAGGACCTTCCCCTTAGAATGGCTTGGCATTATGGATACTTGTGTTTCTCCTTGTGTTAAAGCCCATGATTTTGAATTGGAATTGCAATGGAAGGAAAATGGTTCCCCATAAATTGAAATGATGTGTGTATTTAATAAAATAGAAGGTAGTATGCTTTTAAAATGTGCATGGCATGAAAATGTTTTTGGGCACATTTTCCAAAATGCATTAAATGCCATAACACTTGTGATTTTAATTTGTTATGTGGTCAGGCAATATGTTTCCAAAAGTGCATTAAATTCCATGGTATTACTTCTTAAGACTTTTTTATTTTTCTTCTCCTAATACTTGGAGAAATAAACTCTAAGCACATTGAAGTCCCAAAAAAAAATAATAAAATGTGTTTTGTTTTTGCCATTATACCCTAGATGTCATCATGGAGATTGAGTGAATTAGTCAAATGGGGTAATCAATCATGTGATTTAGGCTAAACTGAGCCATGTGAACTTAATTCTTAGTCTATAAATGATTTTAATTTGGAATAAAATGATTGGTTTAAGGTTTAAAGAGTCTATATTTGTGATTTATAGTTTAGGGATTAATAACTTTAAGGATTAAGGCTTAGGGTATAGGTTTTAGGGTATATTTATATAATCGTGTAGGCAATTGGGTCAAATTTGGGTGCCCTAAACCTATATCTATGATTACAAAATGTGAATTTGGGATTAATTATCCCCTACATCATCACAAATTAATTCTAAAAAGTCAATTATGATAATGAGTGATGCAATTTTAACCAAGTTCATCCCTATGAACCTAATTCTTACACACACACACACACACACACACACACACACACACACACACACACACACACACACACACACACACACACACAAAGGATGTTAATTGGGGATCAATTTATTGGTTTAGGGTTTGGGGTCTATAATTTATAGGATTTGGGGTTTAAATCTTATAGCTTAGGGTTTAATGTAAATGGTATAAGGCTATTGAGGGCTTAAGATATCAGATATAGGGTCTAATAACTAAGGTAATTAAAGAACATTTGAGCTACTTGTGACACCTATTTATCGCTTGATTACCTTCATGTTTTCATTTATAATAAAAGTAGGGTTAATTATTTCATGTACATGTTACACAATTGATTGATCCATAAATTTGGTTTAAGGGCTCAATTTTTCCCAAATCACGTAGGGAATTATACCAATTCACTAATTTGATAAATTCATAATAGAAGATCGATCTTTTGATTTTTCCCCAAATCATATCTTGCTATTGAAGACTGTTAAATTGGCCTCAAATGTCTCCTCAATTAAAATAATCAACTATCTTTCCTCCTCTTTAGTTAATTAGGTTCAAGGGGCTCAAAATAGCCTAAATTTATTAAACAAATGCACAATTATATTGGTACTCCAAAGGATATATCCATAGGTTTAAAAATTGCATAAATTATGACATCTCGAGATAAAATCAGTTATATTGTAAGGCATTTATGTTTGTGGCATGTAGTGTTAATTAGGGGATAGGTCTTATAATTTAAATGTTTTAAGGATCATTAGGGATTAGGGCATAATTTTTAGGTTTAAGGACCAGTATTTTAATGTCTAATCACTAGATATGCCATGTGTTCAAACTAGATTCTTACTACAAAGGATGTTAATTAGGACTAAATTGAAGATGTCAAATACCTAGAAAGTAAATAGTTTACAATTTTGGATATAGTGTTTAGGATTAATGGTTTATGACTTCTATGTTTTAATGTATATACATGGTTTAGGGTACATAGGATTAATCACAAAGATAATTGAGGATAATTTGAACCACTTGGACCTAATTGTGACTATAGAATGTGTTTTTGGGTTGTCATTATATCATGGATGTCATGTCATATGTGAAAATTGAGTGAATTAGTCAAATGTGTCAATCAATCATGTGATTTAGGCCAAATTGAGACCTATGAACTTAAGTCTTACTCTAAATGATGTCAATTTGGGCTAAAATGATTAGTTCAAGGTTTAAAGAGTTTATATATATAGCACATAGAGTTTAGGAATTAGGAACTTCAGGGATTAAGGCTTAGAGTATAGGTTTTATGGTTATAAAGTACAACATGATGGTGATTGGGGTAAAATTGAGCTCCTTAAACATAGTTATATGATTAAATAATGTGAATTTGGGATAAATTATCCCCCACATCATCACAGATTGAGTGTACGAAGTTAATTGTGGTAATGATTGATGTAATTTTAACCAAGTTCATCCTTGTGAACCTATTTCTTACTATATATAAAGGATGTTAATTGGGGATGAATTGATCCTAGGGTCCTATTGAGTCTCAATGTAAGGAATTTTATCCATATGATAACAATTAGGGATCCAAGTGCTCACAATATTAAAAAAATAAGTATTTTTTCAATTTGATATGTAATTCAGTCTAAAGTAGCTATGTGCAAGGAATTACATTCATATATAATGGAAATTGGGGATTACTTGGCCCTAATTGCATACCATATTGAACCAATCAAGTATTTAGTTCTAAATGATACATAATTGGGATCAATCGAGGGATGCCCAAGGAATCATGTCAACATAATTTTAATTAGAGCCCTAATTACACACCATATTAAAATAATTGAGTGTTATCATGAATCTGATATGAAATCATGACCAATTGAACCTTCTATAAGGAATTACAAATCCATCTTTAATAATAATTGAGATTTTGATTGTGCACCAAATTCAACTGAAATAATATAATGGTCCAATATGATCTATGAAATTTAGTCTAAAGAAGCCTTGTGTAGGAAACTTATTCCTTCTACTATCAATAGGGGGCTCTATTGGTCCCAAATACATAACATATTCAATCAACCAGCTATTTAGTTCAATTTAATATGTAATTATGGCCAACCAAGGCTCATGAACGTAACTGAATAGATATAATGTCAATTACAACTTCATTGGCCTCGATTGTAAATTATATTCAATTAATCATGCATTTGATTTTATCTTATATACATAATAGTGGCCAACTAAGCCCCATGAAGGTAATTTTATCCAATTAATGTTCTAGTGGGGTTCTATTAGCCTTGATTGCATACCATACTAAACCATTTGAGTATTTAGGTTCAATATGATATGCAATTGGGGCCACTCAATCCCCCAAAAAATGAATTACATCCATCTAATGTCATTTGGGGCTTTAATTAAACCATATTAAATCAATTGATATTTTTTTCAATACTTTACACAATTGAAGACAACTAAGTCCTATGTAATTAATTTCTTCCACCTAGAATATAAATTGAGGCATTTTTCACCCCATGCAATGAATTGTGTCCATCTAATTTATCCATTGTGAATATTTTTCCCTAATTGCATATCATATTTAACCAATCAAGTATTTTCTTCATTATAATCTTTACAATTAAGAGTAATTGGTCCTCATGTAAGGAATTCCTTCAATGTAATGTCAATTAGGGATTTGATAGCATAGGTCATATTATAAAATAATCTTAAGACTACTAGGCTTAATGGCTCCTATTCAAGTTTTAGGATGTTTAGAATATATAATATGATCATGTTAATAACATAGTTAATAACATGATTGCATTATTAACATGAGCACGATATTTGAATTTGAATTCAATTTTTGTGCCTTTTGGCTTAGGAATGGCTTGGATTCTCGAGCCAAAGGCTTGGACTATCAATATACAACCTAGTATTGAAAGATATGAAAATAAATAATAAACTTTAACTTTGACTACCAAATAAACTAAGAATTTTAACATGAAAAGTCAAAGACTTGATACCATCATGATGAACACACTCTCCTCTTTCCATGAATATGATTGTTATATTTTTGGAATAATTTAAGGTTTCAAACTATATTTATTTCTAACTATACCTTTTTTAGGCCATTACATGTTGTAAACATACATTCTTATACATGTTCATGTAATTTGTGTTTCATTGATACAAGTGAAAGATAAATTATATGGTGATGTATTACACTTAATTCTACACACATTAAAGAAAAAAATATTTTCATTTTTTCAGGTAGTTACACCTAACTCACAGATGACTATTTATTTCTTTGTTAGTTTTTAAGATCTATTTACTTATAAAATTCACAAAATAAATTATTCATTGAAAAAATATGAAAACCTATAGGTGATATGCTAAAATATTTTATCTAAATTTTCACCAAAGGTTTCAAATAATATTAAACATTTCTCAAAAAATTATGTACATCATGGCCATCTATCTACTATGTTTTAAAAAAAAACTAGAGTTCCTCTTCAAATTTTAGTTGTTTGACCTTTTTATGCTTAACCATTTTTAAAAAAATTTAATGTTTTAGAAACTAGACTCTAAATGTTATATTTCATGTTTTTACACCATATTGAAATATGGAGTGTAGATATCTCAAATTATCTACATAAATTTAAATTTTTGAAATTTTAAAAAAATCATATCCACGAGTAGGCCACTTTTTATCCCCCAATTTTTTGCACTTACCCAACGACAATAATTCTCCATCTTCTCCTAATCAATTTGTCATTGAGAAATCAATAAAGTTAGATCTGATTATCACAACCATGAACAAAACCAGAGATTGAATTGTTGTCTTGAAATAGGAAGTGAAAGCACATGTAGTATGGTATTGGTTAAGTACAGTGTATTTTAGAAATTTAGTGTGTCAATGTAAAATCATGTTACACCATGATTTGAGTTTTGAGACTTATTATATCCTCTTATATGGTTTGATGACTATTATAGATAATACAAATCTATGAAATTTTTTGTGGTACATTGAGTGTGTACCTTTAGGAGAACTAGTACCTTCTTAGATTAGTTAAAGTGTTGGTTTATCAAGTGTATCAATGTTTGGGTAGGTAAGTTCATAGCATAGTTTATGAGTCATGAACAAGAGATTCTCACCATAATTTTGATCACTTAGATCGAACACCTTGAGAATGATTACATTCTTACTTGGTAATCAAGTCACCTTCACCAAATGTGTTTTATTTGTGAGTATTCAAAAAGCATGAGATGCTTCTCACTTAAGAATATGTGAATTTTAGATGTAGTTTTGTGCCTTATGGGAGGGAATCCTAAAACATCACTTATGGATGGACATCACCTAGTATGGTGGAAATTCTCCTTGTAGTAGAGTACAATTATATTTGTTAAGGATTCCTATGTGTTAGTATTTCACTCATGAATTGGCACACCATATTTTTATGTGGAATTGGGGAGAGATGTCATCCCAAATAGTGAGCATAGAGGTGAGTAGTTACTCTCTCACCTTCTTTTGACATCATTATAAACCCATTGAGTGGATTCATATTTTCATAGTGTTGATTAAGTATTCCCTTAATCAAAACTTCTTTATAAAATGATGTTTTGACAATATTTCCTAGAATTTGTGGGATAGTGCTTTCTACTTCTTATTTACAGAGGGGTTGCAGAATGTAATGGATTGATGCATCTATATGGCTATCATTTTTTCCATTCTAGTTATGGAAACAAGTTGTGATACTACACTTATAGGTTTGGTAAGTGTGTAGTGATTTTGGCAACTTGGGTTGTGTTTACTTCATACAATCTGAGGGTATATAAGAATTTTTTTGAGATGTTAATTCACTTTGTTTCCCTTGTGGATTTTTATAATCACACTTTTTAGTGCTACTTTATTTATACTTATGAAATTTGACACTGTGGAGTGGTGAACCTTGATTTTATGTTTTTTCTGGATTAAGATTTATAAGTTGATTATAATAATTATGTTATGATTCACCCTTGATTATATTGGTATTATTCTCATCTTGATTAAAACATGTTGTTTCGATAAGACATTTATGTACCTTTCACCTAGAGTGAGTACATAATAAGATGTACGAAATGTATTTTTATTCCAAGGGTTTAAGATAAGCTTATAACTTGTTTTATATCTAGTCAAGTAAGCGAGGATGAATTATTTCTCTTGTTTCCTATTTAGTGTTGCAAGGATGGTGAGATCCTTGACCTTTGTTTGCTATGACAGTTTTAACAATATTTCCTCTTACCTATGAAAATAATATAATAGGTTAAGCTATAAACTTTGATACTAGTTATTTTTGTCTGATGGCAACATAATGCAAATATGGAATGATTGTATGATTTTTTATTTATTTATTACGATGGATATTGATATATTAGATTATTTAGTGTATATCATTACACTCTGTAATTTGTTAGTATGAATTCATCAAACCATAAAGTACATTTTGAAGATAATTAAGTCATGGAGACCTAAGGGATGAGCAGTTAATTAGGAATGTGAGTGGTTAGAGATTAGAATGAATCTTAGTTAGTCTCACACTAACTTGGTCGTTACTAATTTTTTATCTGACCAAGGGAGCTTGTTGAATCTAGGATTGGAAAATGAAACTTGTCAAATTTAGTTGTATGGTTGTATGTATATATACTAGAGAATATTTATTATTTAATTTTGTATACATTGGAAATGTATAATTTATATTTTCTATTCGTGTCATACTTATCAAGAGATATATAGAGTAGTGATGGTATTGACTTATACACATCATTTTTATTAAGTTATGTAAACACTTTTCTCCATAATGAGAAAAACACTCTCTAAGTTAGAGAGATGTGTAAAGGGATTGGGAGGATTTTTGGAACTCTCTCTAACTATTTATTTTTGAATTTTATAATGATTTCATATACTTTTGGTTGAAGATTAAATTCAAGAAATTAGTAAAATTATCACTGAGATATGTGGGACCCTTCAAGGTGTTAGAAGTAGTCAATCTTATAGCATTTAGGCTTGAATTTCCACCATTCCTATCTCATTACATAATGTCTTTCATGTTTCTTATCCCAAAAAGTATATAGTTGATCCTTCACATGTGTTGGATTAGAATATTTTGTAAGGTTTTAGACCCTAACGTGGTCATCATAGAACCAATCAGAGTAATTGACAATCATAATCTTTGTTTGCATAATAAGAAGATGTCATGGTGTAAGGTCTTATGGGACCAGTACTCTAAGGATACTACTACTTGGAAGGACTATGATGAGTTATATGTGTGATTTTCATATTTATTTACTTGATTTGATACTTCATATTATGTTATTTTATTATTGAATAATATTGTTAATTCAGAACACATTTATAAATAAGTGTCATCAAGACAATGACTAAATTTAGGGGCGAAGTAAGTTACATTTCAATTCCTTGCTAAGAAAATTTACTTGATTGTCAATAAATTTTTCATAGTTGGTAATTTGATTTATGTTATTATTAACTAAGCTATGAGTTATATTTTGTAATGAGATAGTTGAATATTGTTTTGATCTCATGATTTCACTATTATGAGTTAGTTGTAGTGTATATTCTTATAGTATGATCATATTGATTTATTATTTCAAAATTAGTTTATGATATACATGTCATGATGTTATGGACTAACTCTCTACTTGCTATGAGTTAGATGTAAGAAAGATTCATCTCTAAAAACATGATGGAGGGATGTAATATCCCCTATTTCCCTTGATCTCTGAAACTGAATATTTTGGATTGCTTTTCTGTATTTTACCCTTTTTGATGTTTTTGCATGAATAAAGATGGATTTTGCAAAATAAATTCAAATAAATGAATAGTAGTATACTCTTTCAATTAACTAAACTTGGATCTTCTTATTCACTTTGGATGGTTACAATAAAGATCTCTTGTACACATATGAAATAATATAAAAATATAATCTTAAAAACTTGGTCTTTTGTAAATTTGGAAATAACTCTAAATTTGGTATTGCACGGGTTTCTATGTCAAAACACAGTCGTTAACATTAGTTATATTGCCATCATCAGTTGATATACTGCCGACATCAATCTCCATTGATCAGTCTACTCTATCAATGTTAGTGTGAAGTCAGCTGATGTTGGTCTCTGGCCTACTGATGTCAGTCTCTGAGCTACCTATGGTTCTATATGGCCTGATGTAGAATGGTATGGATTCTGTAAAGTAACAAAAAAATAATATAGCCTATATGATGGATGCCCGATCTCAAGAAATATATGTGCTAATATGGAAAATCTTAATCTAAATAATTACTGACTCAAACCTTAATGAAATAAATACCTAAAATCTTTGTGATAATTTTTGTATGAAGTTATCTCTCAAACTGGCAATAGATCGATTGATATCTCACAACCTTTGAATTGCACACACTAAAGAGTGTACGTTCTCCAATGCAACTGGAATCCTAGAAACCCTTGGCTCTGTCTTCTAAGAAGAATCCTTAGCAAAATTTGACTTCAAATCAATAATCAATAATCATAATCATAATGGCCTCCCTCTAATAATAAACCCTTATATCCTCAAAAAGGTGTGCTTGCCCTAATTAGGGTTTCATAACTAAGAATTAGGGTTTAATAATTAAAATATGCTAAATAATTAATATTTAATTAAATCAATCAAATATTAATATCTCCCTTAATATATGTCTAATCCTCAAACTGACTAAAGCTGGTGAATCAGGGAGTAATTTTGCTAGTCAAAGCCAAAATAAGGGTGCTCTGTTGCATGCCAAATATCCCTAAATAATAAGAGCTCAAGTAAATGTGTCTGAAAAAGCCTGAATGAATGTCAATTGGGAAAATTTTTCTAGTCAAAGCTAAGCCAAGCTCCATCATGACCCTCTATCCATCCTATCAGCCTATGAGGGTCACATAATAGGCTAATCATCAAGTCTGAAGATGCTAACTAAAAAGGGGACATGACAATCCACCCCTCCTAAAATTGCTTATCCTCAGCAATCACTAAAAAATAAACCAATTAATCCACCTGGATCCCATATGTAATCATGATCTATGATGTTGTCAATCAATGCAAGCTCCTGAAATATCTTTTGACTAATGTGAACAATACCAACTGACTCCATGCATTTGTCTCCTGTACCCACTACAATCTCTAAATCCAGAGTGTGAATGCTAGACATACTCATATCATCATCAACATGTGACTCAACTATAGAAGAGAGCTGAGTCCCTGCCACATGTGTTAACTCCTAAACTGAACTCACCTCAAGACAAAGCTCATCCACATGTCTCTCTTGTATTGGTGCCAATGTGCACTCGGAAGTCCACGCTACCATATCATGTCGTATGAGCCTCTCCATCTGATGAAAAACCCATTTTTGATGTTGCTGCCCCATATTGCCTTAAGAATATGTGTCTTCCCATCAACATCAAAATGGACCTCCATGTCATTGAGACAAAGAGTGACTTCCTCAAGGGAATGAAGCCACTTCATACCCAAGACTAAGTCTATATCCCCCATGCTCACCACATAATAATTTGCCTTGAACTCATAGTTTTTCAAGTGTAATGGGAGGTCTCTAATCATCCGCTCACACTTGAGAGTGTAACCATCAGCTACCTTAACTATAATGCCCTCAAAATCCTTGATAGTGAGTCCACACTTCTCCACAAATCTAGCATCAATAAAGTTATGTGTGGCTCTTATGTCAAGAAGGGTTACGACCCTCTATCTTGCCAAAACTCCATAGAGTCTGAATGAACCATTTGACTGAATGCTGGATAGGCATGCCTCCTGTATCTAAAACTCTAAATCTGACTCTACCTTAGGCTCTGAAGCCTCTACCTTTGACTCCTCAAAACTCTCTTGCTATTCAGAATCTTCTAATTTCGAATCCTCATAATACACCCACATCACACGATTTGCCTTGCTCTTAGGCCTCAAAGGACAATCGTGATTAGCATCATAGGGACCTTTGCAGTAGAAGCAAAGCTTCTTCCTACGTAGATCGTTAAGAGCCTCCCAATCCAAAGGAGGTGCTACAAGATTAGCCTTTGAATCATTCTTAACACCTGATTTATCTTTGTTGAAATCTAATCCCTCTCTATCTCCATTGAAGCCCTTATTGTCCCTGGATGAAGAAGTACCTCTAGAGTTAAAACTACTAGATGGGGCTGCCATCTCCATGCTATGTGACTTCTTCATAGCTACCTACAATGAAAGAGGATCAAAGACTTTGATCCAACCTCTCAATGGTTTGGACAGGCCCTTAATGAAGAGAACTACCAATCTATGCTCATAAATGTTTGGCACCATGATTGCCAATCACTGAAACTCCCTAATGAAGGACTCCAAGTTGCTTGTTTGTTTCAACTATGCTAGATCTCAAAAGTAAACTTTAGGATCTTTCCTGTCAAATCTCTCAACCAACCTATCCACAAAGTCCTGGTACTCTGTCACCTGATTATGCTAAAGTGTTACCATACCATGGTACCACCAATCATGTGCTACTCCCTCCAAGTGCAAAGTGGCGTATTTGATGGCCTCTATCTCTATCATTGGCCTCAATTCCAAGAATGTATCAAGCTTATGAACCCAAGCTTGCACTGTCATCTTGCCACTACCATCAAAAGTAGTCAAAGAAAGCTTGCCTGTAGCCTTCTTCAGCTCACTGAGTTGACCTCTAGGCCTCCTATCCTATCTAACTGACCTGTAATGCTGTCTCCTCTAATTAAAAAAATGATCAAAGGACATCCTCTCCTGAACTTGAGGAGCTAATAAGTCCCACTCAACATTTGTAGCCATGAGAGCATCTGCAAATAGGGAATCTCCTGCTGCCTCCTCTACTGGAGCCTCTGTTTCCTCCTGAACAAATGTAGGCCGTGTAGGCCTATCAGTGATTTTGGAATGGGTCAATTGTGATCTCTGATTAATAGTAGCATTCCTGTTATCTCTTTGTTCCCCATTCTATCTAACAGGTGGGTTCATCTTCTCTACCATAGTAGTAAGTGCCTGTGTCATCTATTGCTGGCCTATAACCATAACACAAAAAAACTCTCTGGTGTCTTGATCATCATTATGTTTGTGGCCCCTTGGTGGGCTACCCTCACACCTATCACTCATGATGATCTGCTGCTATTCTAAAACTTGATCGCCTTTAAGCAAAGCTCTACTGCGTGTGAAATACCGGTGTGGCCCCAACTCTTGTGGCTGCATAAGATTGTTAAACCCTCAGGATGGCAAGATTTAGCTCTGATACCACTGTAATATCCCCTGTTTCCCTTGATGTCTGAAACTAAATATTTTGGATTTCTTTTCTGTATTTTACCCTTTTTGATGTTTTTTCATGAATAAAGATGGATTTTGTAAGATAAATTCAAATAAATGAATAGCAGTATACTCTTTCAATTAACTAAACTCAGATCTTCTTATTCACTTTGGATGGCTACAATAAAGATCTCTTGCACACATATGAAATAATATAAAAATATAGTCTTAAAAACCTAGTCTTTTGCAAATCTAGAAATAACTCTAAATCTGGTATTGCACGGGTTTTTGTGTCAAAACACAGTCACCGACATCAGTTATATTGCCATCATCAGTCAATATACTACTGATATCAGTCTCTATTAGTCGGTCTACTCTGTCGACATCAGTGTGAAGTTGGATGATGTCGGTCTCTGGCCTATCGATGTCAGTCTCTGAGCTACCTATGGTTCTATACGGCCTGATGCAGAATGGTAGGGATTCTGTACAATAGCAAAAAAATAATATGGCTTGTATGCTGGATGCCTGATCTCAAGAAATATATGTGCTAATACAAAAAATCTTAATCTAAATAATTACTGACTCAAACCCTAATGAAATAAATACTTGAAATCTCTGTGATAACTTTTGTATGAAGTTATCTCTCAAACTGGCAATAGATCGGCTGATATCTCACAACCTCTGAATTGCACACACTGAAGAGTGTATGTTCTCCAATGTAACTAGAATCTTGGAAACCCTTGGCTCCGTCTTCTCAGAAGAATCCTTAGCAAAATTTGTCTTCAAATCAATAATCAATAATCATAATCATAATGGCCTCCCTCTAATAAAAAACCCTTATATCCTCAAAAAGGTGTGTTTACCCTAATTAGGGTTTCATAACTAAGAATTAGGGTTTCATAATTAAAATATGCTAAATAGTTAATATTTAATTAAATCAATCAAATATTAATATCTCCCTCAATATATGTCTAATCTTCGAACCGACTGAAGCTGGTGAATCAGGGAGTAATTCTGCTAGTCAAAGCCAAAATAAGGGTGCTTCGTTGCATGCCAAATATCCCTAAATAATAGGAGCTCAGGTAAATGTGTCCAAAAAAGCCTGAATGAATGTCAACTGGGAAAATTCTACTAGTCGAAGCCAAGCCTACCATCATGACCCTCTATCCATCCTATCAGCCTACTAGGGTCGCATAATAGGCTAATCATCAAGTTTGAAGATGTCAACTAAAAAGGGGACATGACAATGGAGAGCATCATCGAATAGATTGATGTAGATAGAGATGTTGGTAGACGACAGAGGAATGGTTAAAACCCTACACACTCCACATTCAATATAGTAGATTTGCACACTTACTATGAGGGAAAAGTGAGTGATGATAATATAATTTAAATTTTTAAAACAATTATGGATTGGATGGAAAAAATATTTTTTGATAAAGAAAAGGAATAAATAAAGATGGTGATGGTTTTCCAAATCTCCTAGAGGTAGAATTCATAGCTTTTGTGAAAATAATTAAACTACCACTTAATTGAGATGTCGGTTTCAAATTTGCCGCTCTACATTAATAAGTGGTTTGATAATTGTCATGATGCTTATGTAATCTTTGGTCTGTAGTAATTGAATATTTATCATGCATTCAAATGAAATTTAATGTCACTTCCTAGAATAATAAATTTTGACATGTGTACCATTTTCTAATAGCGAGGAAAGTTGAAGAGGCACTAAAAAAAGTCACAGATAATTAAGAAAAGGAGAAATAATTATCTTAGAAGAAGCTTTTTAGGCATATGTATATTCAAAACCTTGAAATAAAATGTATCAAATCCACAAAGGACTGAATTTATTATTTAAACATTCATCATGTTGTAATTATATATTTAAGACAAGTTTATGTGCATATCAAATCTCTATAATACTATAATTTAAAGTAAAAAAAGAGTGTTTTGTTCCAACTCCGAGTACGATGGCTAAAAGTATGTCTATTGTAGGATTAGTGTCTCTAAGCTAGTCAATAAGGTAACAATTGGCATCATTCCATCATTCTTATTTATATCAATAATTTTATTACCCCTTTACAATTAGGACTAATCAAACTCTATGAACCAAATTACAATCACGAAAATATCTCCAGTTGTACACATAATGGAAAGAATTGAGAAATTTTTCAATCGAATCAAAATTGAAGATAATAAATGATCTATTTAACTAGAAAAATTCGATTTGTATAGTGGTTGAATTGTAATTATGTTTCTGAATACTTCTGTTTGATATCAGCACCTTGCTGCTGCTTATAGTTTTATTTTTTCAGATGCTTCCATAAGCATTATTCTCTCTATGTAATATGCTTATTTTTAATATTAAAAAATAAATAAAAAATAAATTTCTTTTAAAACAATACATAGAAACCAAAGGTACACTTGTGGTGCAAGAAAGATCTTGATGGTATTTAGCCGGATTTGTGAGAAGGATAGTCTCCCTTTAATTCTGTCAGCCATCAGATTAGACATAAGTGGAATTCGTTGGACCATAGAGGGGATTTAATTGCCTGAATGGTATCCATGTATTTTGTCATAATAAAGTAGGATCCGAAGTCATGGAAAAAGAAAACTGAAATGAACTGCTTTTATAAGGTCTACAATGTCGGGCATCTTGTATTGCTTTACAAACTAGTTTATAATATAACGGACCGCCTGTTTCTCGCATAGTCTCCTGTTCGATCACGTACGACGGATGAAGCTCCAGCCCCACCGAACAAAATGATTTAAGCTCTTTAAAAAACCACGTAAGCCTGATCTAAAGATGTTTTAAGCTCTTTTGAGTGGTTTAGCAGTAATATCAGATTTTAGATTTTCATTTGTTCTACATTTATTAATTTTATATATACCAGTAACCAGACACGACGTCTTAAGGCGCTTTTGATTCGGCAGTAACGACATTATATTTATATGTATTCTTTATGTTTACGGAACCATTATTATTATTAATTTATTGTAACATATCAATATGGATTTAATGCGTTCGAGATATGTAAAATATATTAACATGGATTTAATTTATAAAATAATAGATATCTCAAATACTTTTGGGAAGATAATGATTGATGTACATGGTTAATTTTGATATGAGATTAGTTAATTGTTATAATACTAACGTATTTAAGTGATTAGAGATCATTGGTCTTATATAAGCTCATGTTATTATGTGTTCCTTGTGTTGTTCAACTCATGCACATTTCCTTTATTTTTGTGTCAATCATTAACAATGACACTCGATCTAATTACATTCTTCGTAAGGCATGGAATTTATCACGGTTAAATTGCTGCAACCCCTGGGATATACCATTTAAACACAAATATTCTGACCAAAGTGCAATAATTACCTTGGCCAATCACAATCCCACACATGGATATTATATGTGATATGTTTATTGTTTTCTAAGTGCCATTTTTCACCATTTTGCATAGTCCTTTATGTGCCCACACATTGCCATTACACAAGGTTGCCATTTCGATGCCCAAATCTCCTCTCGCCCATGTACTTCCACTATCAAAACATAATTGGGATTTTAGACGTAAGCACTCATCATGGAATGTAATGTAGATGCCTAATTAGGTGTGTTCCAATATGGAATTATCTTCAATTTGAAAGGATTTTTAAGCATCTTGTGAGCATATTCTCTCCTGCATATACAATTTCATTTTGATTTTTATTTGTAGACACAACCTCATGAATGGGATCTGGAGTAATTTACAATATCCCAACATGACCACCTTATACAAATAATATCACTGGCCCAACCATTTTCAATTTTAAGCTGGGAGTCCTTCACATTTATAACAATAACTTCAATGGGATTTGTGAATTAAGGTATAGGACTATATTATCCACCATACTTATAACATTGACATCCTTGTTCTCTACCTCTAAATGTCCCAAACATTTGTTGACACCATTTATAGGTTGAGTTTGGTATGGCCATATGTGCAACATGATAACTTACAAGTTTTGTAAGGTAGGCACAATCATCAGAACCCATCTAGTGACCTTAACTCATCACTCCCTCCTGAGTATTAAGTTTTTGAACTATTACAAACTTGCATTTAGAAGAAGGAATTTGAAACCTCTACATGTTACATCATTTATTTCAATTTTGATGCCAATAAGTAGAGATAATAATAATGTTAACACCCTATGTTTATCATGCTAAATATCTTAAAGTTATCTCTCTAAAAGTGTTAATGAATATCTATCTCGGGGTTCCTATTTTGGATTTCTCATATCATTTTTCCTATTGAAGGTTCCAAATTGATATAAAAAGACACCACATTCTTTTCAAAGTTTTTATTGATTGGTGATAGATGGCCTTTGTATGGGTGCAACAATCCATCAATATCAAAAACATCTTTCAAGTAAAAAAAGTTGCTCCAAAGTCAATTGTATGCCTAACATATCACTTTTTTTCACCTTATCCAAGAAAACAACAACTATACCTAATGATAGTCAAATAGTAATCCAATTTAAGGACTTCATTTTTATTGAAATTGCACACTATTAGACTTCACCACCACCTCCCTCGATGACATTGCATGCTATGCCTATTAATGTAATTAGCCATACATTTTTTTACATAGTTGAGTAAAATTTGGTGTGTAAATAGGTTGAATCAATCCATATTCCACTAAATGCAATAATATAATGTGTAATAGGGCTTGATTGACCCTATTTTCACATCACACGGAACCAATCCAATGCAAATACACCTAATGCTACAATATAATGTGGATTAGGACTTGTTTGGCCCAGTTTGCCCACCACATTAAACCAATTGATCAATCAATTCAATATGGCACACAAATGGTACCAATCAAGCCAAATCCACCAAATATAAAAATCTAAAGTGAACTAGGGCTTAATTGACCTTGTTTGCATAATACATTGAACTAAATAATCGACCAGTGAAATATGGTCAGCAAATAGGTCCATTTCAACCCTAATCCATCAAAAGTGACAATCTAATGTGGATTAGGGCTTGATTGGACCTGTTTGAGCACCACATTAAACCTATCAATTGATCAGTTTAATTGATCTACAAACATGGCCAATAAATCCCTAATCTACCAAATACAACAATCCAATGTGGATTATGGCTCTATTGGCCCTATTTATGCAATAGATTTAAATGATTTCATTGGGAGACCACACACAAATATTCATCTACTGCATTAATATTTTCATTTTGATACTTCCCATTGGTTTAGGTATGATGATGCAAACTTGGGTTACTGAACAATTTAAAATGAAAAACATAAGCAAAGGCACTACCTCTAATAATACAATTTTCATTGATATCCTATTTTCTCTAGAGCTTAATGACTAAGATATGGTGGGTATGTGCTTGGAGTTCATATCTAGTTGGTTTGTTAGCATGGCCATTATGTTTCATTTAATGATAAGAAATATTATAAACTACCTATAAATTCAATACAAGCTATATGATGACATCATCACTAAATGTGTTGACATGGAGGAGGGGAGAAAAGTGGTTGTTGCATGGAAGAGGCAGTGATGGAGATTTTGAGGAAGATGCTGATGAGACCCAAAAAATTATTGGTGGCATTAATTTGGGGGAAATTGAAATCTTTGGAAAAGGGAGGTCTCTTAGACAACTTTTAAATAAATGTACGTTAGAATTTAGCATCTTTATTTAACCTAATATAAGTATCACACATGAAGTAAGAATTAAGAGCTCTGAAATCCAAACCACTTCTATTAATCACACACATTCCTACTTGGAGGCCATTATAGTTTATAGTTTATGGGTTATGAAGATACATCACCAATAGTGGGAAAATTAACCACATGGTATAATTAAGAAAGTTATCACAAGCCTACACTATGCACATGCGGTTTGATAAGCTCACATGTGTATGATATGTTTTATCATTGAAGGCCATCATAAATAATTATGACCATCATGTTGAGTAAAGTTGGAGATTATGGTATCCTTGGCCTTGGGTCTTGGAAAGATGATAACATGAGTGCCTTCGACATACATTTTTGAGATCACCATTGCGTTCACTTCATTCTTCTCTCTCCCTCTCTCTCTCTCTCTCTCTCTATATATATATATATATATATATATATATATATATATATATATATAGTATGATAAATATTATATAGTGTATCCTCTAATAATATAAAATATATTATAATAGTATATAATATATTATTCAATACAATATATTATATCTAATATAATAATAAAAATTATATTAGTATTGTATAATAATAATATAAATATAAAGTAAACTATAATTATATTGTAAAATTTTATATTTATATTAGTTTTAGATACATTAACAAGGGATGGAGGGATCCTTTTCATAATATAATGAACATAACAAAAAATATACATATGAATTATGAGAATAGTAATGGAAGCTTACATTAAAAAAACAAACCAAAAATAAATAAAGCCCTATAACTTATAGGCCCATAGATGAGGAACCTTGCAACTGAAGAGAAATGTCTTTTTCTCAAATATTTTCAAGTCTAGGCAATTGAATGAGAAATGAGAATGTGTCTAAAGGTCCCAAACATTTTTTTACACCATCTACAACTTAAATGTGGAATGGCCATATACAAAAAAGAATAACTGCCATGATTTTTAAGGTAGGCACAATGATCAAAAACCATATAGTGACCTTAACTTATCTCTCCCTCCCAAACATTGAGTTACTAAACTGTTTTAGACCTACATTTTTAATAAGGAATTTAAAACCTTAGCTTTTTACATCCCTTATTTAAATTTTAAATCCAAGAACCAGAGATAACAGAAATGTTAACACTCTATATTAATCATGCTAAGTATCTTAAATTTATCTATCTAAATCCTTCAATGAATCTCTATCTCGAGGTTTATATTTTAGATTTATCATAATGTTTCTCCCATTGAAGGTTTCATATTGATTAAAAAAGATATCACATTCTTTTTAAACTTTTTGTTTATTGGTGATAGATGGCCTTTATATGAGTGCAAAAATACGTTAGTCTCAAAAAAATCTTTCAAGTAAAAAAGGGCTCCAAAGTCAATTTTATGCCTAAGATATCACTTTTTAATTATCTTCTCCAATAAAAAAGTAACATTACCCCATGATATTCAAATAGACATCCAATTTAAGGTATTTATTTTTTATTGACATTAAAAACTAGCACACTTCACCACCACCCCCTTGGATGCTAATTCATGTTACACCTATCATTGTAATTACACATATATGTTTTTACATATTTGAGTACAATTAGGTGCATAAACAGGACCAATCAATACCTATTCCAAATAAAGTTACAATATAATGTTTATTAGGGATTTATTGGCCCTATTTTAACATCACATTAAACCAATCAATCAATTAGTTCAATGTGATGTGAAAATAAGGCGAATTGAACCCAAATCCACCTAGTGCAATAATCTAATATGGATTAGGGATTGATTGGCCCAATTTTACCACATGATGGAACCAATATATTAATAGACATAGGATTATAAATATAATAATGACCTTCATCATGCTCTATTTATCCTAATATTTGAATCTACCATGTAGTCAAGCGCATCCCTTAAGTGAATATTATCTTCCCTGAGTGGAAAAAGGAACAAAGTTTACACTAGCATTGCAGGATAATGGTGAGGGATAGAGATGAACAATTAACTACTATAATTTCATGTAAAATTCCTTGAAGCATTTCCTAGAGTATTCTCTCATGATGAAGGATAAATGGTAACACATTTTCTCTCATAGACACATTTATCTTTGCAAATAAAAAGTTGGTCATCAAAATGTATATCTCTTGAATCATTAGTCCATTAATGAATCATCTTTATAGACACATTGTGATGAAATTATAAATGTATTATTAAATATCATATATACTCCATATTTCCTTGGGGTTTAATTTTTTATATGGTTTGATGCATCCCTTAAAAAAAACTTCTTGTCCTTAAGTGGAAAAAATAACTAACTTTATGCAGGTGTTTTAAGTGAACCATGAGAAGTAGACATGAATTGTCAACTCATATATTTATAATGGAGATTCCTATGAGAACCTCATAAAGCATTAATTTATACTCATGACATGGGAGAAATGGTGGTACATTTTTTATTTCATCTAAATCTATTTTTAGGGATCAAAAACTAGTCAGTAATATGTCTATCTCTTGACTCGCTAGCCAAATTGATGAACCCTCTTCACGAAAACATTAGAGAGGACATATAAACAAAGGAATGACCCTCATGTGTTAGTTTTGGGGACCAAAGTAAAAAAATTTAGGTGATCATAGACATCCAATAATCTTCTCATCTTTAAGTAGAACAACAAAATGAAATTTACCTAGGTGTTGCAGGTGAACCATGAATGGTGTATGTGAACCATAAATCCTAAAATTATATGGGTAGGTCATGTGAACACCCCCATTGAGGATTATGTGAGACTCAGTATGAGGGATAAATAATAACATATTTTATCTCATATCTGAATCTATATTTGGGTACTAAATGTTGGTTAGTAGCATGCATATATCTTGAATTACTAGCCCAATCAAAAAACCATATTTGCAAAATTGCCTAGATGTCCCTGGAATGGTGGGAATAAGATTCATCACTATTCATCCATTACCAGAGTTTAAAATTTTTGGTAATTGGATGCATCATTAAGAGAATCATCTCGTCCTTAAGTGGGAAATTTGAAAAAACTTTGTGAAAGTGTTATAGGCGATCCATGTGGGGTAGAGATGAACTACAAGCTCTTATAGTTGAATGACAAAGTCATTTTTCATCCCCTAGATAATTATCTACCACTCACAATGATAAAGAAGTGGTGGCACATTTTCTCTTGAATATAAATATATATTTATGGACTAAAATTTGGTTAGTAGGACATGTATCTACTCATTATCTTGAGTAATTGATGAAGCATCTTCATGGATGCATCGAGATTGGTGTATAAATGTAGGATATACCTTTGTTTATTTTATGTTGGATCTTGGAGTTAAAATTTAAAGGCATTTGGATGCATTCCTTAGGATAATATTCTCATCCCTAAGTGTGAAAATAGAATTAAATTTATGCATGTCTTGTAGGCAAACCATGAGTAGTAGAGGTGAATTGTCATCTCCTATAATTACATGGGTGAGTGTGCTAAGCACCCCCTTAAGAATTGTCTACCATTCAGGATGAGGCATAAATGGTGATACATTTTCTCTCACATCTAAATCTCTCTTTAGGGATCAAAATTTGATTAATAACACTCGTATCTCTTGACTTACTAGCCCAATAAGAAAATGTTCTTTGTGGATGCATGTTTATGGGAATAGAAACACATGAATGGCCTTTTTTATGTTATTTGTTACACCCTAGATTGATTTTTTTTTGTTTTAATATGCATCCCTTAGTATAATATTCACATCCCTAAGTGGAAAAATATAATGAACTCTATGTAAATAAACTATGAGGGGTAGAGATAAATATTAAACTCCTGCAATTGCAATGGTTATTATTTTGAGCACCCATTGAATTATTTTTTTCACTCAGGATGAGGGAGAAATGTCGTAACCTTTTATATTTTGATGAAATTTATATTTAGGGACCAAAAATTCCTCAGTAGCATGTGTATCTCTTCAATCGCTTTAATAATTGATGAATTGTCTTCCACACACCTTTAAATCAGTGTATAAATGTAGGAATGGATGTCATCTACCATTTTTAAACCCTTGAAGTGAAAATTTATAGGTGATTGGACACATCCCTTAAGAAAATCTTCTCATCCTTAAGTGTAAAAAATAAATAAACTTTGTGCATGAATTGCATATGAATATGGGGGTTAGAGACGAACTACCAACTCTTATTATTAAACATGTGAGTCCTCTAATCATACCCCATAGGATTATTTCCCACTTATGATCAAGGATAAATGCAAGAAATTTTTTCTTTAAAAAAAATCTCTCTTCATGGAATGAAAGTTGGTTAGTAAGATTTGTATCTCTTGACATGCTATCCCAATTGATGAATAATCTTTAAAAATAACTTCAAATGGGAATATAAATATGGTAGTGACATTCATCCATAGTTTTTCTCACCCTAAATTCTAAATTTATGGGTGGTTGGATGTATCCCTTAAGAGAATATTCTCATCCCTAAGTGGAAAAATAGTGTGAAGTTTGTGTAGGCATTGCATGCCAACCATCATGGGTAATGCCAAATCATCAAATCCTATATTTATATGGGTGAGTCCTCTGATCACCCCCCATAGGATTCTCTACCACTTAGGATGAGGAAGAAATGGTGAAACAATTTCTCTCTTATCCAAATGTTATTTTAGGGACCAAAATTTGGTTAGTTTTTTTAGTAGAGGTTCCTAGGTTTCACTAGAACATGCTAATTACAGGGATAGGATGTGAAAAGTGACTTAGAGATCTTACAAAAAGGTTTAATAAAGACTAATAATCCATAAAAAAGGTTTATCATAGAGAAATATACTAGTTTAAATGTTTAGTGCATGATGGAAACTACTTATAAACAAAGAAATTGATACATACAAGTAATATAATGAAGGAAACATTCATCAGATTATAGGAATATCGATGATTATACCAATAAAGAACACAAATACTTATAATTCATATTAAAAAGATATAATACCAGAAATTATAACAAATAAATCCTCATATATTGACATCTATTTATATTAATATTATGTGTAAAATCCTTTTGAGATTAACATTCACTATTCTATTACTCACACACATACCAAAATCAACATAATCATCAACCCTTCTATTACATTCATCATAAATACTTATAGGTAGTATTTTCTATAGTTTCAAATTCTATATTTACCATGCTAAAAATAGATCTCCATATCACATTTGGTGGAATCTTGACCAATATGGAGATTCCTGTAACAACTCCTAACAACCCAAAAATAGAATACAACTCAAATTACCATAAGACAATCTCGTACATACATATAGTTTTACATTCACCATTTACTATTAACACTTTCCTAGACTTAAAAGGTTTTATCATCCTAAGACAACATCATAGAGTGAATCCATTTAATTACTTAGAGAGGATCCCAAAAAAAGAAGTGCATATAACTTTACAAGCATCACTCAATGTGATAGTAAACCGGTTTACATCCCTTGTGGACTGCTTAGCCTCCCTTTTAAGTTTTCAACTAAGTAACCTAATAGTCTACCACCATTTTATGTTTTAAATAGACTAGTAATATCTATTAATATAAAAATTTACTTAATAAAAAATAAATGGACCAAAATTAAAAAAAAAAATGATCCTACACTAGCATCAATTAGCTAGTGGAGCTATCTTCATTTGTTAGAGAACTTGTCATAGTTGAATGGGTGGAATGATCTAAGGCTCATCAATGAGTAGTTTAATTATTACATCTATGAGATTCAAATCATCCTTGTAAGATTTTTAATTGAGTATAACTTCCTAAGAATTATGAAAAAGACCATGTTAAGGGACTTGATTTGCCATTTATTGGTGAATATTGGTATCAAGCATCTCGAGTAAATAAAAATTCACCATGTGAACTTTGGAGGTGATTTCATCATGATGTTAAACCAATTTATTGACATGTCATTTCCCCTACATTATGGGAAAAGAGTTTTACAGCATTTGGCTCCACCAAGTCTATAGATTTTTCATTATAGTATCATGTGCACTAAGTAGGTCTTGAAGGCATCATCCATGGCAATAGGATTGGTTTTTGGGGCAATGTGAATAGTGTGGGTGAAGGAAGCCATGGTAAATTTAGGCTACATAATGGTACAAATTATATCCAACTACTTCTTCTAGTTGAGTAGCTAAAGTGTAATGTGTGTATCCTAAGTGCGAGTAGTATCGATAGTGATTTGGTATTCAGCTAGCAACTGGCAGAGGATCTCTGTTTCAACTTTGATGGATTAAACCTTATATATGATACATAATTAATTAAATTTTGACCAATTGATGATGATCTTATTGATAAGAATAACAAGATGGTCCTTGTCTAAGAGTGATGGATCCATGATCGACTAGGTGTACAAATCAGGATAGGCATCCTTGATAGTCTTTTAGGAAATACACAACTACTTAATAATGGTAAAATTTGTGTCTTTAATCTCCTTAGCCTATTTATCCAATATAATTTTATTTTGTAAAATGGACTAGTGGAATGTAACATCACCTTAAATTTGCATTGACAATGATAGTTGAGAAACATCCAAGGATGCTTCTGTAGTGGCAGGAGTTAAGGTAAGGTGTACAACAAATGTACTTGAATGTGTCATGATTAAAGGAGAGATGGGTAGACAAAAGAAAGTATACTAAGTAGAGGTGGACAGAACATCCCACATACAAATTTTAAATAGGCTCAAGGAATCACTATCATCCTACCAGGTAATTATAGTGTTTTGTAGCTATGGTTAAAGCATCTCATGAGATGGTAGCAGGGGAATAGAACTCAAGGGAATTGTTATAGATGGAACCATTATATAAATGGCTTGAACTTCCTCTTCAATATTATTTATAATGTCCTCTTCTTCCTACTTAATAACATCTACTTATACCTTCTTGTCCTCCTCTCCATGTGTTTTCTTCTATGTATTGTGCTTTACCATTTTATCAACCTCTGCTACTTATACCTTATACTACCATGCCTGGTCTGTGGCCTACTGTTATTCTTGTTCCTACATAATATTAATTATTTTTCATATCCTTAGTAGCTTCTATTTGTTTTAGACTCACTTCTAATTCAACATCCTTGCTTTGTTGATTGTATGTGTACTGTTATTATTGAGATTGTGTGATAGCTATGGCTTCTTGCTACAATTTAGTCTTGTCATCTTCTACTTTTTTGGAATATTACCTTAGTATATATAAATTGATTTTGAGTTTCTTATTATTTACCATGCCATTTGGCTTCCTTCCATTTTTGTTGCATTATTTCTTCCTTATGCTTAATATTGACCATGGCCTTACATTTTTCATCTTGGCGTACATGACACTTAGCTACTCTCTGTGTTTCCTCATGTGCGGCTTGTTGTTCCTCAATAGTTTGAGTGTCTATTATGACTTATTTTATATCATTCATGGCCTTTTCATATTAGGATGGAGAAGATCTAAGAACAATCATTTGCATTTTTTCTTGAGAAACATGCCCCTTACAAAATAGGTATCTTATGGATTTGGGTGGTGGAATTTTTTACATAGATTATGCTTCTGTCATAGGTTCTCTATTGGAATGTGAAAGAAAGGTGAGGTTTCAACCCCAAATTTTTGAGGGATGCATGGAGTCTACCTAAATCATAACAATGGTACTGTCAGACTCATTTTGATGGCTCTTAACTATGATGGACTCTTAGTTGATCCTCTTGCCTCAAACGATTGATGAATTTGCTAGATTTTGGTTTCTTCAGCCACTATGATAATGATGATAGATACTGGGCATGAAGGTATCTCTATTCAAATATTCTCAGACACTTTTTATTTCACCTATATGGTGAATACTACTCTAAAAAAACATTACTCTTTTTCTTCTTCTTTTTCATAGAGGTCTCAAGCCATATTAGCCATCATCATCTAATATACCTATTGTTCATTAGTGCTTAGATGTGGAAAATCATATAACTTAGAGATTTTAAGATTGCTCAAATTTTATAACCACATGAGTTAGTTGTGAGTTTTCCACCTTGGAAGAAATGGAGATCTTTGGCCTTTAGGTACCTTGCACTTCCTAGAATCTTGCTTTATAGCAGTTGCTATTTAAGGATGCAAATTTGTAGTTACGATATATGTAATAGATGGTTGTACTATCTATAATTGAGTGCATCTCATTGATATGAACACTTTCTACTTAGCCACCTCAGTCTACACCATCTATATGTCAATAAAGTATAGAAGAAGCTAACCTGAAACCTTAGGGATCTCAAGAATTAGATATCAGTGCCTTTTGGTAGCTTTGTGATAATTGTATGCTATTCCAATTAATACTTGACATCAAGTGGTGTGCATGGGTTAGCTGCTATAAGATCGACCAACTCATCCCGCCAAGTGATGAACTTGGTTTGATTCCTAAAGATTGTTTTATCATAGGTCTAAGTGAGATTCTAGAATTGGACATTTAGCTAGTAGTCAACATCAAGGTGAACTTCACCCTCAAGAGAATTCCACTATGTAAACACTAATAACAATACCAAAAATTGGTATTGGAAGGTTTGTTTTGAAATTTCCAAAGTTTGTCAATGTTAAAATTGAGTTCATTAACCAAATATTTTGTCTAGTTAAATTCCTCACTACGATGGTTCATCTGATGGGCAATGTCGATGACCCCTTTAGTACCTTATTTGGTATCCTTGGTTGTCTACCATAATCAATGATAAATGCATTCAATTGGAATGTACTCCAATGCATCTTCAATATATTCTAGGGGGATTCTTTTAGAATTTTGAGAGTACTTTTCCTGTATCTCTAGAAGAATGGGTGGCATTCATGATTTGTAAATTGTAATTGACCTATGTCACATAGGAAGTCTTGCTACCCTAGCCACCACAACAATATTAATGTGGATTGGTATATCTTGGTAAATATAAATATTTCCCTCATTATAATTACCCAACAAAACCTCCATGACATCAATGAGTTTCCCAAAATTGGGTAAATGTATCAAGTGTTCCACATCATTATTACAAAGCCTATGTGGTTGCACTAATATGGCTAGTTGTGTTCTTTCAACTATGTCTAGGATAAATATGCATATCTCTACATTGCAATTAAATACATAACCATATGTATCTGTGCAGTGTGTTTGGCATAATGCCACATAGATTCCCATGTCATCCTTGTGTGATATTATAAACCCTTTGATGATTTGGGAGAGATCAAACCCATCCATTACACATAGTTTTTTGAAACAAATGTGTGGAAGTTGTAAAGTAAATATTAAAATTTGCCTAGAATTTAGACAACACCTCAATATTCTTAGAAATGGATATGATTGGATTTGTATGAGTGCTCAATTTATAATATCTCACACCTCTTTTGATGGGTTATAATATTGATGAGTTTTGATGTCACTCAATCCTTCATATGTGATATTTTAATGAAATGGATTTGTTTGGCTGATATGGTGGGAATTTAGCTAACATGACATTTGATTGTGGTGGCATTATATGCTTTTTGACCTATCGCATTAAAAGGGATTTGGATGTATGTTACTTATTCCATTTTTTACATAGACCTATCAATTTTTTTGAAGATATTTGTCAATATCCTACCCCATAATCAGTAAATACAACTTAACTGTTATGATGCACTATCTTTTTGAATGCACATGCCTTTCCCAAACTTAATTATTGTTTGTACGTTGTATGCACTTGACCACATTTTATAAGTTATCCATAGTAATGGAACCTTCAAATGTTGTATGGATATTTATGGTTACATATTATACACATACTTACATTTAGCAACACTTGCTAAAATAAACACTCAAAATGCAAACTATTCTAAAACAACACTTTGAAAACCTATCTATGATCTATTTGGTGTGATATAACATGTTTACCCCATATTATTATAAATTAATGGTGGTAGGAATTCAACCTAAAACCACTTACCTAATTGGGTAAGATATTTACCTACAAATCTCGTAGGACCACTATTCCACGTTGTGAAAGTTCATGGATGATGTAAGTACCCTTTCATCAGATGCAAAGCTTTCTAGGGAAAGCTCTAAAACTAATATCATACATAATAACAAGTTTATTTACCTAGAATTAATTTATTTATAGGTTTTTATCATGTCATTCCTTATAGCTATGCTTGCTTATCTCCTAGGCCCATACTTCTCTTTATCTTGTTTCATCCATGTAATTAAGGTCCAACAATCTATGATTCAGTGACTTTGTATCAACCATACACAACACATTAGTGACACATAGACTAGGAAGTACATATTGCATGGGCATCACAACATCAAGCCCATAGATTAATTGTAATGGTGTAAACCCTATCACACACTTATAATGCATGCAATAAGCACATAGGACAAATAGAAATCTATCCTCCTGATCTCATTGTACATAATATATTTTAATGAGCATCTTACCTATCACCTTGTTTGAATCTTTGGCTTGGTCATTTCCATGTGGATGATATGTATTTATTTTATGATTTGATATCATAAAATCATATATTAGGGTTTTGATGGTCTTATTTAGAAAATGGGTTCCTCTATCACTTACCAATTTAATAAGATAACCGAACGTGGTAATGATATTCTCATATAAAAACTTAGTTGTGTCCTTCACACAATAACTTGGAGTCATAATAGCTTCTACCCATTTGTTAAAATAATCTATCATAATGATTATGTACCTTGCCTTGCTGCATTTTATTATGGGATTTATAAGCCTAACAAAGTCAATGTCCCGCTATTCAAAGGGATGTTGTGCTAACATGGGATTCAAAGGAATCGTATCCCACTGGTGTGGCTTCACCATCTTTTGGAAAACATCACAATTTTGTGAAACTATCTATGTATCCTAAAATAAATAAGGCCACTAAATACTACTTTGTAAAATCTTCCTCACAATTGCATCTCCTACAAAATGGCCTTCTACTACTCCTTGATGCTCTTCATCCATAATCTATGCACACTCATGCTCAAGTGACACTCTATCTTTGACGTCATCTTTACCTAAGTAATATAGAAATCCATTAAAAAGACTATATGGAAGAGCTTTGGTTATCAATTATTTCTTTTCTCTTTTTATATAGTGATCTGTAAATGTCTCTTGTTCAAGAAACTATGTGATCTCTTGTAGTTTTTATAAAATCATAGTCACCCTAAATAAATATTCATCTAGTGACTCATCTTGGAGATAATTAGGTTCCTCACCATTATTTAACCAACTGAGATGGTTTAGAATAACATCCTTCCATTCTAATTTGATGCTAATACAAAATAATTTTTTTTAAAAATTATTAGCCAATGAGATATCCATCCTCTCAATACTAGCTTGTTCACTAGGTATTACATATATTGATTATTAGTGAACAATTCAAATGGTGTATCCAACAATTAGTGCCTAAATTTTATAGCATAAACACTATCACTAAGGCTTCTCTCTTTGTTATTGTATAGTTATTTTCCATGGCCAAAAACTTTATACTTGCAAAGTGGATCAAATGATACAATTATCCACCTCTTGGCTATGTGGGTACTGAACCAATGGCAAGCCCTAAAGCATCCACATGAACATGAAATTTTTTAATCCAAACTAAGAAAATAAGGATTAAAGAAATCAATAGTCACTACTTTAAATCAATAAATGCAGCCTAACAATCCTTTGTCCATAAAAATTAAACTCCTTTTCATAGCAGTTTCTCCTAAGGGGATGATTTAACAGTGTATCCCTTGATTAATTTATAGTAATAATCAATTTTTCCTAGAATGGATCACACTCATACTAAAGTCTTTAGGGTGGCATATTCTTAATGACTATGATCTTAGCCTAGTCTACTAGGATTCCTTTACTACATACTACACAACCTAATAAACCACAAAAATGTATGAAAAATAGGCATTTCATCAAATTTATCACTATTCACAATGCTCTACATATTTCTAAAATTAGTTTAATTTTTTTAAAATGTTCTATGAATAATGAAAACACTGCCCAGTCATATAAATATACTTCCAAGAATTGATGGATGAAGTCTTTCAACATAGTCAACATAGCTCTGGGGAATATCACAGGTACATTTTTTGGGTCCAAATGGCATGACCTTATAAGTGAACGAACCCCATTCTATGTAAAATGTGATTTTGGTCTTATCCTTTTATGCGATGGGTATTTGATGGTAACAATTGAATCCATTTATGAATAAGAACACTTCATGACCAGCAACATCCTTTAAAACTTAATCCATGAAGGGAATGGTAAATGTATCATTGACACAAGCATCATTGAGGATGTAGGAGTTTCCATAAATGAATATCTCCCTAGTCTTCTTTAGCTCAACTTTCATGAGTCTAACCTAGTTATCTTTATCGATCGAGAAGATAATGCCTACTTCCAACATGTGATCGAGTTCAAATTTCACTTTTAGCTTCATATTCGGGTTCAACCTATATGGTCTCCTATTGATTGGCCATGCACACTCTTTTAACTATATGTGTATCTCCCCCAAAGAAGCATCAACACTTTTGACTAGTGCAAAAGTTGTAGTAAAGACATCATGATAGCCTCAAAGTAACTGCAAAACCTTTAAGATATCTTCATGTATTCAATAGTCTCTGACATGAACCATTTTGGGTCCTTATTCTATACCAATATTTTCTATGTGCTCCTTTAATACCTCCAAATAAATTCTATGTTCTTCTTCAGGAATGAAGCCATAGAGTATCCATTCTCCTTCACATTCTATAAATTGTATATGTCACATCATTTCCTCCTCTATTTCATTTGTGACAAGTTATAACTCTCTATCTAGTTCAAATATATCCCTTATATCCATGTAATCCTTGTTGTCCAATCAAGAAGATTTCTTGGCCTCCTCATGTATCCTATGGAAGGGTTGAATCCATCGTTGGGCCTCAATTTGGCTAATTTATAAAATATACAAGATGTGTTTTAGGATTTTCTCTATGGCTTTATGCAAATCAGGTTCCCCTTGTGCTAGTAATTCTTCAACTCTTCTATGGCATAGAAAGTTTTTCCTATTTTATAGAGAGACTTGTACCTGAGGATTATCAATTTCAAAAATTAATGTTTGAATGAAGTCAGCTTATACATGTGCTTATTGCTTTGTTTCTCTTGTTCACTCATGATGGATATACCATGTTGTAGGGAAAACACCTAGGGTATAGATGAAACTATTTAACCAAAATTTAGGAGATATACCTTGTGACATCCAAATATCAATAGACCTATACACTTGTATTTTTAGGCATTCACCATCCTAATAGATAGGCTAGTATGTTCTAACAGTCTTGAGCAATTGAAATTGAGATAAGATCATCCCACGTGCTTCATCCCATGTTAATTAAGACTCCCTGTGGACATCCCACTAGTTGTAAACAATCCCCCTCATCACGTATTAAATATCACTCACCCTTTGGGTCTCATCTATTATATGTTATTAAAATTGCATGATGAAATTGCCAACATCCTCCATGGTAAAATACTAGGGTATTAATCAGTCAGTCATAAAGACCATTTATAATGGTCTCATCTCATGATATCCTTTTGTGTAGTTGAGCACATGGGTGTCAAAGTCTCCACTAATTGACGAATCTCTATCCCATAAAAGAACACCCTCTAGTTCAAGTTCTATATAGTATTACTCAATACAACCCTTTTGATATAGAAATTTTATATCAGATTATGTTGGATATCTTACCATCATCGATCACACATCCTCATCAACCTTCTAATGGATATCTAGGGTATTCAGACTCATCTTGTCCAAGATTCATTATGTGCTAATAATCTAATTCTACGTAATAGTATTTTTATAGAGAAAACTATACTTGGTTTCTCAAAGAGCCTTTTATTTACCTTCAACTGTGACTTTCATCCAACTAGCATAAGGTGATTTTGGCTCTTTTAAATTAATATAAGGTTTAGGCTCAATCTTGTTCATAGGAATGATAATGATCTTATCATCTTGATTAGATGCTAATTGATTCATGACTATGGTAATCATCATACACCCATCATAAACCCACTTCTTCTCTATTAGAGTAGGGTAGTGAGTCTCATCTATCTTCATATCAACTACTTTTAAATCACCTCACAAACTAAGTTTTACAAAATTTATTTTGACATCCTCGATTTGAACAATAGGTTTGACTCTACCAGTCTATCAGGCTGAGCATGATAATTCTATAACTCAATCTAGGTATTATTAATGATCCCTAAGTAGATTTGGGGATCATTTTCACAATTCTTCCAAAATTGAATATAGCATTAGGTATGTCATATCCAACTAATTCTATTTATATCCTTGAATCAATGTCCAAAGGTTTATTGGTCTTTACAAACCAAATGACCTTATCCTTCTGTTGTTGGCCTTTTTGTGCACATTCTAGTAGGTTATAGAGCAGGTTCATGATGTTCATGGAGTTATCCTCATTGCATATTATACGGAGGAGTCTCATCAAATCCATCAACACAATGACAACCCCATCTTGTCTTAGTATATGCACTATATTTACATAAATCTATGTGTCAAGAGCATCATCATCTCCTTCATTTGTCTCTTGCTACTAGATTGTATTCAAAATCTATACAACTTCCTATACCAATCCTTTTTTAGTAGTAGGTTCAAGATATTTATCTAGATGTTCCTTTTTAATACCTAAGTCTTTAATAATTTCCAATGGAGGTAATCCTTATTTTGCATGTTATTGTCTAGTTATTACCTATAATGTGGCATCCTTCCTTAGCTACACATGATTCATATTAACATTTATAATAGGTCTCTCCCTCTATTGTATTTCAAAGACTAGATAATCTTTTATATTATGTTGCTCTATCACTCTGTACTACTCACAATAAGTTGTCTCTGAGGATTTATAGGACAATTTATCTACACATATTTTAGCTCTCTATAGAGATAACAATGAATGGGTGCTCTAGGCCCATTATTTCATCAACCTCCATGTGCACCACCTCAATATCCACATCTATATCTTCTTTTTTTTCCCTGAAACTCACATCCACATTAGTGCTATAGTTTCCCTAAATTTCTAGTATTCTAGGGTGCATTCCATATTTGATGTTGTGGATATTCATTAAATCTAGCCACATATGACTATAGTTCATTTGGATACCATCTTGATTATTGTGCTTGAGGAATCACAAGATTTCAATTGTTATATCATAATTCATCACTAAGCAAATTTACTTGATTATATATGGATTTTATATAGTTGGTAATTTTATTTGGGTTATTATTAACTAAGATATGAGTTATATATAGTTATGAGATAGTTGAATATTGATTTGATCTCATGATTTCACTGTTATAAGTTAGTTGTAGTGTATATTCTTACATTTTGATCATGTTGATTTGTTATTTTAACATTATTTTACGATATACATGTCATGATGTTATGGACTAACTACCTACCTGTCATGAGTTGGACACATGAGAGATTCATCCCTTAGATCATAATGGAGGGAGAGCATCATCAAAGAGGTTTCTGTAGATGGAGATGTTGGCAGATGATAGAGGAATGGCTAGAACCCTACACACACCACATTAAATATAACATATTATATGCATAGTTGAATGGTTAGTGTTAGTGTGTTTTCTATAATTATTTACATTTAGATAATGTTTTATGCATATAAGTGTGTTAGTTAAATTTAATTCCTATAGGTGGAAATAAATCATGTATTTCCTTACGGATAATATATGTAGTTTTAAATGTAAATATTGCAGTATAATTATGTTATGTTATTTTAGTCATAATTATTAATATTTTGTCAAGAACATAAATTTGCTTGATTAGTACCTAGTTACTATCACATCTATCTTAACCTAGATATTGTTTGGAAATAATAGATTCAATATATTAATCTAAAATTAATGATTAATGAGTTAATTGTTTACCTTGACACTAAGTGATTATTGATTTATTATTTGGTCATAGTAATATTAATTAATTTAGTAAAAGAGTGTAAAATAAGAAATTAAAAAAGAAAAATAATAATAAAACAAGGCAAGCGTTTTAAATGAATAAATTATAAACTATATATTTTAGAAAAATACAAATAAAAATTAAACCAAAAAAGGAAGATGGAAATTTAGTGGTTTTGGAAAAAAGTAGAAAAAAAAAGAAAAAGATAAAAATCATTCAAAGGGAAGTGTGAAGCTTAAAGGGAGCGTGGAAAAGAAAAAAAGAGGAACCATGTAAGAAGGAAATGGAACAAATGATTTTCAGATTGGCTGATTCAACTTGGCCATAATAACTAGGTAAGTGGTGCCTTTGCTTTATAAAACTATAAATAGACATGGATTGGATTATGTGTTTGATTTTATTATCTACAATGGCATAGATAGTTGAGAAGGAAATGCCTTTATATGTGTTTGATGTTTGTAAATCAAAGAATGGCTTATAAAAAAAGAGTAATATATTATGAACTAAGAATAATTGATTTATACTTATGCAGTGATTTTATTATGTATAAATACTGAGTTGATCAGTTAAAATGTGTAGTGAACCATGTATTGTAACAATGATTTGTTTATAATAATAATAATAAAATTGAACTGTTTATATGTGCTATCTACTTTAGATGTATAGGGAATAATATTATATACTAGATTGTTTATATCAAATAAAAAGTGCAGTGACATAGTTTTAACATCCAAATGTAATCACTAACTTGTATTAGAATACAATATAACTATACAATAACAATTATAATTGTACATGCTAAATGACCATCTGTTGAGAGTATAGATATTTATACTTTTGAATCAAATCACTTTTATATTTCCAACAAATCATGTGAGTACTAGAGTGATCACAATATATTATTATATGCATATGTCAAACTATTTTTATATAAACAACAAACCATATAATATCAATAAGTCATAAATTAGTATGAACATGTGTTATTATGGAGTGATCTGATCAATAATGAGGTGGTTAAGATCACTAACTCTCCAATTAAATTATCAATAGATTATTAGCAATCGATATATATGAGAATAATCACCATTTTCTATAGAATTTGATGGTCAATAATATAATTATGTAAGTTCATCATATATTCTTTCATTAGGATTATAATTGTCTTATACTTATAGTGATAATTTACTTAAAAGGATAAGTTTTCTATATGTGTAGATCATGTGGATACATTGGAGTGGTATATATGTAGTCCATGTTCAAAATATAATAACTATGTTTTCTGATAGGTTAGTTGATGTAAGTATTATTTGGTATATACTTAATGTGGTACATCTTGAGTTAGAGTTCATTATATTCAATTCCTAGAGTTTAAATGTTACTTGCTCTGAGGGTGTTAATATGATGAGATTTAATCAGATAAACTTGAGTATATAAATAAGTATATAAGTGGGTATTTGTGATGATACACAATTGGATAAGAGTATATGTGCATTTATAAGCATTAATGTGATTTTAAAAATTGAAATAAATTTGTATTCTTAATTTATTTTTCATCTACAGTTGTTCTGCTCTTATTTTCCTAAATAGATGATTTATTATAAGATATTATTCACCAATAATAGATTATTCAAGTTTATTATTAAACATTATGGTATGAACAATATAGATTTATTTGTCATATGAGTGGAACATAGAACATCTACAGTACTCAATCTGAGTAGTACCACACATTGTTTGTCCTCACTTTCTTCAGTGAAGAGAGTGCATCCATCTTGGAAGATTTCATAATCTCAATCTGAGTAGGCTCTTTTAAGATCAATTTAGAATATTTACTCCATATCATCTAAAAATATATTTACTAATGTTTCTTGGCATTATATAGATAAATAACACATCAAATTTATTGTGCTACTAAATGCATTAATAAATAATTATATTTGATGTATTGACTATATATATTTAGTATAAATATGTGAACTATACCTTTTTCATAGACTACATTATGATACATGTATTAGTATCATTATTCTATAATATATCAGGATTAAATCATCATTTTAGTATCACTTTAGTGTATTAAAATAATCTTCGTGATATGGTATTAAAGTAAAATATTGATATGGCATTATAACTAAGTATAATGTATCCATATTAAGATGATTAAGGGATACAAAGTTATATATGTCTTGAATACATCAGGGTGAAAATATGTTTAGTTAGGGATAAAAATTATGGTGAAGTATTACATTGTTGAATGCCTTATCTTATAAAATATTATCAATGTATCTTGTGAATGGAAAAGCTATAACAGTTGTTGAAATCATTTCAAGTCATTGTCTAGAATTTTAGATCATGATTGACATTAACAATACTTATATATGGAGGGGTACTTGTATGTAATACATAGTATGAATACAATTTATATGTACAAGGATGTATATATGTATAGGAAATGTATTTACATATGTATTTAAATATTCATATAAATATATAACTTATATAGGTGCATTGTGTCATATTCCTATATTTATAGCTAAAATGATGGTTAAAATAAACCATAAGGTTTAAGAGGGACCAAAAACTACAACCATATTAAAATAGTCTCCTAGAAATGTAATGAGTTATTTAAATCAATGATTATATTATAACTAGTTTATGATTTACCTAATTCTTTGTAAATATTATGATTAACTACTTGAAAGTAAGCTGTGTTTACATAAAAATGGTGGAGTGCATTATTTCTACTTGTACTATATATTTAAATCTACTTATGAAACTTATATTATGTAATTTAAACATAGGATATACTTGGTTAGTATAAACAATACTTGATTTTTATTTAGGATTTTGAGACATTTGATTCTTAAAACTATAAAATTGGTTGTTCTAAACTGAGTAGTTATGCTCATGAATAATAAATTATGATATTATGGGTTATCATAAAGTGTATTATATTTGAAAATGACTTATAAGATCTAAAAAATTACAATCTAAATGTATATTATACTTGGGTGGTACAAACTATAATTTTTGTGTTTAGTATAAATGATATTATGAAGATTCATTCATTCATACATTTGAGGGACTAAATGTATTCATTTTTATTATTTATATGTTTAGCATGTTTTATGACTATTAGTAGATAGTACTATATTATATCTACTTACAGAGAATAGATTGTGCAGCCTTCTATTTATTATACTTGGTTGGTATTATTTTTACTTGTTTGTTTCTTATTTATGTGATAAATAATATTGTAGAGATTTATACATACATTTGACAAACTAAATGTATAAATTTTAATTATTCCTATGCTTAACATGTTTTATGCTTGCTAGTAAAAAATAATATGTATGAATATATTGGATATATTTATATTAATCAAATTTTGTATTGTTGGTACTAAGTAGTGAGATAGACTTCACTAGATCATTAGCATCACAATGCTAGATGAAGGTAATCTGATGAAGTGGTGTGTTTGAAATTGACTGATCTTTAAGATCATTAAATATTAGAAAACTTTGGCCAAAGTAATGTTTAGTTAAACATTTCCATTTTATATGTAGGATTTATATTTTTGTGTGATGTCATGTTAAAATGGATGTCTTTATGGTACACTACAAGTTATTAGAAATGATACAACACATTGGTACTAGTTTGTCTCTCTAGATTCTAGCTATGTCACTATCTACTCATTCGTTAAGGGAGGGGCATTCCATGATGGGGGATTATGTGAGGGGGATCATTGGTCCATGATTGTTGTATAAAAATACTTGGATGATGCTCTCACTCCCCACATCAACACTTCTTTGGAGATGGCACTTGAGATTTTTATAGATACTAGAGTTTGGAGAACTTATACTCTATGGAACCTTGTATCTTGTATCTTGTACATTGTATTATATTTATTATTATTGAGACATTGTCCTTGATGAGACGTAATTATTTACTTATCTATAATTTAACAGTCGTGGCTCTATCATTGTACCAATTATGACTAGATATTTGTAATTACTTTCCATATTTAGTTATGATGTGTTTCATATGTTGATAGTGATCAGTTATGCATAGATGTCACATGGTTATTTACAATTATCATACTTGGGGTGTTTTATTTGTATAACTAATTAGGTTCTCGTGGTGTAATCAAATAGATGAATACATTGTTTAAATAAGAAAACAATAACATATTTCTAAGTGGATCTTATAGGGGATGTTATATGTGGTGTCATTTGAACTCTAGGACCTAATGAATCCATTAGCATTTCACACCCTTATGCTTATCAGAAAGGATAATGGTGAAAGCTAGAGTATCAAGAGAAGGACATTTAAATATGAATGACAATAACTCTCCAACTGATCCTAATCAATTTGCCACTAAGCAAGTGGTAAAGTTTGATCAGATTCTTAAAATTATGAATGGAACCAAAGACTGAATTTTAGTCTTGAAAAAGGAAGTTCATAAATATGAAGAGGAAAAACATCAGGATGAACCTGAATATCATCCTGGTGAGAAAGAAATCCCTTAGGATGTGATAGCATAAGTAATATGGTACTAGTTAAGTAAAACATAGTTTGAACTTGTAGTGGCACAATACAGAATTATGTTACACCATGATTAGAGTTTTGAGACTTAATAGATCTTCCTATATGGCTTGATGACTATTTTATATAATAGACATCTATGAAACATTATGTGGTACATCGAGTGTGTACTCGTAAGAGCACATGTACCCTCTTATAGTAGTTAAAGGGTTAGTTTATCAAGTGTCTCAATGTTTGGGTAGGTAAGTTCATATCATAGTTTATGAGTCATAAACAAGAGATTTTTACCATATTTTTGATCACTTAGATCTAACACCTTGAGAATGATTACATTCTTACTTGTGTTTTGCTTTTTGTGAGTGTTCAAAAAACATTGGATGCTTCTCACTTAAGAATATATGAATTTTATATAGAGTTTTGTTCCTTATGGGATGGAATCCTAAAACATCACTTATGGATTGGCATCCCCCTGCAAAGTGGAAATTCTCCTTGTAATGTAGTATAGTTATATTTTTTAAGGATTTTTATGTGTTAGTAGTTCGCTCATCAATTGGCACCCCATATGGTTATGTGCAATTGGGGAGAGGTGTCATCCCCCATAGCAAGCATAGAGGTGATTCATTAATATCTCACCCTCTTTTGACATCATTATAATCCCACTGAGTGGATTCATATTTTCATGATGTTGCTTAAGTGTTCCCTTAATCAAAACTTATTTCTAAAATGGTGTTTTGATAATATTCCCTATAATTTGTGAGATAGTGCCTTCTACTTCTTGTTAATATAGGTGTTATAGGAATGTAATGGATTGATGCATTTATGTGGTTAACATTGTTTTCCTTTCTAATTATGGAAATAGGTTGTGATAACACACTTACAAGTTTGGTAAGTGTGTAGTGATTTTGGCAACTTGGGTTATGGTGTTTTCTTCATATCATGTGAGGGTATATAAGATTTTTTCTGAGATGTTATTAAACACTACTTTCCCTTATGGATTTTTAGAGTTACACATTTTAGTGTTACTTTATATATACTTGTGAACTTTGACCTAGTGGAGTGTCAAACCTTGAATTTATATTGGTTCTGGATTAAGATTTATAAGTTGATTATAATCAATATGTTATGATTCAACCTTGATTAGATTGGTATTATTCTCATCTTTCTTAAAACATGTTGTTTTGATCAAACATTTATGTACCTTTTGCCTAAAATGACTATGGAATAAGATGTACAAACCATATTTTTAGTCTAAGGGGTTGAGATAAGATTATAACTTGTTATGTATCTAGCCGAGAAAGCAAGGAGGCATTTTTTCTCTTGTTCCCTTAAAATTTTTTTAAGTATGGTGTGATCCTTAGCCTTTGTTTGCTATGATAGCTTTAACATTATTTCCTCTTAACTATGAAGATAAAAGATTAGGTTAAGCTATAAAATTTTATACTTGTTATGTTTGTTTAATGGAAACTTAATGCAAATATGGAATGTTTGTATGATTGTTTTTTATTTCTTGTGATGGTTATTGATATATCTTGGTTTATTTAGTGTATATCATTACACTCTGAAATTTGTTAGTATGGATTCATTGAACCATAATGCACATTTTGGATATCATTAGGTTGTGAAGACCTAAGGGATGAGTGATCAATTTGGAACATGAGTACCAAGAGATAGAAGTGGATCCTAGTTAGTTTCACATTGATTTTGTAGTTACTGAGTATGGATTTGACCAAGGAAACTTCTCGAATCCAAGATTTGGCAAGTGAAACTATTCAAATTAGTCGTATGGTCATATACATGTATACTTGACAATGTTTATTCCTTAATTTTTTATATATTGGAAATGTATCATTTACATTTCCTACTCATGTCATACTTATCAAGAGCTACATAGAGTACCGATTGTATCGACTTATACACATCATTCTTGTTAGGTTCTCTAAACACTTTTGTCTAGAAAGAGAAAAACACTCTCTAAGTTAGAGAGATCTACAGAGGGGTTAGGAGGCTTTTTATAACTCTCTTTAGCCATTTTTTTTAGATTTTATGATGATTTTATGTCTTTTTCATTGAATATTAAATTTAGGAAGTTAGTAAAATTATCACCAAGATATGTGGGACCCTTCAAGGTGTTACAAGTGGTCAACTCTGTAGTGTTTAGGATTAAATTGCCACCATCCCTAGCTCTATTACATAATGTCTTCCATGTTTTTTTATCTAAAAACGTATATAGTTGATCCTTCACATGTGTTGGATTAGAATTATTTGTAAGGTTTTAGACCCTAGGGTGGTCATCATAGAACCAATCAAAGTAATTTAGACTTGAAAACTTTGTTTGCCTAATAGGGAGATGTCATGGTGCAAGGTCTTTTGGAATCAGTAATCTAAGGATAGTGCTACTTGGGCAGACTATAATGAATTTGACATGAGATTTACATATTTATTTACTTGATTTGACACCTCATACAATGTTATTTTTCTATTGAATAATATTGTTAATTCAAAACAAATGTCTGAATAAGTGTCATCAGGATAATGACTAGATTTAGGGGAAATGATGTTACATTCTGATTCCTTGCTAAGCAAATTTACTTGATTATCACTGGATTTTACATAGTAATTTTATTTGGGTTATTACCAACTAAGGTATGAGTTATATGATGTAATGGGATAGTTGAATATTGCTTTAGTTTCATGATTTTACTACTATGACTTTGTTGTAGTGTATATTCTTACATTATGATCATGTTGATTTATTAATCTTGTAGTATTTTATTGTTAAGGTGTGGAGCTAAAAGCTTCAACTGTTTGCAGACACAAGGAAGGATGCTGAAGAACCAGAGCCACCAGCGTCGGTAGTATGACTGACGTCGGTCAGATGCAGTGGAGAAGGAGACCGGCGACGGCAGGGAGTCGGCCGACGTCGGTAGCACCAAACTAGCAGGGACTGGCGTCGGTCACCTGTGTATTTTTAGAACTGCTGTTGACGAACAGTCAGTTAAGTGAAGCGAGTGTTTGCATGTCAAGTGACTAATTATAGTCATGAGCTGCGTGTCTAATTATTGTAACTAGAGTTCTATTTTTGTAAGCATGGGATCTTATTTATAGACCCATAAGGCATGTATTATAATTAAGTTTGAAGGTAAGTAAAAGTATTGAAGCTAGCAAGGTCAAGGAGATCTACAGGTGTAAGGTCAAGGAGATCAGCTGAAGCATTCAAGGAGGGATAGCAACTCATGCTTTAGAGTTGTTGTGTTGAGCAAGAGAGAGAGGGAAGAAGGTCTTGAGGTGTGGCAAACCTTTGAGGTGGAGGAAGAAGTGGCATCTTCCTTATTATATTTTCTTCTAGTAGTATTTAATACAAGAGTGTGTATTGTCTCTCAAATTCTTTGCTATCTCATGTTTCTAGCTACTTTATCATTCTGGTATAATTTCGTGTTTAATTGTTAATACGAGAAGTAATCATATGTGCTCTAATTGGTAGAGCTAGAGATCCCCTGACAAGTGGTATCAGAGCTACGATTTGCAGGAAGTAGGGTATTGTTTTTGATTATAGGTTATTCACAGGGTTTTCTGATTGAGTGGGAGTTCAGCAATGGCAGCAGAAAGCAGGCTACGAATGGAAAAGTTTAACGGCAAGAATTATCAACATTGGAGGATGCAGATTGAGGACTATCTGTATCAAAAGGATTTGTACTTACCATTGGGTGGGGTTGCATGCAAGCCCATAGCTATGAAAGATGAAGAATGGAACGTTCTTGATTGAAAGGCTCTCGGTTCCATAAGGTTGAGCCTTGCATCGTTTGTGATTTCCAGCTTATCACAGTGCAAGACAATGGAAGAGTTGATAAAGTCCTTGGCTAATTTATACGAAAAGCCCTCGGCTTCTAATAAGGTATATCTTATGAAGCAGCTATTTACTTTGCAAATGCAGGAAGGTGGATAGGTACATACTCATCTCAGTGATTTCCATGGTTTGGTAAACCAATTAGCTTCAGTCAATATTGTTTTTGATGATGAGGTAAAGGCTCTCTTGATTTTATGTTCTTTACCTGAAAGTTGGGACGGTTTGGTTATGGTAGTAAGTAATTCTGCATCTGCTTCTAAAATCTTAAAATTTGATGATGTTGTGAGTGTGATCTTGAATGAAGAAATACGCAGGAGAAGCACAGGTGAATCATCAGGGAATGCTCTAAGTGCAGAAAGTAGGGGAAGGCAAAGGGAGAAGGTTGAGCAAGGGAAATCAAGGTCAGGAAAGAGATCCGAGTCTAAAGGTATTACTTGCTAGTTTTATGGAAAGAAAGGACACACGAAGAAGGAGTGTTGGTTGAGAGATAAAGAGAATCAACATGCAGGTATGGAAGAAGCAAAGGATGCAAATATCGTGATGCAGGATGCTCTCATACTTTCTTCAGATAGTCAGGTAGGATCATGGATTTTAGATTCTGGTTCATCTTTTCATGCATCCCCAAACAGAGATTTGTTCTATGAGTATGAATAGGGAGATTTTGGAGTGTTCTATTTAGGGGATGGTACGCCTTGTCAGATAGTTGGCAAAGGGAAAGTGCAGCTGAGATTGCAGATTGACAACACATGGGTGTTGAAAGAAGTCATGCATGTTCCAATTCTGAAGCAGAGTCTGATTTCTATAGGAAGGTTGGGAGATGAGGGATGCACAATAACCCTCACAGTGGATTCTTGGAAGGTTACCAAGGGAGCACTTATTCTAGTAAGAGGTAAGAAAGTAGATACTCTTTATCTATCTACTTGTATTACTGATTCTACTTCTGGTGTAGATTCGAAGATGTGGCCTAATAGGCTTGGTCACATGAATAGGAAGGGAATGGAAGTTCTTGATTCAAAAGGTATGTGTTCAAATTTGGAAAGCACAGATACAGTTCATTACAAAAAGAGGAAATTTGATGCTTTTGATAGGAACAAAGAGCCTTGGTGTTTATGGAGGAGATGAAGGACAGAGATCAGTCACAGGGGCTGAATAAATTTGAGCAGGGTAGCATGGACAGAGGTTTGATCCAAGAAGAGCTCACGGATGAAAATTTCATCACTTACAAGAACACACAGACACTGATGTCGATAGCTTGGCACCGACGTCAGTCATCCAGATACCAACATTGGTCATGTGCAGACCAGCAGGGTCGGAAGGTTGGACTGGAGAAGTCTGACGTTGGTCATAAGGACCGATGTCAGCAGGAGGGACGCTGGCGTCGGCCAAGGAAATGACGTCGATAGTCAAGGTCAGTGCAGGGAACCGACATCAGTCAGGAGCAGACTGGGAGATGGCCTAGATCAGTCACTGGAATGGATGTTGGGTGAATTAATAAGTCTCAAACACCCATGTGGAGGTCAGGAAAGGTATGTGAACCTCATATTCGTTGTTCACCTTCTTTATATTGTTTACTGATAGTCATGAACTAGGAAGATGGAAGAAGCAATGCAGGTAGAATCCAGAAATAGTGGGAGCTTGGCATGGATGAGGAGTGTGAGTCCTTGGAGAACCAAACAGGTATTTGTTGGTAGTGTTGTCAGGTAGAAGGAAGCACTGGATAGAGGGATGGATTCTTGTTTTAGAGAAGAGAGTGGATGGACACATGAGATAGAAGGCTATGGTATATGGTCTTAATTTTGCTGTAGAACAATGGAGGTTTGACCATTGTATTTTATCTTTACCAGGTTGGATAATATTAGCTACATTATCCTATTACTGTATTGTGTTACTTATTGCAGGGTTTCATATACAGGGAGTTTTTTCTGAGCTAAGGGTAGAGTTGGTTCAGAAGTATGTCATGGAGAATTTGGGAGCAGCAAAATTCTTGTGGCATAAGAGACAGGTATTGCATCACAGGTTTGCGTGGTGGTTGGTCTTCAAGAGTGACATTGAAGAGGGATATAGAGCCTAAGGAACAAAATAGATGGTGTACAGGTATAGGTACAAGTTGCAGCTGTTTATCTCCAAGTGGGAGATTGTTAAGGTGTGGAGCTAAAAGCTTCAACTGTTTATAGACACAAGGAAGGATGCTGAAGAACCAGAGCCACCAGTGTCGGCAGTATGACCGACGTCGGTCAGATGCAGTGGAGAAGGAGACCGGCGACGGCAGGGAGTCGATCGACGTCAGTAGCACCAGACTAGCAGGGACCGGCGTCGGTCACCTGTGTATTTTCAGAATTGCTGTTGACGAATAGTCAGTTAAGTGAAGCGAGTGTTTTCATGTCAAGCGACTAATTATAGTCATGAGCTGCATGTCTAATTATTGTAACTAGAGTTCTATTTTTGTAAGCATGGGATCTTATTTATAGACCCATAAGGCATGTATTGTAATTAAGTTTGAAGGCAAGTAAAAGCATTGAAGCTAGCAAGGTCAAGGAGATCAGTTGAAGCATTTAAGGAGGGATAACAACTCAGGCTTTAGAGTTGTTGTGTTGAGCAAGAGAGAGAGGGAAGAAGGTCTTGAGGTGTGGCAAGCCTTTGAGGTGGAGGAAGAAGTGGCATCTTCCTTATTGTATTTTCTTCTAGTAGTATTTAATACAAGAGTGTGTATTGTCTCTCAAATTCTTTGCTGTCTCATGTTTCTAGCTACTTTATTATTCTGGTATAATTCCATGTTTAATTGCTAATATGAGAAGTAATCATATGTGCTCTAATTGGTAGAGCTAGAGATCCCCTGGGATCAACCAACAATAGATTACACTTGTGAAAGCAATAAACGCGGAAATAAATCAGATAGACAAGTAACTAGAATGATAAACAGCAAGAACAAGAGATACAAGAAACCACCTTGAAAACTTGTATTAACAAACTCTTTACAAAAGGAATACAATTGAAGAAACTTCTTTCTTCCACACCTCTCCTAGATGTATAGATCTCTCACTAGATCTCTATTCCTCAAGAGCTCTCTCTCACAAGAACAATCAACTCCAACAAACCTGGATTAATTTAATTCTATACTGTTCTTCAACATACCAATTCTACAATAATTCACACAAAGCTAAGAAGATCTAATTCTACATATAGAATTAGGAAACTTGAGCATGCACTTACAACAAATAGTTAAGCCAATTGAACAAGGGCTCTAAAAATAATATTACTAATAATAGAGACGCGAGCTTAAGACTACAATCTAAACTCATCATGCAAACACTCACTTCTGTCCTTGAAAATAGCTTTCTGGACGCACAGGTAATCGATGCCAGTTCTTGCTGCTTGCTTGTGACCGCCGTCAGCCGAACCACTGCCGACACCGACGCCTCTGCAATTGCACTTGGCTGACGTCGGTTCCCTGCACTGACCCTCACTACCGACGTCGTTTCCCTGGCCGACGCTGGCGTCCCTCCTGCCGATATCGATCCTTATGACCAACGTCAGACTTCTCCAGTCCAACCTACCGACCCTGCTGGTTTCCCTCATATATCTAAGGATCCACTGAAATGCTTTCCAATGTTCCTTACCTGGATTGGCCATATACTTACAACTCCCACTGCTTGGACAATATCCGGTTTAGTACACACCATTGCATACATCAAACTCTCTACTGCGGAAGAATATGGAACCTTACTCATGTACTCTACCTCATCATATGAATTAGGACATTATTCTTTACTCAACTTAAAATGTCCAACCAAAGGTGTGCTTACCGGTTTAACATCCTGCATATTGAACCGTTTCAACACCTTGTCCACATAATCTTCTTGAGACAATATCAACCTGTGATTTTTCCTGTCTCTCTTAATGCTCATGCCAAGGATTTTCTTTGCTGCTCCCAAATCCTTCATAGCAAACGTTTGAGCTAATTTCACCTTAAGCTCAGAGATATCCTACATGTGTGATCCTGCAATTAGCATATCATCTACATACAACAATAGAATAATATATCTACCATTATCAAATCTCTTGAAATACACACAATGGTCAGATTGACACCTACTATAGCCATGCTCAGTCATAAACCTATCAAATTTTAAATACCATTGCCTAGGAGCTTGCTTGAGGCCATACAAGCTTTTCTTCAATCTGCACACTAACTTCTCCTTACCCTTGACCTGAAATCCTTCCGACTGTTCCATATAAATTTCCTCATCCAAGTCTCCATGAAGAAACGTTGTCTTAACATCTAGCTGGGCAGACTATAATGAATTTGACATGAGATTTACATATTTATTTACTTGATTTGATACCTCATACTATGTTATTTTTCTATTGAATAATATTGTTAATTCAAAACAAATGTCTGAATAAGTGTCATCAGGATAATGACTAGATTTAGGGGAAATGATGTTACATTCTGATTCCTTGCTAAGCAAATTTACTTGATTATCACTGGATTTTACATAGTAATTTTATTTGGGTTATTACCAACTAAGGTATGAGTTATATGATGTAATGGGATAGTTGAATATTGCTTTAGTTTCATGATTTTACTACTATGAGTTTGTTGTAGTGTATATTCTTACATTATGATCATGTTGATTTATTAATCTTGTAGTATTTCATGATATACATATCATGATGTTATGGACTAAATACATGCTTATTTTGAGTTGGACACATGAGAGATTCATCCCTCATAAGATGATAGAGGGAAAACATCATTGGAGAGGGTAACATAGATGGAGATGTTGAGAGTTGACAGAAGAATGGATAAAACCCTAAATAAATCATATTAAATGTACATATTATAGACATAGTTGAATGCTTAACGTTAGTGTGTTTTAAATGATTTTTTACATTTAGATAATTATTTATGTCTATGAGTGTGTTAGTTCAATCTAATACCTATAGGTGGAAATAAATCATGTGTTATTGACTTAAGGATAAGATGCATAGTTTGAAATGTAAATGTTGCAATATAATTATATTATGTTATTTTAGTCATTTTTTTTTTCAAAAACATAAATTTTATTGATTAGTACCTAGTTATTACTACATTTAGCCTAACCTAGACATTGTTTGGAAATAGTAGAGCCAATGGTATTAATCCAAAATTAATGATTAATGAGTTAATTGTTTACCTTGACACTAAGTGATTATTTATTTATTATTTGGTCATAGTAATATTAAGTCATTTAATGAAAAAGCAAAAAATAGGAAATAAAAATAATAATAATAATAAAATAAGGCAAGAATTTTACATGATTAAATTAGAAACTATATATTTTGGAAAAAGACTAAAAAAAAGAAAATCATTCCAAGAAAGGAAGATGGTGATTTAGTGGTTTTGTAAAACAGTTTAAAAAAATAAAAAATAAAAAATCATTGGAAGGGAAGCATGGAGTTTTAAGGGGGTGCAATAAAAAAAAAGAGGAAGCTTGTAAGTAGGAAACGAAGCAAAGGATTTACATATTGGTTGCTTCAGCTCAGACATAATAAGTAGGTAAGTGGCACATGTATTTTATAATACTATAAATAGATATGAGTTGGATTGCGTGTTTTATTTTGTTATCCAGAATGGCACTAATAGTTGAGAAGGAACTGCCATTATATGTGTTTGTTGTTTATAAATCAAAGATTAGCTTATAAGAAATATAACGATGTACAATGAACTAAGAATAATTGATTTATACTTATGCAATGATTTTATTATGTATATACACCGAGATGATCAATTAAAATGTGCATCAAACCATGTATTATAGTAATGATTTATTTATAATAATAGTAAATTAATGTGGATTGTTTAGATGTGTGATATGCTTTAGACGTATAGGGAACAATATTATATACATGATTATTTATATATAAAAAAAGTGTAGTGACATAGTTTTAACATCCAAATGGAATCACCAACTTGTCTTGGAATACAATATAACTATCTAATAAAAAAATGTACATGTTAAATAGCCAATTATTGAGAGTAGAGAAATTTATATTTTTGCAATGAATCACTTTTATATTTATAGCGAACCATGTGAGTACTAGAGCAATCTGAATATATTGTTAGCTACATATGTCAAACTATTTTTATATAAACATCAAACATATAATATTAGTAAGTCATAAATTAGTATGAACATGTGTTATTATGGAGCAATCTGATCAACATCAAGGTGATTAAGTCCACTATCTCTCTAATGCAATTATCAACAGATTATTGGTAATCGATACATATGCGAATAATCACCATTTGATACAAAATTTTATGGTCAATAGGAGAATGATTGAATTTCATCATATATCCTTTTATCAAGATGATAATTGGCTTATACTTATAGTGATAATTCGCTTGAATGGATAAGTTTGTTGTATATATAGATCATGTGGATACAATGGAGTGTTATATACATAGTCCATGTTTGAATTCTTTTGATTTAGTTCAAAATATAATAATTATGGTCTCTGTTAGATCAAGCAAAGTAAGTATTCCTATGGTATATATTTAAGGTGATAAATCTAGAGTTAGAGTAAGTTATATGCAAGTCCTAGAGTTTAAACGTTGTTTCTTTCTCAGGGGATTTTAATATGATGAGATCGAATTAGAGAAATGTGAGTATATAAATAACTATATAAGTGGATCTCTAGGTAGGTACAAAATTGGATAAGAGTATCTGCACTTTTATTATCATGAATGTGATTTTATAAATGAAATAAATGTGTCTTCTTAATCTATTTTCCATCTGCAATTGTTTTATTGTTCTTTTCCTAAACTAATGATTTATTGTAAGATATTATTCACCAATAATAGATTAGTCAATTTTATTATTTATCATTATGGTATGACTAATATCAAGTTATTTACCATCCGAGTTGAACATGGAACATCTAGGGTACTCAATCTGAGTAGTACCACACATTGTTTGTCCTCAGTTTCTTTAGTTAAGAGAGTGAATCCATTTTGGAAGATTACCTAATCTCGATCTGAGTAGGCCTTTTTAGGATTGATTTAGAATATTTAATCTATATCATCTAAATATATTTAGGAATGTTCCTTGGCATTATATAGTTAACTAGCACATCAAATATAGTGTGCTATTAAATACATTACTAAATAACTATATTTAATGTATTGACTATATATTTATTCTAAATATGTGAACTATACCTTTTTCATAGATCACGTTATGATACTCATATTAATATCATTATTATATGAGATATAAGTATTACAACATCATTTTACTATCAATTTATTGTATTAAAAAATTCTTCATGATGTGTTATTAAAGTAAAATACAGATATGGTGTTATAACTGAGTATAATCTATCTGTATTAAGATTATTAAGGTATACAAAGTTATATACGTCTTGAATACATTAGGGTGAAAACATATTTAGTTAGGAATAAAAACTATGGTGAAATATTACATTGTTGAATCTTTTATGTTGTAAAAGATTGTCGACGTATATTGTGAACAAGAAAGCGATAACAATTATTGATATCATATGAAGTCATTAACTCAAATTTGAGATGACTATTGATGTTTACAATACTTATATATAAAGGGGTACTTGTATGCAATACATAATGTGAATACATTTAATATGTACAAAGATTTATATATGAATAATAAATATATCTACACATGGATTTAAGTATTAATATAAATATATAACTTATATAGGTGCATTGATTCATATGCCTATACTTATAGATAAATGGATGGTTAAAATAGGTCATAAGGTTTACAAGGGACCATAAACTATAACCATATTAAAACAATCTCCTAGAAATGGAATGAGTTGTTTAAATGAATGATTATGTTATAATTGGTTTATGAGTTACTTGATTCTCTATAAATATTATGACTGACTCCTTGAAAGTAAGTAGTGTGAACATAAAAATGGTTGACTACATTATTTTGACTTGTATTATATATTTAAATCTACTTATAGAAATTAGATTATGTAGTTTAAATATAAAATATACTTGGTTGATATGAATTGTACTTAATTGCCTATTATTTAGGATTATGAGACATTTCATTCTTGAAATTGTAAAACTGGATGTTCAGAATTGAGTGGTTGTGCTCATGAACAATGAATTATGATATTATGGGTTGTCATAGAGTGTATTATATTTGAAAACTACTTATAAGAATAATAAAATTATAGTCTAAATATCTATTATACTCAGGTGGCACAAACTATAATGGTTATGTCTATTAGAAATTATATTTTGAAGATTCATTCATACGTTTGATAGACTAAATGTATATATTTTGGTTATTTCTAAGTTTAGCATGTTTTATGACTGTTAGGATAAAGTATTTTATTATATCTGTTTATAGATAATATAATATACAACTTAATATATATTATACCTAGTTGGTATAATCTATACTTATTTGTTTATTTTTTATGTGATAATTAATATTATAAAGATTCATTCATACATTTGATGGATTAAATATATGCATTTTAATTATTACTATGTTTAACATGCTTTATGCCTATTATTAGGAAGTAATTTATACAAATCTATTGGTTATATTTATATTAACTAAATATTGCATTTTTGGTACTAAGTAGTGAGATAAACTTAAGTAGCTCACTAGCATCATAATGCCAGATGAAGGTAAATTGATCAAGTGATGTGTTTGAAATTAAATGATCTTAGAGATCAATAAATATTGAAGAACTTTAGCCAAAGTAATGTTTGGTTAAACATTATCATTTCATATGTATGATTTACATATATATGTGATATCATGTTAGAATGGATTTATTTATGGTACAATACAAGTTATTAGAAATCATATAATACATGAGTACTAGCTTGTCTCTCTAGATTCTCACACCATCACTATCTACTCATCCATTAAGGGAGGACCACTACCTGATGGGGGGTTGTGCATGGGTATCATTGGTCTATAATTGGTGTGAAAAAGTTCTCGAATGATGCTCTCCCTCCACATAATAGTATTTCTTTGGAGATACAATTTGAAGTTTCCATAGATACATGAGTTTGGGTAACTCATGCTATGTGAAACCTTGTATCTTATATCTTGTACATTGTATTGTATTTATTATTATTATTATTATTATTATTATTATTATTATTATTATTATTATTAAGACATTACCCTTGATAATATGTAATTATTAACTTATCTATAATTTGATAACCTTGGTTTTATCATTGTATTTGATGTGAATAAATATTTGTAATTACTTTTTATTTTCAGTTGTGATGTGTTTCATATGTTGATAGTGATTAGTGACATATAGATGTTACATGCTTATTTACATTTATCATACTTGGAGTGTTTTAGTTGGATCACTAATTTTTTTCTAATGGTGTAATAAACTACAAGAATATGTTGTTTAAATACTAAAAAAATTCATGTATTTCTAAGTGGATCCCAAAGGGGATGTTAACATGGAGCTTGATAGGGGTAGGTCATAGTTGATTGTGGAAAGCTATTCGAGGTAATATTCCATTTATGGACAAAAGCTAGGGGACCTACTACTATCTGGGGTTGTTTTTGTGCTTAAAAAAAAATCATCACTAAGGGATTCTGACTTGGTATGATGATCCACAAGGTAGGAATAGCCTATGGTGCAACTTCAAATTTCTACGTAACAACTACAAATATGTTCTTAGTTATATCCTACTTCAATTCCTAGAGTGTGCCACAATCCTTGTCATCATGTGTAGGTGACTTACATATTTTACAATACATGTTTTATGTAGTCTTTACGTATTATTATAAAATATGACACTATGAGGTTGCATGCCTTATCACTCTATCTATCTCTTAGTACTTTATCTCAACCTAGGGGCATTCATTTCTATGATGCCCTTGTTGTCTGCACTCTATGCACCAGATATCTGACTTGAGTCTCTCAACCCTTCCTTGAAATTGATCCAATCTAGTCAAAATAGTTTGTAAGGTGTATACATAATATCTTCACACTTTTATTGATTACTGACACTTTGTATCTTGTTATAACCTACCAAGTCTCAATCTCTCTAAGTGCATACCTTAAGGGGTACACCAGGAAAGGGGTGGGTAGACCTTTGGTGCTTTTTAAGATTGTTTTTCCTTTTTCCACAACACTCTTGCCTCATAAAATCTTGAACCTAAGCTTATTTGTCTTGTTCTTATTTATTCGCACCATTTATCATGTTTTATCCCTCATTTCTTATCTTGTTTCCCTTTTGACCTTTTTAGTAAACTAAGTTGACCTGGTCATCCTAGCTTATTCTAGGGATACTTTGTCTTTCCTTTTGCTTTACCTCTTAGATAACCTAGCACAAACTTTAGGAATTAGCTTACTAATGTGCTAGGTCAACTCGATCGACCTAGCATAGCCAACATGTTCAAAATTCTTTAGGGTGAGATAATACTATATATACAAGGTCATTCCTTACCATTTCATAAGAGAGTTGAATTAAGTGAAGAAGTGTGAACAGACATCTACTTATTGATCATTCTACTTGAGAAATAAAATTTTTAGGGTTTAATCTTTCTTTTGGAGATCTAATCTTGTCTTGTCGAGAAGTCTTTTAGATGCTTAGGTAGGTTATGCAGCCTAGATATGATTTATTTGGGTTGTCCTTACAAGCCAAAACAATCTCTTGAAAAGCACCATTGGCCAAGGGAGAGGTTGAGACTCAGTACATTTGTGTTCAAAGGTAAGTATTCCTAATCTTATTTCTCCTTTGTAATAGAAGATAGATAATGTAGTATGTATTCTTCTCTCCCATGTATTAGGATTATGTATACACTAATGTGAGTATATGTCTCTTATACATGTTTAGGTTAGTTATTATTTACTTGTTTTGTTCTAACCCCTACTTTGTGCCACAAACTTTGGTGAGCACTAGATTAGTTTACTTTTCTTGTCATTAGATTAGTTTACTTTCTTGTTTATTATCATAAGTGAATATAGAAAACATAAGACTCTTTTAGAGTTGTTTTACAATCATGTTAGACTGTAGGCTTTAGAACCTTGCCTAGCATGATGTGTCTTGATAGATGATGCAAGTGATCCCCTAATTAGGTCTAGTGGATCCTCATATTGGTCATGTTCCCATTTAACAAGTGTGTTCCCCAATCAAAAGTGTATGTTTGATCTATCTTATCTGATCTATGACTGATTCATGTGTACCATACAATTTTGATTACATATATCCTGGTGAACTTGACGTGAATCAAACCATTTTAGGGTTTATTTCACTTATTTTTATCATTTTATCATCTTTTCTATCATATGTTTTGAATTGATGGCTCAATTCTATCGACCCAACCATTTTTATTTGGGTGTAGGAATGGGCAATTGGATCAACCAACTTGACCTAACATAGGTTTCTATCACTTTGCAAAAAATTTATTCAACCTTACTAGGTCAACCAGGTTAACCTAACACATTTATAGAATTTTTTTGGTAGGTTTCTATTCAAGATTCATAGTGTAGGTTCCCGATTCTAAACTTTTACATTTGTAGTCTAGTCAACTAGGTCAACCAACTCAACTTAGCACATTTTCAGACATCCAGTTTAGTCTGCTAGGTCAACCAAGTTGACAGCACACTTTTTTAGCTTTTGTAGTAGGTTCCTATCTCACTTGGTTAACCAGCTCGACCTAGTTCTACAGATTGGGCTAGTTCTCTCCAAGGTTAAATTTTAGTTACCTATTCTATTTTTCATCTCCAAAACACCAAGGTCAATTTCTATGTCTTTGTTTCGACTTTGCTCTGTACTTTTATTTCAAAATTGTAATATATGTATGTGTACAAATTTGATTAGCCAATGTCAATTCATTTGAGTGTGTATTTTATTTTAGTATCTTTTTCTAGACTAACTATAAGCATATCTCATTTCATTTTTTTTTAAAAATCTTTTTAGCAATCCTTTCACTTTTTCTGTCTATACTACGTCGACTAGCTCGACTCCACACTTTCCCATGCCCTACTTTCTACCTCTATCAACTACACTAGGTCAAATCTAATTTTCTCTTCTCCTCTCTTACAATGCAAATTAAAAAAATTAATTATCTTTTTTATATTTAAAACTTCTCTTTATCCATTCAAATTATTCATTTATTTTCCTTCAGATTACTTCTTTTTCTCATATCTTTGTTTCTATTCATCTATTTTTCAAACCATAAAATGTGTTAGATTCATGATTAAATAGAGAATATTTCCACTATTATATGCTTATCTTCCAAAAATTTCAATTTTTGACTACTTTTGCACTAACTTGTACAGGTTCGCCTAGTGTGCTTTACATTGGACACCTTCACTTTCTTCCCGTCTTCTTCTCTAGCACTAAGATAAGATAAAGGTATGTGTTTTTCAAATTTTTCCTTTCAATTATCTTATTTTTTTCTTACTACACTTTACTTATTATTAGTTTTATGTGTCATCATGTTCTATCCCAAAGCACCATCCTATGTTGCACTTACATGACACGTGATGAGCTTCGGCTGGGGCATATGTATACACATAATATTTTCACACTTTTATTGATTACTGATACTTCATATATTATAAGAACCTATTGAGTCTCAATCTCTCTGAGTGCACACTTTAAGGGGTACATCGAGAAAGGGGTTGGTAAACTTTTGGTGCTTCATAAGATTATTATTCCTTTTCCATTTACTATCTACACTCTTGCCTCCTAAAACCTTGAACCCTAATTTTATTTCTCTCTTTCCTATCTATTCACACCATTTGTCATGTTTTATCCCTTATTTCTTACCTTGTTTCCCTTTTGACCTATTCAATAATATAAGTCAACCTCATCGACCTAGCTTATTATGGGGATACTTTGCCTTTCCTTTTTGCTTTGCCTCCCAACTGACCTAACACAAACTTCAGGCATTAGCCCGATAATGTGCTAGGTCAACCCAATCAACCTAGCATAGATGACATGTTTGAAAGTCTTTAGGGTGAGATAATACTATATATACAAGGTCATTGCTTACCATTTCATAAGAGATTTGAATTAAGCAAAGAAGTGAGAACAAACATCTACTTATTAACCATTCTACTTGAGGAATAAAGCTTTAAGGTTCAATAATTTATTTTAGAGCTTTGATCTTGTCTTGTGGATAAGTATTTTGGATTCTTAGGTAGGTCATGTATCCTAAAGATGATTTATCTTGGTTATCCTTATAAGCCACAATAATATCTTGTGAATCACCATTAGCCGAGGGAGAGATTGAGACTCAACAGGTTCATCTTCAAAGGTAAGTATTCCTAACTTTATTTCTCCTTTTTAAGAGTAGATAGATAATGTAGTACATATTATTCTCTCCCATGTATTATAATTTCATATAAATTGATGTGACTATGTGTCTCCTATACATGTTTAGTTTAGTTGTTATTTACTTGTTTTGTTCTAACCCCTACTTTATACCACAAGCTTTGGTGAGCACTAGATTAGTTTACTTTTCTTGTTATTAGGTTAGTTTACTTTATTGTTTATTATCATAAGTAAATATAGAAACCATAGGACTCTTTAAGGGTTTTTTTGCAATCATGTTAGACTATAGGCTTTGGAACCCTTCCTGGTATGATGTGTTGTGATAGATGATCAATGTGATCCCCTAATCAAGTCTAATGGATCCTCATATTGGTCATGCTCTCACTTAACAAGTGTGTGCCCCAATTGAAATTTTAGGTGTGATCTATCTTATCTGATCTAGGATTTATTCATGCATACCAAACAATCTTTATTATATACATAACGTACTTTCTACCTTAGATGATGGTGTAGTTACATTGCCATACTCTTCAATCTAATCTACTCAAATTGCAGTATCTCTAGCATTAGCTTTATCTATAAACTAAGTTTGATTCATGGAAAATATGATCCTTAGTTGTAAAAATTCTATAAACTAATTAGATTTATATTTATCTTCAAAAACAAATTCTACCTTATTCATGAAGTTTAAAAATCTATGATCATAGTCACTAATAGACTCCTGAGGTCCTTACTAGATCTCCTTCAAATCTTGGATTGTTTGGCTTGAAATCTTCTTGACCTTCAACTCTTTAATGAGAAATTTATTAACATCATATATGGATGCATTGGATGCATTTTTTCAAAATATGAACTCTAGTGCATGTCCACCCAAAGTATCGATCAATTCAAACTTCTTGATATTGTCATTAGTGATTGGTTTTGCTCACCATTTCATGTTGTAGGTAAGTACTATTCAAGGTCCACAGACCCATCATAGGGAGATAAGAGTATAAAATAACCCAAATACACTACCATAATATGGTTTCCTACAAATATCATAATCGATTGTGTTGCAACTGACATCAAGGATGGTTGTGGTTTTAAATACTTCTATGCATTTGGGGATGACTCCTAATCTAGTGTAAGCTGTGTTGTTTCCTTTGATTTTTTGGTTATAGAGGTTGAAAATATATCTCCATCATTTCATTCCTCTTCTTATAAAATATAAATTTATGTAATGAAATATTTAGTGCATGCTAGGATTAGAGGATCTGTCTTTATAGGAAGCAATAGTGTGATACTCTTCTTCTATTGGTCTAAGAAATTATGTGCAACTTTAAGTACATATAGAGTTTCTATATAAATTTATTATATAATTGGCCCTTTCCAAGTGTCCTCATATAAATTCATAGGGGAATTAATGTAATTTTTAAAAAATATTGACTCAAAGGATGTGTGTTTCCTTGGGAGATGATCCCTACCTCTAAAGATGTATCTTTTGAAACTTGAACTTGTACTATGTTTATGACTATAAGGTAATCCTTAATGTTTTTTTTGGAATACCCCTTCTATATATTGAGAACTTTTACTCATTTTTTCTATTTCTATAATACTACCTTCTTCTTTTATCCATGCTAGACCCTCATCATTTACTCTCCCTCTATCTCTACCTAGTTCGGGCTCCTCACTTTATTTCTCTTCACTATACCCTTTTCCTTGTCATTGTCTTTCATCCAAATCATTAATGCTACTACTCCTCATTTTATTTATATTTTCCTAAAGTGCACTTGGTCTATTCCATATCCTCTATTGTCACAACTCTCTTTCTAACTCCAGAGTCTTTTTTCAATCCTTATCCTCTAGATTCTCCATGTTGGATTCAAGTTCAAGCTCTATCTTTTCATCTTTGATTCATTCTCCCATATCTTTCATACATCCCCATACACCTAAAGTGACTATTCCATATTAATAGGAGTGGGAACAATGGCCTTTATAATATCAAGTATTTTGATCATAATCGGAAGTCATTTCATAAATTTTCCTCTAATTCCTCTCAGAAACTAATAATTTACTACATCAAAGGATAGATATCCATGCACTGCAAACTCTATTATATATCCATCAATAATGGAAGATATCTAATGATCGATCACACAAGTCCAATTTGACTTTAGATTCTACAACTATTATATCTTCTCCTTGGTCCACACAATGATGTCACTAGATCAAGGTCAAAAATATTGATATTCAATTTGAGCTAACCACTTAGATAGAAAGATCAGTAATTCACACCAAAAGGTCTCATATTTTACCATAGAGGTGTTCTTGTATAATCTCCCTTGAAATACACCCAATTATTCAACCTTATTTCTATGAGAATTAAAAAAAATTATGGTCTAACTATCTCTCCACCTTTCTTTGGGTTGGTAACCATCACAATATATCCATGTTCACCGCACTAATTATTAGCAGAGGTTCCTAGGTTTCACTAGAACATGATAATTATAGGGATATGATGTGAGAAGTGACTTATAAATATTATAGAAAGGTTTAATCAATACTTGGAATCCATAAACAAGTTTTTTTTAAGAGAAATATACAAGTTTAAAGGTTGAATATACAATGTAAACTACTTATAGAAAAATAAATTGATACATCTAAGTAATATAATTAAGGAAACAATCTTCAAAAAATAGGAAACTCTACGATTATACCAATAAAGAACACAAATACTTAGAATTCATACTAAAAATATTTAATACCAAAGATTATAACAAAGAAAGCCTCATAAATCAATGTCTAGTTTTGTCAATATTTTGTAAAAAAAACTTTCTGAGAATAACATTCACTATTCTATTACTCACATACATATCAAAATCAACATAATCATCAAACATTATATTAAATTTGTTAAAAATGCTTATAGTTACTATTTCCTATAGTTGTAACTCCTAGATTTACAATTCTGAAAATAGATCTCCATATCACATTTGGTAGAATCTTAACCAACATGGATATTCCTGTGACAACTCCTAAAAACTCAAAAATAGAATACAACTAGAATTACCATAGTATGTTCTCATACATACATATAATCTTACATTTATCATTTAACACTAACAAGTTTCATGCATATCTATTGACTTGTTAGCCTAATTGATGAACCATCTTTGTAGGTGTATCTAAATGGACATATAAAATTAAGGGAATACCTCATCTTCCCTTTTTTTAGCCCATAGTCAAAATATTTAATTTGTCAAACATATCCCTTAAGATAATATTCTCATTAACAAGTTGAAAAAGGAAAAAAAAATGTGTAGGCATTGTAGGAGAACCATGAGGGGTAGAGATGAACTTTCATGTCCTAAAATTATATAAGTAAGTCTTATAAACAACCTCAAAGGATTCTCTACCCCTCAATATGAGGGATACATAAAAAACTACTTTATATTATACCCAAATATCTATTTAGGAAAAAAATATAGTTAATATCACACATATTTCTTGAATCTCTATCACATTCAATGAACCATATTTATGGTAAACTTCATCTATCATCTATAGACCACATATTCAAAAATTATCGTTGTCTAATGTATCCCTTAAGAGAACATTGTTATCCCTAAGTGTAAAAAGTTTACAAAATTTGTCCAGGCATTGCAGGTAAACCATAATGGGTAGAGATGAAATTATATCACCTACTATTATATGGATATGTCCTTTGAGCATCCCATAGAGGATTATTTACCACTAGTGATGAGGGATAATGGTGGAATGTTTTTTCTTGCATCCAAATTTATATTTAAGGAGTAAAGGTTGGCTAGTAGGATATATATATCTTGACTTTATAACCCAATCGACTGACTATGTTTGTAGATGCATCTAGATTAGTGTATAGATATATGAATTGCCTTCATCTTTCATATGTTTGGCCCACAAATAAAAAGTTACAAGTGATTACATGTATCCCTTCATGGAATCTTATCATCCATACGTGCAAAAAATATAATGAACATTGAAGGAGAACCATGATTGGTAGAGATGAAAATAAGACCCTATAGTTATACATACAAATATTTTGAGTAATCACTATAGGATATACAAAAAAATATTTTAAGCAATCCCTTTATATAAATGGGGGTATGTTTTCTTTCATAGATAAGTCTTACTTTCAGGACAAAAATTGGTTGATATGATGTGTATCTCTTTAATCATTAACCTAGTCGATGAATAATATTGATGAACACATCCCTATGGGTGTATTAAGTTTGGTATGACCTTTGTCTATGCTCCATCTAGCCTTGATGTCAAATATTACACTTAGTCATATGCATCCATTAAGATACTTTTCATATCCTTGAGGGGAAATCATAAAAAAAAATTTAAAGGAGTTTTAAGATAACCATGAGGGGTAGATAAATACAATCATATCTTATAGTTATATGAGAGAGTCTTATAATCACCCCCTCAAGGATTTTATACTATGCATCATGCAGAAGAAATGGTGGCACTTTTCTCTCATAACCCAATTTATCTCTTGACTCAATAACCTGATCCATGAATTGCCTTCATAGACACATCCATATGGGTGTATAAATGTAGGAATGATTTTTTTTCTCACTTCATTTTACCTTAGAGTCAAAAAAATTAGGTATCAAAATGTGTCCTTAAAGAGACTATTTTTATACCTAAGTAAAAAAATGGAACAAACATTTCATAACCATTATAGGAGAATAGTGAGGGGTAGAGATGAACTATCATATCCTAAAATTACATTCAAGAGTCCTTTAAGCATGCTATGGATAAATATATATCACTCAAAACAAGGGCAGAATGGAGGAAAATTTTCTCTTGAAATTAAATTTCTCTTTACAAACCAAAAATTAGTCAGTAAGATGTGTATCTCTCTAATCGCTATCCCAATCAACAAACCATCTTAATGAAAATATCTGAATAGGGATACTAACAAAAAAAACACCTTTGTATAATATATTTATATCCATAAGGTAAAAACAACATATACTTTTTATAGGAGTGGTAGGAGGATCGTGAGGGCTTGAGATAAATCATTAGATCTTATAGTTAGATGTGGGAGTCTTATGAATACTGACCAGAGTATTCTCTATCACTCACGATGAGGTATAAATTTTGATGTTTTATTTTTTAGAAAAAAATTATCTTTAGGGGACAAAATTTGGTTAGTAAGATGTGTATCTCTTAACTTGCTACCCAGATTGAGGAAATATCTTTGCATACATGTTTAGATGGACATATAAATGTAAGAATAATGTTTTTTCATGTTTCATCAAGCCTCAGATTCAAAATTTTCATGTGTTCAAATGTATCCCTTAAGATAATATTCCCATACCAAAGGGTAAAAATAAAGATAACTTTGCAGATGCATTGTAAACGCATCATGAGGGGTAAAAATTAATTTTTGGCTTATATAGGTTTTTGTGGGAGTTATTTGATCATCCTTTAGAAAATTATCTAGCAATAAAAATGATGTATAAATTGTGTCATGTTTTCTCTCATATCCAATTCTATATTTATGGACCGAACATTGGTTTTTAGGACATGTATCTATTGACTCACTAACCCAACTGATAAACCATCTTTATTGACAAATATGGATGGTCTTATATATGTATTAATTTCCTTCATATGCATTTTATTGGTTACTAGAGTAAATATTTCCTCACAATCATACAATTAACTTAAGATAATTTCATTATCTCTAAGAGGAAAAATAGAATGAACTATTCACAGGCATTGTAGGAGAACTGTGAAGGGTGGATATGAATCTTCATCTCATACAATTTCATATGAAAATCCTCTGATCACCCCATGAAGGATTATCTACCACTCATGATGAGGCATAAATGGATACATATTTTCTATTATATCCAAATATCTATTTAATGACCAAACATTAGTTAGAAAGATAAGTATCTCTTGAAATCACTATCTAAATAAATGAACCATCTTTGTGAACATGTCCAAATGGGTGTATAAATATAGGAAGGACATAAATTTCCATTTCATCATGCCCCTAAGTTTAAATTTGGACATATATAAATGTATCTCTTAAGATAATTTTATCATCCCTAAGGGAAAAATGAAACAAAATTTAGGCAAGCATTGCATGAGAACCCTGATGGCTAGAGATGAACCATTAACTCATAAAGTTATATGGTGGGTTATTCTCAGCATCTTAGTGGATTTTATTCCTCTTTAAAATAGGAATAAACTTATTTATTTGACATGTATTATTTTATATAATTATCTTTTTTTCAATAAGATAATCTAATCTACTAATGGCATCAACCATGTGAAGGTGTAAAAACATCTTGTACCACTAACCTACATTAAATGTGTTAACAATGATTTCAAACAAAAATTAGACATAATGGAAAAAAAATTATAAATTAAAATATGCTAAATAAAATAAATTAAATTTAGTGATTTAAAAATATAAGTTGCATTGAATACTAACCTTACAAAGTCAATCCAATGTACCTTCATGATAAACTCTATTTTAAAGTGTTTTAAGAATCACTTTATGCTCAGATTCTCAAAATTTCCATAAATGCTTGTTTTGAGTGTTTCCATGGAATTTGATCAAATTAATATTTGTAGCCATAATAAAATTTCAATAATGAAGTATCACCATATTAATTTTAAATTCCTAAAGCAACCATTATTTTATCTTTCTTAGGAAAGTATCTATGAAGCAAAGTCCCTATAACCACCACAAATCCAATGGGAAAAACTAGGTCTTCTCTATCTATTCTAGTTGTGATTAATTTCTTTTTCCTCTACAGAATGATAAAAGTAGTAGTACGCTACATCATCATTGTCCTCAAGTGGAATTACTATAGAAAATTAACCTGTATTTAGAGTATAATAAATTTCCATAGATATGTATGAAAAAGTTAAAATATCACTATTTTTTATAGAAACATTTAAATTTAAAAAAAATGTATAGTTGTATGTCAAATAAAAATTTATATGTCATTTGATGATCCCCTAGTGGTTTGAATAAATCACTATTATTCATAAGTGTTAGGGTTCTACAATAGCATTTGTTAACCCATTATTGTGATTCACATTCATTGATATCAAATTCCATATATCCAAAAAAAACCATGTCATATCTTGAGTATAAATAGTCCATAAACTAGAAATTGATCTTTAGATTGAGTGTTAAT
>JARHVA010004002.1:1285000-1377500 GCA_037957365.1 Torreya grandis
TTATAATCACTCCCTCCTCATTTCTCATCATCCCTAATCACTCTCTCATTAATTCTCACCATACTTCGTGATCCCTAATAACTCCCTCATAGTACCTAATTATTCCCTCATTGAAACTCAACATCCATCATCATCCCTAATGACTCCTTCATCATATCTAATCAATCCTTCCTCATCTCTCCTCATGCTTAATCACTCCATCAAATACTTTGATTGGGATATTTTTTTGGTTTTAATGATGTTAGGAGCTAAACATGGATATTTGAGTGATAGCATAAAATATAAAATATAATGATTAAAATGATGTGGAGGCAAATTTGAAACATAAATATTAAGCATTTATGAAAAAATATGGACATATTATAAATGATGTAATTCAAAATTGAAGATCTCCCAAAAAAAAAAAAGTAGAACCACCATATCACATAAAGTGGCTAGTAAATATGAGGATCATCAAGCTATGTGATTTCTTGAAACCAATCAATTTATTTTCATATGAGAACATTTTATGATCTAAATATTTACATTGAAGGCCTTCTATTTTGATGTCTATTGATTGAGTCATCATACCATAGAGTGGAAACTATTTTTAAATGACTATAACAAGTAGCCCAAGATTGGAGAGTGATGCTTAATTCATAAATTCAATATTTGATCCAATGAAGAGTGTCGCATTATGATATATCTACTTTCATTGATTTAGGAGTGGGTATAAGTTATTTATAACTATAGAAAGTTAAGTAGATAATATATTATCAACAAAATGATATGGTTGGCACTAAAAATATATCTACTTCCCCCAACAATAAATTATATAAATTAAAAATACTATTTCATTAACAAATGAAGGTCAATGGTGAAATAACACACTTCATCATTTTCAATGAAAGATAGAATAATTTTAATTCTCATACAACATATTTTAAAAAATTAAACATGAAATTGATGCATCATCCATAAATAGATGCTAGTGTATGATCTAGTTTAGGCCTTGAGAAATGGACCACCTATTAGTATCACTTGGTTTACAAAATCAAGCTTTTTATAGATGCAATCCTTTATGACATCTCACCATTAGAGACTTATGTGATGTTTTACATTTGGTCAACCATTTATTTACCATTAACTTAGTCTATAAATTTAATCCTTTAAATGTTTTGATATATTGTCATGATATGAAACACCATATATCATAGTTAATTCATAAAATTTTAGTCATTAGTTGTAGGAAGTGCAATAATCCTGTCAGTTCTAATAAGAAGTATACTCTTGATGGTAAGAACTAAATTAAATAACATCTTTGTGAATCATATCATCATTTGGTTTGTTCAATAATATCAAAGACAAAATAATTGAACCACAAACTAGATGAATACAAGTATATCTTTCAATCACCTAAATAAGTTCCTATATACTGTATAGTAGAAAAATATATTAATTTGATCCATTAAGTACCTCAACCTCAAACCTCTTTATACAACATATAATTTATATATAATTAATACATCAAGTGGTAGATCCATAAAATCATGGATAATTGACACATCATTCCCAAATCATTGCCTTGTAGAATTCCAATTGTGATTGTGTCAAAGGATGGGACATGAGGTTGTGAATTGATTAAAAACATATTATCAAGATTAAATTGAAGAACTATTATCCTCATCTAAACATTAAGGGATTAAGTTTGGGTATCATCATATTCATTCTAAACCTATATACATTTGGAATATATTATTAAAAATAGATGAAGGTTTCATTGACTAAATGGTTATACATTTTAGGTTAAATCATGTTGCAAATTCATTCATTGAGATCTTGAAAGACATATTTAGGCCCTTTAATTATGTCATTTTTTAATCTACTTTCATGACATCCTAATCTTTAGAAAAAAAGGTATAAACATCTACACCATGTTGAATTAGTGTTTCACATTTTATAGAAACACATTTTTATGATAACATGAATAAATGTTCACTTTTCATGAAAAAGATAAACTATTTGGGTTACATTACACACAAAATGAGTTCATGTGTGAACTTGACAGAGATTAAATTCATATATGAATCATAAACACAAAATAAACTTGCATATATTCAAATATTCTTAGAATTAGAAAATTATACAGTAGATTTGTGTTTAATTTTTATCCTTTGAAACACGCTACCAAAGGTGGAGCTAAATAAAGTTTCATCTAGTTAGTTTTACTACAAAAGATAATTAGATGAACTAATATTTAGACTCTATTTTATTTTATTGCTTGTGTTACTTGACTATAAATTTAGAATAATTGACTATCACAAATGGGTATTAAAAATACAAGTAATAGAAAAGAGTTAACTTGTTTTATAATGAATTAAATAACATATGAATAGAATAAATTATACCTTTAGTGTATATACTTATATCATATGATGATGGAGTGATTAGGGATGATGAGGTTCAATGAGGGAGTGATTAGGGATGATGATGGATGAGAAAAGAGTGATTAAGGATTATGAGGGATGAGGAGGGAGTGATTAGGTATGATGAGGTATGGTGATAGTCAATGAATGAGTGATAATAATAAGGGAGTGATTATATATGATTATTGATAATGATGATTAATGAGGGAGTGATTTAGGATGAGGATGGAGTGATTAAGGATGATTCTAGATTATGAGAAAGTGATTAGGGATGATGAGGGATGAGGAAAGAGTGATTAGGTATTATGATATATGATGGAGTGATTAGGGATGATGAGGGATAATGAGGGTCAATGGTGGTGTAATTATGGATGATAAAGGAGTGATTAAAGATGACTAGGGATAGCGAGGGTTGATGAAGGAAAGATTAAGGCTAATGAAAAATTATGATATAATGATTAGGGGTGATGAGGGATGAGTAGGAAGTGATAACATATGAGGGAATGATGATGAACAAGTGAAATTGACAAAAATAGTAGTTTTATGTGTATTGGTCATCAATGTGACCTACACTACCCTAATCACACCACTCTCGATCATGTTCAAAGTGAATGGTTCATAAACTTCAATTTTTACAAACTGAGGACTCCTAAAAATGATAAGATTTTATGTTTACTAAATATGGATATAAATTGAAAATTTTATGCCCTAAAACTCCTAAGTTCAATAATTAAACCCTAAAAATGCCTAAGTACTAACCAGATTAGATTTTAAAAAACTATTTTCTACATCATAAGGAGTGTAGTTGTGAGATAAATTCTATCAGATGCAGAGTGACCCTAATATATTATATTTACTAAAATCAATTTAAAGTATAAGGAAAATATAAGCTTCAAGTCAAGATTAGCTTCATGTGCATGTTCATATGATTTTCTATGTAAAATAATAAGAATGCAATCACATTATGTATTTTACAATAACATGATCCTGTTATGTATATTAATGCAATCACATTACTAATGTGATAGTGTTATTAACATGATTGAATTACTAACATGATAATGTTATTAGCATGATAACATTATTAACGTGATAGTTATATTTATGTGGTCCCATTATGTATTAATGAAATCACATTAATAAAGTGATAGTGTTATTAACTGATCAAGTTATTTGAATTTGAATTCAAACAACAACTTTTTTAAATCAGGATTGGATTATATTCCCAAACCAAAATCTTGGACATGTCAATTTATAGCCAAAATTGAGAGTTTTGATAGAAAAAAGAAAAAATCAACTTTGATCACCAAATACACTATGAATTTCAATGGTAAAATTCAAAACCTTAATACCATCATGACAAACATGCTCTCCTCTTTGAAAAAATATTTTTTTAATAATTTTTGGACCAATTTAATGTTTCAAACTATGTTCATTTATAACTATACCTTTTTTAGACATGTTACAAATATGCATGCCTATACATGTTCATGTAATTTATTTGTCATTGATCCAAGTGAAAAATAAATTATATGGTCACAAACTAGGCCTAATTCTACACACATTCAAAAATAATGATTTTTGTTTTTGTTTGAGGTAGTTAAGGGCATCGCACATCTGGGTATCCATTTTTTTTTTGTCAATTTGGAGGATTTATTTACTTAAAAAATTCATAATAAATGTATTCATTTCAAAAATAAAAAAATATATATGTCACAAACTAGAAGATATTATCTCAATGTTTACCAAAAGGTTTTAAATAATATTAAATGTTGCTAAAAAAATGGTGCATTGTACATACATATATTCATTGTATTTTCTTTAAAAAAAAGAGTTAATCTTCAAATTTTATAACTTTGAAATAGTTATAATTAACCATTTCTTTAAAAAAATAGTGTTTTAGAAACTAGACTCAAAATTATATACTTCATATTCTTACAACATTTTCTAATTTGGAGTGTAGATATCTCAAATTATCTACAAAAGTTCAATTTTCTAAGATTTCAAGAAAATCACATCCATGAGTAGGCCCCTTTTTTATCTCAACATTGTGCACTTACTTGGAACATTATAATTTAATATATATTTTTTTAATTTTAAATTATTTTTTTAATATTAATTAATTTCTACACAACATATCTTATTATGGTCTATACATAGAAATACCTTTATAACTTTTTGACCATTGATTGAAAGTTAATAAAACTTATATTTCAATAATATGCACATTGTTTACTATGTTCTTAAAAAAAATCATTAGGTTGAGGTCAAAAACTTGTGTTTTTACTCTTGTAGTTTCAAGTTTATAGTTGTTTTTACTCGTAAAATTAATTTAAAATAATATATATATATATATATATATATATATATATATCTATATATATATATATATATATATATATATATATATATATATATATATATATATATATATATATATATTAAAAAATTAATATAAAAAATTCTCAACAATATTATACATTTCCTCTATCCATATATGAAATTTCATATAAAAACTCATTTATTTACTCAAAATGATGTGTCCTTACACATGTAGTCTACTTTTGTTTTCACGAAAAAGTATTATGCCATTTTCAGAAATGCATAAATTTCACATATTTTTTTCATATAGTAATTGAAAAATAAATTATATTTAGAAATTACATTTAAAATACCACAATTCATATTCTTACATTATTATCAAATCCTTTTTCCAAGTGTCTCTCAAATTATATTCAACTTCAACTATTGTTATTTTTAAGAAAAAATGTCCTTTTAAGTCCCTTCTTTTGTCCCCCATTATCCTGTATCTACCCAGGTATTTGATTGTTATATATAAGTTTTTATTCTTGCTTGGTGAAATATATCAATAACTTTATTTTACTTATTTCATCAAACCTTTTTTATTGATTTATAATGTTTAATATGCATCTTAGAAAACATTCTGAATTGTCCCTTTCACTTTCATTAGCTATCTAAGATTTAGAGAAAGGGTACCCCATCTTTAAAAATATAATGTATACTTATTTATTATGAATCATATATGATCTAAGGGAATTTTTATAGGGTACTCCATCTTTAATTAATTTTATTACATTATGATCAAATTATTTATCTAAGTGCCCTTTTATTCTCTCCAATTTCAACTATTGCTATTTTCAAAAGAAAAAAGTGTCACTTTAATCCCCCCCTTTTGTCCCCTATTATCTCACATATACCCATATATTTGATTATTATTTATTCTTTCTTGGAGAAATTGATCAATATTCATGATATTTTAGGCATATAGTGAAGTTTGGAGCCATTTTTTCAATGAATGTTATTTTTAAGCCTAATAAATTGAGGACATTTATCTTTGTGGAGAAAGTAATGAAGTATTTAATCAATATGGTATGTGACACATCCAAAATAAACACCTTAAGATTTATTTTTATATAAATGTATTAAGGAAATTTGTACTAGATTTACAATAGTTTTAGAGCATGTGAAACCATAAAATATATTTTGAATAGTGTAATTTTAATTCTTCTATAGCCAATAATTCTTAGGAGATTATATAATTCATTACTTTATACATATATATACATATATATACATATATATACATCGATATACATATATATATATACATATATATATATATATATATATATATATATATATATATACATATATATACATATATATACATCGATATACATATATATATACATATACATATATACATATACATATATACATATATATATATATATATATATACATACATATATATATATATATACATATATATATATATATACATATATATATATATACATATATATACATATATATATACATATATATATACATATACATATATATATATATATACATATACATATATATGTATATACATATATACATATATATATATGTATATATATATATATATGTATATATATATATATATATGTATATATACATATATATATACATATATATATATATATATATATATATATACATATATATATATATACATATATATATATATATATACATATATATATATACATATATACATATATATATATACATATATACATATATATATATATATATACATATATATATATATATATATATATATATATATATATATATATATATATACCTCAATAAGCAACAATCACTTGAAATAATTAAATTGCATAGAATGTCAACATCTCAGCTCATATTTCATAAATAAACTTATAACGTATTACAATGATGAGTAAGCATACATCTAAATCAGTGAACTCCATTGGCTAAGAAACCATGAGTAAGGGGCATCTGCATTGTCATATTCACCCAAGGCTTGATCATGTCCTTAACAATTTGACTCTCTATTTTGGGTACCTACAAGGATTTATACCCCGGTGGATGGATATAAGCAACCATCATCCTCATGAATTGTACTATAACCCTTTTGGTATTTCTTAATATATTTGATAAAATAAAGCCAAAAAGTTCCACTTTTAATTTTTTTTGCAAACTAATTTAATCAATTTTATTTCCTTTTTCTGTCATTCATCATGAAATGTGGTCAAGCTCAAAAATGGCTTTCATGTAGATTGGAAATATATTTCTTGATTTGTAAAAATTGAATAAAATTATTAGTATTGTGGCTTACTTGGAATTAAATGAATGAAATTACTAATATTGTGGTTTATTTGGAAATAATTAAATGAAATGTAACATAAATTTCATTTCTATGTCTACAAGTTTTATTTTAGATTGAAAATGTCACTTTCATTATTATAATAAGATATAATACATCATTAATCATACCAAATTATGGGTGAAAAGTTACACCCTAAAGTAACCAAACTGAGCTAAAGAAGCCTTAGAAAGATCATAGACAATAAAAATCCACCACACATCCAAACAAACCATAGTTAAACTAACCCAAGTGTACATCAGTCAAAAAAGAGAAAGAGAAAGGAATGAATAATAAGGAGTCCAATAAGTAACAATAATAGACATGGTGGTAGGCACAGGCATGGGAGCCAAAGTATCCTAAGGGTTCCCCCACCCTCCTTACCCAAGAGATATTCATCAACTATAATAACATCCTAACCATCACTTTATTAGTTAATTTTAGTATCATTATATTGCTTAGAATCCTATCTATAAGTAGAAATGGCCAATTCCATCTATAGGAACTTATCCTATTGAGGGGGCCTCCAACCCCCTATCAAAACTATCTCTATTCCCCTATACAATCCTTAAAGAGGAGATATCTATCAAGATCAAGGAGAGGTGCTCCTATATCTTTGAAAATGCCAATAGCGAGATCAATGATATCATATTGCATGCCCATGATCCTAGGGGGAATGGTGGGGAGGGGGATCATGAGGCTCATGACTAACCACAAAAGGATTATTCCCCCAATGGTCCAAGAGGATCTACATATGTTGGATCTATAGCTAAACCATAGTTTTTTGACTTTGAATCTAAAATTTAACATTAGCAATCACAACAACTTTATTAATTACATAATTATTTTTTCCATATCTTCATTTTTAAAACATGCTTTATTTATAGATTTACAAATTTTAAAAAGAATATTAGTATGAAAAATATGCCATAATTTATTGTATCTTATAGTAATAAGGATGGAGTCTCCCAAGAGAACCATCTTCCAAGTGAACATATCAGGCCTGAAGGGTATGAATCCATCCCCAAGTAGACTAGGCATCATGACAAAATGAAAAGAGATAATTAGTGGTTTTTAGGTGGTGACAAATTAGGAATGAAGGATTTAAAACCCCCATGTGTTTGAGATGGTCCCTAATACGTAGACCTTGATAAATAATAAACCAAATGAAATGGGCTTTTCTAGGCTCAATACAAGCCGTACATATATTATCAAACTTTCAAGCCCAAACATGGTGGAGAGATTTAAGTGACCACCGATGATTGCGGGATTCAATATTAATATCTTAAGGGACCAAAATATTATAACCTATCCTAGGAGAATATTGATAGAATGGGGTAGCTATTTATCAGGACCAATTATTCTACCATGGCATAAGAGAGGAAACTCCAATTTTGTGTAAGTAATCTTCATGTACGAAACTCTCAAATTCTAAAATGGATTATACATCTTCTTTATTTAGATTAAACTTAGACTTTACAATATTATAAGGAATAAAGTACCAAGTAAACCTATAAATGTCTTTAATCATGCAAATACCTTTTTTAAATAGTCTTAATATTTTGACACAAGGGATAATAGAAAAAGGGACATTAGGGAAATTTAATTTGGGAGATCGCCATGACTGAGAATTAAGAGAAAAAACCATTTATAAACTATTACCCCACCTAAGTGAGGTGAGGTTTGATTTTTTACCATGACTTATAGATGCATTACATGATAAAAGTTCTCCCTATCTTAACCGGCACAAGAGTGATGATAAAATTATGTAAACCAATCCCTTCCTAGGCCTTTTTACCAAGTAGGCAACCTTGAGAGATGTAGTGCCTCATTAATATCTTTTAGGCCTCATCCCATTCCAAGCTTTTAATGATTTATTTAAAACTAAGAGCATTCCTTTAAATCTTAATATCAATGACTCCAACCCTACCATCTTCTTTAGGGTGAAAATAAATAGCCCAAGAGACTCAATCAAAATTGTGGGGACCTTGAAAATTGGGCTCGATAATGTCTATGAAAAGATTTTTTGAATTCACATAAGAAGCATTTTAATGATCCCAACAAGATGCGTATTAAAAATGAGTACTAGTAAGTGAATAGATCTAGAACTTTCCAAATAGAGTCAATGGATTATTGACCTAGAAAGAGAATTTTTCTCAATGCTTTAAACCACATAGGACCACAAATTTATTGCCAAGGATCTAAAATAAAATGAAATGCCTAAGAAATTAATTTGAACCCTAGAAAAGATTCATTTCCACTTATATACCTCCAATCAAGGATGTTTGGGTTAAAGGGACTGACAATAGCATTGAGTCTTGTGCCATTGAATGGAAGAATAAAATCCAAGATAGAAAATGTCAAGACATTCCATAACGTAATTAACAGAGCCCTCATATTCTTGAAGAGTGATGGAGTCATCATCAAAGATCCCATTAATCAACTTGTTGTCTAAGTTAGGGAGAGAAATACCCTTCACCTAACCCTTGGAATCATGGTTATCCAAAAGATATATGAATCCCTCAACAACCAATACATAAAGGGAAGGTGACAGGGGGAACCCCTATCTAATATATCCATGAAAATTGAAGAGTTGGGATTGAGAGCCATTTATACTAATACAATCCTCAACATATTGAAACAACATATTAACAATGTGAACAAACCTAGGACTGAACCCAAGATCTTGAATCATATCTATAATAAAATACCATTCAATCCAATCATAAACTTTCTCAAAATTAATATTGATGAATATCACCTTATGGTTGGATACCCTAGACCATTCCATACCTTCTTAGACAACAATAAAATTATCTAAAATGTATATATGTTTAATAAAACCTATTTTTTCACTTATCACATTTAAGGGAAGAAAATGCTTGATTCTGAGGGTTAAAGCTTTATCTATGATTTTGTAATATATATTAAGTAAGGTGATGGGCCTTGAGTTGGTAATTACCTCAGGGTCATAGAAATTAGGAATGAATTTTTGGTTACCTTATTTAATGAAATAGACCAAAGAGTTGGACAAAATAGCTTCAAAGTAAACTTTATGAAGATCAGGTCCATCATCTCTTAAGGCCTTGTTAGATTCCATCTACATGATGACTTCATTAAGGTCACTAAGGCTAAGTGGCTTATCGTAGGAAACTCTATTTGCTTATAAGAGCTTATATGGGACCACTTCAAGGCATTGAGAGAGAGTAGATTGACGAGAAGGTTTGGAAGGCCATATAATAAACACTCCAATATAGTGATGCACAAAATCTTGTTATATGTCAAGTAATTTGGTTAACATATTTGAATTGCATATAATGGCTTTAATTTTATTTACAACTTATCTTGAACGAATGAGAGAGAAAAATTATTTGGTCACTTTATCTCCAAATTTCAACTAATGAATCTTTGCTCTAAGTTGTGCTCCTTTAGCCTTGTAATCCTCGACTAGCTACATTTTATGTCTCCACATGGCATCCTGAGTCTATAGATGATGGCTTAAATTCATGACTTCCAATTCCTATGAAAATCTAAAGTATTTATGATATGTAGCATTATGAATATGTTTCCTAAATAGCACCATTTGTTTTCCATAAATCCAAATTCTAATGGTATGCCCAATAATCCACTCATGTATGAGATGGGCAATATTGAGGTAAAACTAAGAATTATGGGATTTAAACTAGGGGGTAGTCCACTCAATATATAAGCAAATAAGGTGATGGTCAAATAATAAAGTGTTTGGGATCACAAAAATAAATTGATCATGAATATGAGTGAAGAATAAAAGGTCTTGGTTTGTCAATGAGGCACAATCAAGACACTTAAGAAATCGATATTCTCCTTGAAGAAAATTAGACCATGTGAACTAAGGATAATTTGATTCTCTCCTTCTATGATGGTTGGGATAAAAAACCCCAAGTTTATTTCACATGTAAGACCATGCCTCCCACTCTTAAAAACATCATATCATGGGGAGATTTCCTTGTTTATCTTCAACATACTCAATCATGTTGAATTCACCATAGAGAATCGAATGTGCATCCAAAAGAGTTTTTTCCAACCATCTCAATATCAAGGTGCATTCCACAACATCATTAGAGGCATATAAGTTGACCAGGCTAGTGATGTAATTACCAAAGTTAAAGAGAGTCATGAGCACCTGATGGGTGAGGTTGGAACCCTAGGAAATAAAATTTTGACATAGTTTAGGCACCAAAAGGTTGAAAAACTCCCCATAGACTCATGATAGGTGTCCTAACAAAGGGCCCCAGGTGAGATAGTGTGAGCAATATAATGAATAAAAAAATAGAAATTTTTACTTATTTCGTGAAAAAAAAATCATTTTGGAAAAATGATGACAATTATTTCTAACTACATACCTATGTTTCATATCAGTGAGCACTTTAACATTCCAAGAATAAACTATCATTGGGAATCATCAAGTTTCATATCATTTCCCTCTGTAGGAACTAAGAGGGTTGTAAATTGATTGAACACTAAGCTAGGAATGGCATAGTCTCCATTCTTGAAAGGTTTTATTTTATTTGGCACATAATCCTAATATGCATAGGGTGAGGGACTATGTTAGTAATACATAATAGCCTTACAATTCAAGGTTATAAGTCCAAGATTTAACTTTTAATCAGTCTCCCCTAAATGGGGTTGTGAGGATGGAGTTGTAGACGTGAGAGATGGGGGAAAACAAAATGGGTGATTGCTTAAGGAGAATGGGATATATGAGGCAATGGTTTAACTTGGATGAGGATAGGGACTCTACCAGTAGAGACTAAGGATATTTCCCCCCTACAGGATACTACAGAGCTTGCTGGGGTTTAGCATTTCCATAGACTACATTATTCTTCTTATTAGAGATTGTTGTCCATTTATCAGTATTTTAGTGTTTTGAATCAAACCCACTTTTGTTTTGAGGAACATAAGGAGTGGGGACCATTATAGGGAATTCTATAATTATATGGTTCGAATCCTAGCACAAGAAATAAGTGTTTTGGAGGATCATATAAATCACACATTGTGTGAACCAATTATTACATACTTGAATCTCAATGGACTCTTTGAGGTCTTTGGCAAAGTTTATTTTCATACATACCTTTCTCTGAAGACATGGTGCATAGAACTTTTATTGTTCATGATAGATAAAGTAACCCATAGGCTAGATAAGCTAGTCAACAAAATTCCATGGAGAGTGTTAGGAACCTAGGGCTCATTCATCACATAATGATAATCCAAACTACAGATATTGAACTAAAAATGTTGATTACAAATAATTTATTTTATGGAAGGAATAACTCTAATCATGGTTCACTTCTAGGGGGTTACCTCCTTTGAGCAAGGCTCAATTACAATTAACTTCTTGTATTCCTTACAATATACTATGTCCCTTTATTTATACTATTTTCCATCTACCCAAATCCTCCCTCTTATGCATGTGGTACTCAACCACTATTCATTATTCTACTAGTTATTCTACTATTATACCCCTTTCTAGGTACATTACATTTCATCCCCCTTAAAAATGTTTCACCGTCGAAACATGATAAGAAATAAGAAGATGACCAAATGGAGGTGCAAAGAATAAAATAGGTTGAATAATAGATGGAATCATGTCCATTTGTCCTTTTCATCTTCCACTTCTTCCTCTTATTCTTGGAGATGAGAAGGTACATTAGCAGTATAATAGGAGGGTGAAGTGCATAGAGAACTATGGATGAAATAAACTCAGTTTGAAAAATGAGGTTAGATTAAAGCACTAAAAGATGAAGCATAATGAGAATCACCTAAGGGCTAGAAGAAGGGTGCTCAAAATAGGTTATTGGGTTAGCCAACAGAGGATACATGTCATCCCCCTTAGCATTGTTCTTTGTACACATTGGTTGTGGAGTGGGTACCACTACAATGGTATGCATAGTGATTATTGTAGGTGAAGATAAAGGCTTGAAAGTTTTGTTTTCCAACTCATATTCTTCTACTTCCATCTTGGGCTCTTTAGGTGCCACTGCTAGGCTTGTTGGGGTGTATTTGGTGCCAACTCGAGTGCTTTTGCTTCCATCTTGGGCTCTTCAGGTGTTGTTGTTTCCCATGCAATATTTATTGGTGATGGTAGGGTTGCAACCAAATGGGACTCAGTGGCCTCCATGAGGAGACATTTGATGGCCTGGAGAGGTGGTGTTGTGCGGGGATGCTGGAAGGAAGATGTCTTGGAGAGTTCTCAATTAATACAATCTTCAGCGAGCTTGGCTAAGCCTCATGCTTCCATCATGGATTGAGGTTGCCACATTTGAACCTCTACTCGAATATCATCTTGAATTCCACTAATGAAACAATGTTGGAATAATTCATCAGATAGACCTACAGTCTGATTGGCAAGGTGTTCAAATGTTGTTTAATATTCTCTGACCATACTAGTTTGATGAAGTATAGTCAATGCATTAGTGATATGACTTCTAGAGAGAATGGTAAAACCAATGAAAACCAGAGGTTAAATATATTAATAAGAGAGGACGTCGACTTCAATCAACAACGCATCCTTTATAATACGATAAATATTTTGATTTTTTTAACATTGACACATGACAACATGACTAGACGATAATTGTTTTGAACAATTACATAAAATTAACACATGACCTAGAACTAAATTAAAAGACATAAACAAATTATACTAAAATATCCTGAGAACACCACTATAAATGTATCCCACATACTATGAAATGATAAGGACACGACATAAAATAATATAAACTTAACATACTCCAAATTAATGGAAAACTTAAATAAATATGGAAAACCACAATAACCTATTAAACATTAAATATGAAAAGCTACTTTACAACCTCAAAAACCTAATATAGAACCTAAGACCACATAATACCTAATAGACTAATACCTTATATCATGTAAACCCTAAAATCAATTACCCCTGAACAAAACAAAACACCACTGACGGAGAAAACTCTGACTATCATGGGAGGTGGTTTGAGTGAAGTAGCAAGAGGCGAGGCATGGTGGAGCTAGATCCATCAAAGTAGAGAGAAATCGATGCCAAGAGGGAAGCTGTGGAGGGTACGCGGAGGAAGATCTGACCGAGGTGAAGATCCCAAGAGGCGGCGAGGAGGTTTTGCACTGAGTTGGATGCAAGGGTGGTAAGTGCAAGCTGGTTAACGCACCGAGTCAGGCCAAGTGCAATCATGGATCTGTGTGAAGGTAGAGCAAAGAGATGACTGGATGTTATAGAGAGAAATATACCCCAAACATAATGCAAATGAAAAGCTTGCCTAGATTGATGATTCTCTATCCATAGGGCTTGAGCTTGAGGAGCTTGTAGTGGTGGACAACCCAAAACCATGGTCGGTTTGGAGATACAAATCTTGTGAAATAAAACAAAGGTGGATTAAGGAGTTGCTAGCTATAGTGTGAAGACACAGATGGAGCTTGACGTAGGAACTTGGAATGAAACTTTGCAAAGCAACCAAACACGAGAATATTAATGTCTTCACAGAATATCATTCATTGATAATCAAGGAAAATTGGCTCATATCGATGCACAGAGAGGTGGCATGGTCGTTATGGAGGTCTGTAAATAATGGCAAAATTATACGCTGGAACACAATTGAGTTAGATCAAATCCGCGTCACAATGGGAGATAGAGGTTTCAAACATAGATATGCGAGTTGAGCAAGCAATAGGAAGCTTGTATGGAATGTAGATCAAGACAATATTTGGTAGCTGAGTCAGTTATAGTGGCCAGGAGAAGTGAATCCACCACTGTGGATATCTGTGAATGAAGGTGAAAACTATCATGGAGATAAGCTTGATAGAGATGTTTTGATACAGAACGAAAACCTCGCCTGTCTAGCTCATATGTAGCCACAGATTTTACTAGGCAAATTGTCATCACAGGCTTCAACAAGTAAAATGAGTAATATCCTGATGGAGTTACAGCCATGGAGAGAGGGCAAGTTTGGGTGGTAGTTTGGAGGGTGATGCGTCGAGCAGGGACAAGAGGTGACCACCTCGGGAAGATCCATCGACCAAAGGAAGAGATGAAGGTTTGAGCCAATGTAGGTCTTTCAATACGAGCTAATTGTATCTGGTAGATCAACCAAATACGTTGGTCAGGGAAGCCTACAGATCTGGTATGCAGTGTACAACCTAGATGTTATTGCCATGAGACAGTAGAAAAGAGCCTAAAACTGAAAACTGACCATCAACTGCATATATAGATCCAATAAACAACAGATCCACAGATCTGGGTCAGATCTAGGCTGAATGGTGAATCCAAAGTAGGATTTGATAAGGACATCTTACTCACACACTAACTACATAATAACAAATGACTCACAATCTTTATAATAATTAAATAATGAACTCAAAATTTATTACAATGAAAAAAAATTGGCTCTGAAAAGCACTTTGATACCAAATGTTAGGAACCAAGGGTTCATTTCTCACATAATAACAATCCAAATTGCATATATTGAACTAAAAATTCTGATTACACATAATTTATTTTATGGAAGGAATAGCTCCGATCGTGGGTCACATCGAGGGATATCTCCTTTGAGCAATGCTGAATTACAATTGACTTCTTGGATGCCTTACAATATTCTATGCTCCTTTTTTATACTAGTTCCCATCTACCCAACTCCTCCTTATACATGTAGTACTAAACCACTATTCATTATTTTACAAGCTATCCTACTATTATACCCCTTTCTAGGTACATTACAAAGAGATTTTAAGTTTAGCTTATTCTGAGTCTTGAAAGTCTCGGGTCCAATGGGAGAAAACAACCAAAGTGTTATAGATAAACCAAAGGTCATGATTAACAATAGCTTTACAATGTTTAAGTTTGTGAAATGAAAGATGAAGAAACCCTTAGTGAGGTTTTGAAATCCTAGTTTTACCCCATGGCCTTGCCAATGGTTGTGAACCCATTGCTTTAACAGACTCTTTGGAGGAACTCGACTCACAAAATAAGTAACCAAGATAAATTTTTAAAAATAATTACAAACTTTATCAAACTTTGATAAATCCACAACCACATCTAGTAAACGAGTATTAGGGTCATAGTCAACATCTCATGGTAGACCTTCGGGACAAACTTCTGAGCTTTTTTCGGCGCCATTGGTTCTTAGGCTCCCACCGGTAATCCCTACATCAAACAATGCATAAATGGTGGTGTCGACCATTTAATAAAGGGTAGACAACACCATCCAAAAAGTGGAAGGTCAGCATAACTCAACTGATTAAATGCGCTGTCAAAACAGAATCAATCCCTCCTAGATCAAAGATAGATTCGGAGTGTGATGGATGGGGAAACCCTAAAACCCTACAAACATCTAATGGTTCATACAACTTCCAAATTCATAATAGCTTCATATCGTGTCTATAAGATTGAAATAACTGTAACTATTGCCAATCAAATAGATGCAACTAACATTTCTTTGGAACCCGTCAAACATACATTGAATTAGTTACAAGTGAAACGGTTATTACTGACAAGCACCTTTTGATATAAATAATTTTGGATACACTCAACCCCATTTACCAACTCACTTGGTCCTTATCAGCACATTACAATATTATAATACTTATGTATACTTTCTTAATGCAGAGCCATGTACACGGTCTGAATTATTTGATGCACGGAACTCAAAATGCAAACCTGCTGTTGATTTCACTATCAACATGGGAATTGTAGCACTATAGGAGAAAATTTATAAATATATAAATAAATATTTAATTCTTTAATAAAATAATAAATTATATTATTAGTATTTTTATATTATATAAATTTTATTCTCAAGTTATTTTAAAATTAGATATGACATTTAAAAAGAACTTTGTTTTCAGTGCGTTTCTTCTTCATAATGGTCCGATCAAATTCGGCTGGTTTGTATTTGAAAAAGTATATTGCCAATGTAAAAAGATGCGGCCATTGTATATTACTCGAATTGGTTGTCCCACACGAGCGGGATCGTTAGATAGGCGGATTTTGATATGACCTTTCGAAAATGGTATTTTTCAAACGGAAATTCAAAGAAAACATATCGTTAATGTCACCTTACCCCACGCCTGATCAAACTAAAATTCTCTCGTCAAAGACCGAATTAATACGTAATACGGATTGTGTTCAAATACTCTAATAACTGCAAAAGCACATACTTATACAGCAATTTACGTATGGCATCTATCATATCAATTTTTGGTCCTATGAGAAATATAGGGAGGCGACGAGTGATAAAATTTGAAGTCTTAATCTTAATTTTATATTGGAAGTATTTATTCATCTAAATTTTTTTATAGAAAATTGTAACAAGTAGTTGCATTTTAATTAATAAGAATAAATTAAATATATCGATTAAAATTATATAAAATAAAATAAAATATTATTTTTAATTTTAATTATTAAAAATATGTATTAAATAAAATATAATTTTTTATATTTTAATAGATTTTAATTTTAATAATTTTTTTGGAAGTTGAAAACACTTGTAGTAAAATTACAAGTTTAAATAGTTTAATGATTTATTTTATTTTATTTTTAAATTATAAGGAATAGCAAGAAACCCTTAACAATACTTCAAATTTAGGTACTTTGGAGTTTGCTATTATCTTTAGCCAAAATATTTTGGAGACGACGTTTTCAGGGGGGTGCTATATTCTGGTGCTGAAATACTCTTAGTTACATTTTATAATTTCTTGGGAATTAATATTCAATATCATATCATATGATTATATTTTCAGTTTAAAATATAATCATATATGCGGAGAACATGTAAATTTATTGGTATCATATAGAATTAATCTTATCAAATAATTTATAATATTTGATTTTTTGTGATGATCAAATTTTGAATCACTCTTCTATAACGGGCTTCAAACCCTTAAACAGGCTTGAAACCCTTAACCGAGCTCAATTTTGATCATTAAAGGAGACTAATAGCTATGTTGAAGTCTTAACAATCATCAATGATCGCTTTTTTACATTTAATATATTCAATTATATTATGGTGGACGTTGGTTTCCAAATAGTTATAAATAAAATTTTAAAATTAAATTAAAATTTACTTGGCTTTAAAGCCCTCTCATTACAGTTTTATTAAGACTATGAACAAAATTAAATGAAACCTGTTATTCTAAAGTCAAATCTATATTAAGCATAAAAAATAATTGTGTTGATGAGCTCTTTTGGGTAATTTGGCATTAATAAAAAATCGGATAAATTTAAATTGTGAGGAGGGGAAATTTTCTACAACATAATTCGTTGAAGTCCAAATATTTTTCTTAGCCTTCATTTGAATGACGTCTAGTTCTCATCACAGTGTGTATTTCTCATTCTGCAATGAAGATGCAATGGTAAAATGACATTCTAACTATTAATGATCATGTCAATAAGGATAAAAGGAAGAAATATTGGAAGTTTAATATCTTCGGTAGAAACATAATAAATAGGGTCTTAGGGGGATATGTAAAGGGCCTAAAATGATAGCTAGATGGGATGTGCACAGTTTAATGAGAGTAGGGGAAAAGGTAACTAAATGGATTAAGAAATTGATAGTGGCATAACAGTTTTGAGTCTGCCATTGTTGTAAGATATATATATATAATTTCAAACATGTATTTTTTAAGATATAGTATCAACTATAATAATTTGTTGAGACACTAAAAGCACCATTGACAGGAAAGTCATGATCCACATGCAAGAAATATGCCCGGCCAAGGAGAATCTAAAAAGCCATGGACATGCCTGGAAGAGGGTAGCATATTTTAGGAAAAGAAAGAAGATATTAATAAAAGGAAAAAGAGATTCCTATTTAGAGGCCAATGCATCCCCATTTAAAAAAAAAGGGGATATAATATATGGATTTGAAGACCAACATAGAATGTTTACAATTTTTTTTTTCAAAACTTTAAATGGAAACCTTTTATTAGAACGGATACCTTTTCTGAAATTGAAATGTTCCAAATTGTCATGCTAGATGGATCATTATATGAAATCAATAAAATTCATATATTTTAACTAAAGGTTAAATTTGATAGTTATATAATCGTAAATTAATATTTGTTTTCATTAAATATAATCATTTTTTTAAAATTTAATAAAATATAAAATGAAATTTTAGAAATACCATTAAAAATTATATATTTTTTTTTATGAAATTAATAAAGATACAATCCATCAAATAATTAATATACAATTAAATTTTTTAAATAAATTAAATAAGTTTGTTTGAACATATTAACAGATTCTTATTTGAAGGTTTTATGTGATATAAAAATAAAAAATATAGTAGTGAAAATATAAACTAAGCTTGTCATCAGCGTTGGAGACCATCATAGTGGGTCCCCACTCCCTTACCACATCTTTCAAGGTGATAGTGGGAAATAATAATTTATAAATAATGGAATACTAATATCCAACCCTCCACAAACTACATCAATATTTTCTCCATTTATAACATCCTCTATAACTATGCCATTGAAAAAAATCCAAACCTGATCAGTATGCAACCCAAACTAAAACCTAGTTTCTCCAGATCTTCATCGATTACTTGTGCATTAATTGCCTTAAAGAGATCAGTTTGGACACAAATTGACTAAACAATATTAAGAGTTTCCAACCTAAGAATGAAATGTCTACCCAAACTAAAAATTAGTTTCTCCAGATCTTCATCGATTACTTGTGCATTAATTTCCTTAAAGAGATCAGTTTGGACACAAATTGACTAAACAATATTAAAAGTTTCCAACCTAAGAATGAAATGTCTATGATCTCTCATGCCTTGGAGAATGGTTGTGTGTGTGTCCTGATTATATTATGAATGATATCAACATTAAAAGGATATTTTTGATTATATAACTATCATCCAACATTTTCATGATAAATAGAGTCAATTGTAAAATTTAAACCTTGACTATATCTATTTTTGTTTATAATTTTTTTTTATCTTTATAAAATTTTATTTTAAATTTGTTGGATTAAATATGTAGGAAAAACATAGTTACATGTTATAATTTGAATCCAAATTATTAAAACTAAATCAATTTTTTAAATTGAAGTAATGATTTATTTTCCCATAAAATAGAGAATCCTAAATCTAATTTTCAACGAAAGCATGAAATAAAATTTAATATAATTTAAACTTAAAATTATTAAATATGATTAAAGTACTCTATTTCATGTTCATATTGAATACATACTTCTTTAATTAATTATTTACAATATCCTCTCCAAACACTAATACTACAAAGCAATGTCCATATAACATTGCCATATATATATATAAATATATATAATTAATCTAGAGATGGAAATGGCACACCCATTCATTATAATTGGTCATTTAATAAGGAGATTAAAAAAATTCATTCACTAATTTTAGGAACATTAAATTTCCTTATCACTTATATTTTCTACATATTTCAATTACTAATGTAGAGGAAATATGAAACAAATAAACTCTCGAGTGTTGGTAATGACTCAATCTCTATTGGGAATCGTTTTCACAACAAATTATTATCAATAAAAATTTTATTAAAATATAAATTATGTTATAGAAACTAATCAAGTTATTATAAAATACAATTTTCCATCCAAAAAACAAAATTGATTTTTCTTTCTAGCTTTTTCAACAAGTATTTTTTATTTTTTTAAATTTATATATAAATTTAAGATAAAATATTTTTAAGAAATAAAATATTTATATTATTTTAAAATGAATAAACCACCAACATTAGTAGTTTTCATTCCAATATTTACAACATATAATTAAAATCTTCTACTTAATATATGCAAATAAAAAATTAAAAATATAGTGCTCATTTCTTAGTCATGTGATGTCATCATGAATTCATGGTCCTCATCAACCTTTAAGTGTGAGGAGTTTACCGATTACACAAATTTTAGAAAAAATTCTATGTATAATGGCATAAGGTTTAGTCAACAAAATCACACAATAGGAAACCAAGAAAAAATATATTGGGTAGTCTACGTACTTGGGATAAAGATGAAGAAAAAGATAAAAATGTAATTTTTAAGATTTAAAATTTTCATTTTTATAATTCAAAATTTAAAAGAATTTAAGTTATGCAATACAAAATCTTAAGTGAACTAGTAATATCCTTCCTTGGACCGCAAGCTCTACAAAATCATATTATAACATCCCTGAGTACAAATCTATCCTAAAAATAACAAACAAATAATAACACCCGATGGTTTGTAACTTTCATATAGTATAATAAGGTATAGGTCCTACTTAAAACAATTCCAAATAAGTTCCACCTCTTTCTCCTCTTCATTCACTCCAACAATCTTCTATTATATACCATCTCCATTCCCTCATACTACAACCAACATCAATGAATGAGGAAGAAGATGTAGCATAAATATTCGAGCCCAAAATAATAGTGGGTTGCTCTGTGTTGTGGCCATACATGGAGGGACATGTGTCCTCTTGAATTCATGACTTTCCCTCTTCCCAAGGAATCCTAGAAGGGCTCATTTTCAGGTAGAGGGATTCCTAGGAAGTCCTAATGGTGCAAATAAGAAACCACCATTGACCAAGAAAATGAAAAAAATAGAAAAAATATAAAAAAAATTGGATTTCTAGCCTCACAAGGCAATTTGGCTTATAAGCTTTGTGGAGTGGGATTACTTCACTCATAGGGTTAGACATCTTTAAAATTTTCTAGCAAATCACTAGGTGGTCCACTAATATATGGTTGATAATTCATATGAAAATGTATCATTGAGGCATTTTATTATCTAGACACATTATTAAGGTAAGGCTAACAACATCTATGATAGACACATGGTCCATTATGTCATGCCTAGGATAGGAACTATTTTACCTTATTTTAGATTAATATAACAAAAAAAGTATAGTCATTTGTGTATTATTTATATTTTTTATGTATTAAAAATAAGCATAAAGTCAAATGTAAAAGGTTGAAACTATTTCAAAAACTGTAGTTAATAATTATAGAAAGTACTAACATGGATAAGATAATTAATGTGCCACTGTAATTTGCAAGTTTGAGACTAGATGTAGATAGTAAGAAATACATTAAATTGGATTATGAGTCTCTTAGATTAGGAATTGGAATTTTTGGCATGCCTAAACAATAATATTAACCTCTGGTCAATAATATCTTACACTATGTTATAAGGTTCATTATTCCTTACGGGTGTCTTTCACTTTTATATTATAAAATGGTTTGTTACACCTGATTCACTTTTATTTGTGTGCATGATCCCAAGGTCTAATTTTGCATGTATTTACCAAAAATATGACTCCTCTTGATACCTTAGGTATAATTTCAACACTATGTTTTGGCCTAAAACATGGGAAGAAAGGTCGGTTGAGCTAAACCAAACTACTCTTCGTTGAATATGTGAGTGCACCCTACCTATCCAATACTCCAAAGAGTGAATTCAAACCCCACATAGATCTCTTAATTTTGGGTATGTGTGCAATAATGGTCATTTAATGTATGCAACATGTGATATAACTTTTGATACTTAGAAAATGAAAATATTGTCTTGGCTTTAATGTGTTTTAGAATTATATAAGACTTGATCCTTCTAACTTATTTATAATTTTAAATAATAGGGAAGTCCCTTTGAATATGAAAGTGTTTTTATAAGCTTAATATATTCTTAATAGGTGGGAAATATTCTTATATATAATTTGTATTTATATGGGATTGTTCAAGTACTTTATCATGCCCCTAACATGTAAAATGTATGTGCCAACCCATAAGAATTATTTAAATTTGACAAGTGACCATTAATTGATGAGGTAAGTCAAGTTTGGATAATATCATAACTTTGATATTGTCTGAGTCTGAAGGTTCTATTTTGGATACATGAATATTGATTTAATGATGTGGATATGTTTGAGTATGATAATTGAAAGGTTCAACATAGACTGTGGGAATTCCTATAGGTCAATTATAACTAATTGAGAGGATCAAACTAGTGGAAAACATGTGAATGTGATATAATGGAGAATACAAGTCATATATGTAAGCACAAGTCATGTAAGGTGAAGGTATGTAAAAAAATGACACTGTCAAGTATATAATAATAGATTTTAATATCTAAAATTACCACCTTTTTATTCTAGTATTGAAATGTAGTAAAAATACTAGAGTAAAAGGATAAATATATGTATCTAAGTGTGAAAAATACATTTTATCTTTGGGAGAAATCTCCAAATGTGCAAATTACTCCAAGAAATCCTACAGTGAATATGTGTTAGTCAATTTATATTGAATCAAATCTTAGAATGAATAAATTAAAAATTGACACTAAAGATAAAGGAAGGAGTAAACATGTAAGTGAGTAAACCATGCATCCATATAACATTTTGGATATGATACTTCCTTATTGAAGAATTAGAGAATGGTTCCTCTTACTAAACCCTTTAGAGAATTGATAGTGATCAAGTCCCAATTTTATGTAACTAAGGAAAGGACATGTTGATAATAAGATTTTTTATGTCCACCAATATAACCTTTCACATATCCCTATGGTTAAAATTGAGTCATACAAATTTAATAATAAGGGTCTTGTCGACTGAAATAACAATTTTAGGTGCATTTGAGTGGATATTTTAAGGTCAAGTATAGGTCTTGTAAATGAACTAAAGTAGTTGTATTGATTCTGGGAATCTCTGTTAAATAAAACAAATTCATTCCTGCATGCAAATTAAAATAATTTGATATCATAATCCAATATAAACTCATAAATAGTATAATAGTTAATCTTATCATCCCTCAATAGAAAATGCAAATAATTCCTCACTGAACACATTCACATGTATCATAATAAGTGTAATATATAAATATGCAGAGTGATTTGTTATCAACTCTTATATGATAGTGAGCACCTATTAACAAAGATGAACTCTTGGAAGAGAGAATATTACTCAAATCAATAAATCTTTATCAAAGTATTTGATTTTCATTTATAAGTTAGTATAAAAAAATGCATTAATTCAATATCCATTTAAAATGTATATTGAAAAGTAATTCAATATTCAAAAGGTTCAATATCATGTAGATATTTTGAAGATCACTCTCTATTCATTATTAAATTATTATCAAATACAACTCCTTAATTTATATCATTGTTAGCATAGTTTTATTATTTATTACATTATTTTGTTTACTTTGTTAGTTATTTGTTAAGATGGAAAAGTAGCATACTGATCAGGAAGTTATAGTTATGTAATTGGTTTTATATTGTATAAATTATCTTATTCTCTCATGAATAAGATATCAAACATTAACTTGAATTCATTTTGTATCAGAGATTACCAAATCTAAGTCATGTGTAGCTCAAGTTGAAGATCAATCAATTTTGTAGAGGAAGGATGTCAGTGAGCATGGAGGAAGATTTTGGATCCATTCAAAGAATGAGACGTAGAGTATAATCATGATCGATGCCCCTGAACATGACATTTAAAGGAGACTGTAGCTTGAATTAGTTAACAAAAGTGAATAAATAATAGAGTCGTATCATGAGTTATAGGAAGCATCATCAAGAACCTCTCCTTCATCAACATTGTAAACATTAAATCCCACCACCATGCCCTCTGTGAACTCCTCTTTATAGCCTTGGGTACCCTCCCCTTAGTGGAATCATCCTATTTGAAGATACCACTATTGTGGGTTTCTTCTCAGGCATCAAGGTTGTCAAAGGCACTGTAGACCTATGCTTAAAATAAATTATGTAATAATTTCAACACAAATCTACCCATAGCTACCAAGAAGTCTACCTATATAATTGACAAAGTATAGAATCTATTAGAAGACATAAAGCATCCATAAAGGAGCTATCAAAAATGTAGGTAAGTCCACTAAAAGAGTTTGAAGGATGAAAAGCCTATGACAAATGTTCCCAAGAAGGCAACTCCTATTAACAGAGAAAAGAAGGTGCTTTTAATAAGGTAAATATTTATAATCCATAATTTTGAAGTAATAAAATCATATTTTGTTAGATTTGTGAAATCTTGTACAAATTAAAAAATGTCTCCATCAAAACTACTCTTGTCCAATTCCCAACTTCTTAAAGGGATAAATTTCACCACGTAGAAGATGAAGATGCGAATGATTCTTCAATTTTAAAAATTATGAGGCATCATCACTATGTGGTAAATCATCCTATCAGATCTAATGAGAAAACAAAAATATGAAAATTCAAATGTAAAAGCCTTGATGTTGATTACACTCAGTGTCACCGATGAGGTTAAAACTCATATTTAGGATGTGTAAACATTGAAAGAGGCTTAGGACATTATGTCCACCATTTATGAGTCAAATAAATAGATGAAGATTCTTCATCTCTAGTCCAAGCTTCATACTCTTGGTATGAAAGATGGCATGAAAGTTGAGGAGTTCTTATTCCAGTAGCAAAACTATGAGAAAAATTAATTGTGCATGGAGAAATGATCAAGAATAAGCTATTGGTTCTAATCACATTAAAATATCTCCCCTCTCAATTTTACAAATTCATCATGAAAACTAACATCACAAAGTAATCAGTGTCTTTTGAATAACTAGTGAATTTGATTCAACAAGAAGAATCGATCCAGTCTGTTTAAGATGAGTTCAAGGATGTAGACCTAATTTCCCAGCAATGTGGTCCAAAGTTATCAAAAGGACAAAAAAATTATTTATAATAAAAACATTAGTTAAGAAGGAAAAAAAATGGTGTCATATATGTCACACTAATATGCATGACATTGATTACTGCTAGTATAGTACCTTGACACAAGGATCATCTAGTCAATAGGGCACATCCAGTGGAGATGATTCACATAAATATAAAACACTTCCTTAGATATGGAAGAAACACAAACATTTAGTGCCACAACATTAACAAGATGATGAATTTGAAGAGGAGGTACCTATAAAAATAGAATGCAACATTGCATATAAGTACATAGTTTTTATCTCTCAAACCTTGTGATAAATGAGCAAATTTTGGTTGATTGAATCTGGTTAGAATAATCATATGGTAGGATGGAATGAACTTTTTGATTCACTAATGAATTAACCCACTAGAGATTGAGTTCAAATTATAGATGATAAAGAGTATGTTGTAAAAGGAATTGGAACTATCACCATTCTTTTTAAGATGAGAACCTATACTCTCACAAAGGTAATGTATGTACATAACTTGATAAAAAATCTCTCATATGTAATTCAAATCTTGAATAATAAGGTTAAGATAGAGTTCATGATCAATAATGGCACAAAATCATGTCTCCTCTCATGGGAAAGTAACGCCATTTGTAGAGATTTTTTGAAGGATCAATTATTTTCCTTAGATACAATTTCATCTGATGTTGTTTCTCTCTACCTCTATGGAATAATCTAATGCACTATGATATTATGGATATGGGCATCTTTATGCTAATTATTTGTACTAACTTAGTGCTAAGGCCATGGTCCATATACTTCCTCAGTTGTCACATTAATCTCATGTATGCCCTAGATTCTTTGATAGCAAAAAACATAAGGTTTCATTTGAGTTGAGTTTTTCACAAGAAAAGGATCATATTGATGTGGTACATACTAATCTTTATGAACCCATGTATTTTTCTTTCCAAGAATTTAAATATATTCAATTGTTCATTGATGATTTCTCTATTAAGACATGGGTGTTCTTTCTTAAAAAAAGAGTGAATCCTTTACTTATTTTAAGGTCTTCTACCAACTTGTTGTCACCCAGTTAGGGAGGCCTCTTTAACTCTTCCACTCAAATTGATGGTGGAATTTACATCAAAGGAATTATTGGCATTATTGAAGTAACACAAAATAAAACAACACCTAAAGTCTTCCTAATTGCCTTAAAAAAATGGAATTATAGATTACCGTAATCATTCAATCATGGAGATGGATCATTACATGCTTTCCATTATGAATTTAGAGGCACCATTCTGGGTAGAAGTAGTTTAGATATCTCTATATCTTCTCAACAAGGTATCTATAAATATCTTACAAGAGAAGACACCATAAGAGGTATGAAGTGATCATAAACCTTAGATATATCATTTTAGATTATTTGGTTCTAAATCTTATAAGATGTCCTAGCTAAAGAGAGGAAGAAGATAAAACTAAAGACAATACAATGACTTCTATTGGGGTATAGTACTACTTCAAAATCTTATCAGCTTATTCATCCTAAGACATATAATATTTATGAAAGTCAAGATGTGGTTTGTAATAAGTCATAATTCAACTCACTACCAAAGAAACAGTAAGAGAATACCACCTCTCATAGATTGTTCACATAGTCAGATGATGAAAATGAATAATCTTGTCACAAAAAGCTGAGTTGCAAGGTGAATTTTTCATTGATCTTAGAAATATGGAGTACAATTCTTTATCAAATCAATAGTAACATCAACATCCAAAATGGGTAGAAAGAACCATCAAAAACTCACACTTGAATTCTAATCTAGATACTTCATCAGGAGTTTAGACAAGAAGACAGGTAAGAAATGAAGTTAATCTCGCACTAATAAGTTTAGTAGTTGATAACACTGAACTAGAGATAGTTCAAGAGGCTTTATGCCAACCTCAGTGGAAGAAGGCCATGGATGTTGAATATGGTGCCCTCATCAAAAATAGGACATGGGAACTTGTTGATCTTCCTATAATAGATAAATTCATTAGTTGCAAGGGGATTTTCATGATAAAGTACAAGCTAGATGGATCTATTGAAAAATATAAAGCATGAGTGGTTATAAAGGGATATGCTCAATAAGATAGAAATTATTATGACGAGGCCATTACACCCATTAATAATATCTAGACCATCACATTTTTTTATACAATTGCTTCACAAAATCGATGGAAGATTCAACATATGGATGTTAATAGTGCATTCTTGAATGGTGATCTCAAAGAAGAAGTGTACATGACCCATCTAGAAGGCTTCATCAATAAACAACATCCATAAAAGGTATGTCTTTTAATTAAGTGACTTTATGTCTTAATCGAGCACCAAAGGCATGGTACATTAAGATATATGATCATCTATTTTAGCATAGATTCATTTGTAGCCCCTTTGATTTAAATTTATATATAAAAAAGGTAAGCATAAAGATTGTCATTCTCATTTTGTATGTGGATGATCTTGTGTTCACAAAAATTTAAGATAATCTCATTGATTATGTAAAGAATGACTTGAAGAAATCCTTTGACATGAAAGACTTGGGGATACTTCATTATTCTCTTGGCTTGTAGATATGGTAAAAGAAGAATCATATTTTTGTCTCATAGATTAAGTATGCTAAGATGATCCTTGATAAATATGGTATGATATATTGTAAACCAATGTTAAATCTAATGGTGAAAGGTTTGAAACAATTATAATTTTAGGATTCACCTCAAGTAGATGAAACTCACTACAGGAAGCTTGTTGGTAGTCTCATTTACTTGACATATACCAAACCAAACATATGTTTTATTGTCATCTATCTTTCAAGTTTCTTTCAAGATTCAAAGAAGTGTATATGGATTAAAATGAAGCACATTTTGAGATATGTTTGAGGTATAAATTAATATGGTTTGGAATACAAAAATAATTCAAATTTATTCTTGTAAGGTTACACAAACTCAAACTATACTAGATCTATTGATGAGATGAAATCAACTTCATGATATATATTTCATCTTGGATCTAGACCAAATTTTTAGATTATTAATAAGAAATATGTGGTTTCTCTCTCATTCATAGAGGTAGAATACCATGCCACACAAGGCGCTGTATGTGAAGTAATTTGGTTATGTCACATTCTATCTAATATAGACATTCCTGAAGACTAGTCACCAAATATTTTTTATGATAATAAGGGTATGTTGAAACTTGTCAATAATCAATTATTTCATGAAATGACAAAACACATTGAGGTCTAGTGCCACTTTATTTGATAACAAGTCTTAAACGACCACATTTAGCTCCAATACTGCTTAATAGATTCACGGATAGCAGATGTACTTACCAACTCACTTGGAAAGGTGAAATTTTATCTATTTCAGGTGTATATTTATAGAAAAATGTAATAAATTGGGTAATGATAGTGTATTTTTATTATCTACTACATTTTTTGTTTACATTGTTAGTTATTTGTTAATATCGTTAAGTACCATACCGATTAGGAAGTTATAGTTATGTAACTTGTTTTATATTATATAAATTCACCTCTTGACATTGAATAAAATATCAAAGCACCATTTTCTCCTTAAATCATTGAATTAATTCATAAATCTATTATAAAAATTTTAATTGGATTATTTCTCACATATTTGTAATGTAACTTCAAATCACTAATAATAAAGTAAATAAAAGATTAAAAAACAAGAACATAAACATAACATAATCTAACTAACATGAAACTAAACTAAACAAGGCTACAAAACCTAATAAATAAAGAAACTAAGTCTAAAAATAAACTAAAATTAATAAAGAGATTAAAACTAATAAATAAACTTAAACTAATAAAATATAGAAGTAAGAATATAAATCAAAAATATGTGAAAAATATAGATAAATATGATAGGAATGCAATCAAGAACTTATATATTATTAAATAAAATGAATTGTACAAAATTTCACATGTAGTAAAGAAATGACAATGTAACATAGGCAAAGTTTGACATGCTGTCATGCATCATACATGAAATGTTCATCAGTATTCAAATAATATCTTGATTTTTCACATATGATTGAAGCTATATGTTTTTCAAAATATTATTTATTAATCAAATAATAAATTTATAAATAATTCTATTAATTGGATATAACTACATAAGACAAGATGGAGACTATGTTATTAGAGTAGGTTATAATCGGTCTCTTGCAAGATAATGATTCATCTTAGAAAGTTGTAACTTAGAAAAAAAGTGTAGTATGAAATATGAGAGCTCTTTAGATACTTGTATGAGTTCCAATCTTGAAAAATGAGGTATTTTGTTTGTTTATAAAGTATTTTTGGAAAGTTAGTTGTTTCAAACCATATCTAACTTCTAGGTTTAATTAACATTAAATATTTAACTAATTTATAATATAGGACTTTATAACATGAAGGTCCTTTATTGAATTATCAAAGCAAAGATATATATTAATAAACACTTGAGAGTGGTGGCCCTATTTGACTCAAAATAAATCAACTATCAAACAAGATAAGTTGTTATGATGACCTATCATACAAAGCTAAACAAACATGATTAAATCCATATACATCATATTAAAAATTAAAAAACTTTGTAAAACAAATTATCAATACTAACATCATCAAATTTCATCTAATCAATCTATTTTATGCAAAAGATTATCATCAAAATAACTGGAACTAGAGAAATCTAATTGTGAATTGAAAACTGAGCTCTCAAAGTTTCATGATTTTGCCCATAAATCACTATAAAATAGTAAAATTATAAAATCTTGACAAATTTATAAAATGTAAGATAAATATCCAAGGATATAACTCATAGATTACTAGATGTTTTTAATAATACTTCATTTAATCCTCTATTAGACATTTTTTTTTATGATGAACCATTTATTTATAAACCCTAACATATCAACTCTCCTCAGAATGATACTAAAATACACCATCAAGTCTAGAGCAACCTCTTTTATGAATTAGGTGCCTATGAATTTTCATTTTTTTTATTGAATGAAAAAAATATTAAACAAAATAATAATACAAAACAACCTTCATTTTACTTTAAGTGAATATTGTAGCACAATTTCCATACATGTTAAATTTGATGTCCATAAAGCCATCATACTATATAATTTTTGGTCTACTATAACAGTTATTTATCCATCACTTTTAACACATTAAATTTGTTTGTAAGTGCATGAATAAAAAATGTATACAATAAAATACATTAAAAAAACACTTCATCCCACCACCTAAAAGAGTTTAATGCAGATCAAACATTAGGATTTTGTCTTGCCTAAAGATAGTAATTAAAAATCCACATGTTAAATATATTTGATTTCCGTTGAATATTGTACCAAATATAAGCCTTGGTTTATATATCAATTTTTAAATATCAATAGATTAATAACCCATCATGTTAATTTTTCCCACCTTAGCGCATATTATTGCTGTATATGGTGAATGTAAATGACACCATGGTTAAGATTCAAGATTATTAAATTACTTTGTAACATAGTCATATTATGACAATCACAACTTAATATTACATCAAATGGATTATAAAAATGATCTCAAACATCTCACAAACTATGGGCATACTTACTTTACGTTTCTTTTGCATTTGAGACTCAAAGTTATACTCAAAAAATTGTTTGGTTGACTATTAAAGAATGATCAATAAAATATAACTAGATATAAATAAGATTAAATTATAACTTTATATTAAGAAAAAATTATGAAACCACTTAATAATCATGCTTTAATTAACTAAATACCAAATGTCAAAGATAATAAATAAGTTTTTCCTGATCAAGAAAGTCCAAGTATATTTTCCCTCACAAATAAGTTAAGCAAAATGGACATATTTTTTAGAGGTTCAAAAATTCTTTTTAGGGTTCAAAATTTTAAGATGACACTAGAGACCTTGTTGGCTAGTTTTAATTTTAAAATTGAGGCTATAACATAAATTTAGAGAAAAAGAGAACTTAGGCATACAAATTAGGTCAGTTATTTCATAAGCCATTATGCATAGACCCCTTGTAAAATATTTCTTCACTTCAAAAAATGTATTATCTGGCTCATGTGGCACGAAGAAATGGAATTGAAAAAATTTAAGATGGGATTTGGATAATCATAGATACAATAGTCTAAAACACAAGCTCTTAAAGTAACTATCTTATGTCTAACATGTTATCCATTAATACACTATTTATCGATGATTAAATGATGCTAAGTAAAATTCCAACATCTTAATAAATAATACTTATAATGCAAAAATATCTAACTTTACCGATATAAGGAGAATTTAATAATAATAACCATTATTTTCCATCAACTACAACAACAAAAGGGGAAAAAAATGATAAGAAAGAAAAAACATACATAAATTAAACAAAAGGGAAAAAACAAATAGAATCACAAAATTGGTAACTATCCACAACAATGAAAAGGAACCAAAACTAACCACTATCAAATATCTTATAGTGTTAAACATCATGCAAAATAAGGTAACCCTAATATAAAACTAGCATAATGAAAGATATTTGAAAATATGCCATTTGAAGGTACAGGGATAATGTTTCAACATGTTCAAAATAATCCTTTTTCAAGTTGAATGACATAAAATATTTAAGGGAATAAAGGTACCCTAATAAAGTTTCAATAAAACCATTTAACAATAATATGAAATTAATAAATGTATCTATCCTTTTATTATTTGTCATCTTTTGGTGAAGAGGATTATGGAGAGCGAGCTTTGGTAAGACTTGAAAATCATCATCAAATGAATGATAAAAATATATATTCTAGATTTAGAATCTGATTGGAGAGTGTTTTTGCACTCTGAATATTCCAAAATGATTTCAGATTTTTGGGAATCATGAATTATGCATTGTTATTTGAAGGTTGAGGCTAAGTCTTCATTCTAAACTAAATTTTTTAGAAACATATCAATTACTAGGTCACAATCAATTTAAATAATTTAAAAAAGAAATTTATTTTCCCTATTTTAAAATAATTCATTCATAATATCCATATTTTGATTAATGGTTTAGCTTGTAAAAAAAATAAATTCTTTAATTTTAGATAGGGTTAAATGAGGATGATTCTAATAAAAATTATGGGGAATTTGGAATTTCATCATGCCATTTGTCAAATATTATTTCAAATTCTAGCATGTTACTAGAAGGACATTTCTTTTCAATTTTCAATATTATCTCATCCAATTCAAATGTAGATAAGTCAAAATACAGGAATTTATCATATTCAAACTCTATTTTAGTATTACCTATTTGAACATTTAAAAAATTGAAAGCTTATAACTCACTTTGTAATAAGGTATCATCCATGCTATTTGAAAACTTGAAATTTTTATAATCTTGCTTTTTTATGTCAAAATGCAAATTATAAAGATGACATTTATTAATTCTAAAAAATTTATCAAAATATGATATTTATGAATATATTTTAGAATATTTTATGTCACGAAGAACAAAATAATCCAACCAAGGATGACCATCATTGAAGAAACTAGAAATTTATGCTTTTGGGGAATTTTCTAATTCTATGCATTCTACAATATGATAACATGAAGAGAATATTGAAACACTTTCAAGCATTGAGATATTGCGACTAGGATTGTTGTTTTTATTATGTGATTGATTGAGAGAATGAGAAATCTATTTGACTATCATAGCATGATGATGAGGAGAGGGTTATGATTTCTAATTAGAATACAAATGAATATAATGTTTAACAAAGTATTCAATGATCATATCATAAAGGAAAAATATTGAAAATTTAGAAGGAAATATACTTTTAGATTCAACCATCAAATCAGAAAACCTCTTACATTTGAACATAACATAATGAATGGAACATATTCAACCAAATTCTTCATTTTGACTTTGTATATGTGTAAATTGTAATATTGACTCAAAATTTGAAATTCTAATTGTTTTAGTAACCTTCCTATAATAATCAGGCAGATGACCTATCTAACAATTATATAAAAAAATTATACTTGGCTTAAGTGAAAGTGGAATGTCATGAAATTTGATAAAATAATTTAATAAGTAATCACCTATAGATTCATGTTTATGGCCATAAATTGTAAATCAGGTTGCTAAATTTTGGTCTACTTTATTTTGAAATAAATGGATAAAAATAATCCATTCCTAAGTAAGGCTATCTATTTCAATTAAATAATATGTATTATCGTTAGATAAAGTAGGGTTTCATCCATTTAGATCATATTTTTCATTTTGTAAAATTAGTATCATGATTTTTATCTTTTTTAGCAAATGGCCACTATGATTGAGGTAATAATTTTTTCCATAAAATAAGGGAAAACTTTATTCTATGTCTAAATCAATGGATAATTTTAAGGTAATCTAAGAAATGTTGCTGTGAAAAAATCTCTAGATACTTACCTTTCTACCAAGCTAAATTAAGTAAGGTTTCCATAGTTAGATGGATAATTTTTTGAACAAAATTGGTGAGGATATGACATTATTTAAGGACATCATATGCATCAAAACTGATCCAAGATGTTACATGTAATATATCATTGAAAAAAATGTAAACTTGAATAACCTACAAATTTTGAAAAGACCATGAGTCTAAAACTAGCGACTAGCTATGACATGATGTGAAAGAAATCAAATTTTATATATGAGAATGAACAAAAATAATAAATAAATTTGATTTAAAAAAATATCCAACTGAGTCTCCTAATGTTTTGACAATAATTTTTTTTTACATCAACTAATCTACCCTTTCTCCTATCATGAAGGTTAAAACAAAATCATATTGGTTTAATAATAAGGGTCTTGTCGACTAAAAGATCAGTATTAGGCACGTTTTTGGTATTTTAATATCATGTGTATCACTTGAAAATGAAATAAACTACTTGACTTGACTCATGGAATCATAATTATCTATCTTAAATAAAACACATTCATTCATGCACACAAAGCAAAACAATTCAATATCATAATCCGATATAAATATAATGATCAATGTTATCATTTCTCAGTAGCAAATGTAAATAATTTAAAACTCAACACATTTAAATATCTCATAATATGTTTAATATAATGTAGAGCTAACTATTACTAGCTCTTATCAGACAATGAACACCTACTAATAAAGGAGACCCCTTGGAAGAGATAAAATTACTTCATTCATTAATTATTTAACAAAGTATTTAATTTCCACGTATTTTGTTTGATAAAGTTAGTATAATAACATGAATTAATTCGATATCTATTTCAAATGTATATCGATAAGTAATTCAATATTCTTCAAAATGTTTAATACTTGTGTAGATATTTCAAGGCTCACTCTTTATTCATTATTAAACTATTATCAAATACAGTGACTTAATTCATCTAATTACATTGATTCATAAATCTATTATTAAATATTTAATTGACTTAATCCTCATAGATTTTTATTGTAACTTTGAAGTGATAAGAACAAACTAAAGAAAAGAAGAAAAGGTAAGAAGATAAACAAAATAAAATATATTTAATAGCAAATTAAATTAAATAAGGCTACAAAATCTACTAATTAAATAAATTAAGTCTAAAAAGAAACTAAAAATAATAAATAGGCTAAAACTAATAAATAAAATAAGACTAATAAAATATATAGGTAAAAAAAGAAAGCACATAGCTGTGAAAAAGATAGATAAAGATGATAATAACTTGATCAAGAACCGATATATTATAAAATCAAATGGATTGTATAAAATTTAATAAGTAGTAAATAAAATACATTGTAACATAGGTGAAGTTCAAATTTTTTTAATGCATCATGCATTAAATTTTAAATATTATTCATGCAACTGTAATATTTTTCACATATTATTTCACTTCTACATTCATTAAAATCTTAGATTTATTGATTATCAATCAAATAATAAATTAATGTATTCCTTGGATATACTTGTGTAAGACAAGATAAACACTCTATCATCAGAGTGAGTGATAATTGATCACTTGCAAGATAATGCTTCATCTTAGAGACTTGTTACTTAGAAAAGAAGTGTAGTATGAAATAAATCTCTTTAGATACCTATATGATTTCTTCTCATGAAAACTAGGGCCTTTGTTCATTTATAAACTCCTTTTGGGAAGTTAGTTGGTTCAAACCATAATTAACTTCTAGGTTTAATTAACTTTAAATAGGTGAATAATTTATAATATAGGACTTTATAACATGAAGATCCTTTATTAAAATATCAAAATAAATATTGATAATACTAAATACTTGAGGGTGGAGGACCCATTTGAATCGAAATAACTTAACTATCAAAAAAGATAAGTTACTATGCTAACCTAGCATACAAATTTAAATAAACATGACTAAATCCATATAGATCATTTTCAAAATCAACCAACTTATGAAAATAAATTGTCAATAGTGATCAAATGTTGACATCATCAAAAGGTATCTAATCATGATCAATTTTTTTTTAATATATTGTCATCTAAATAATTCAAACTAGATAACTCTATTTGTGAAAAAAAAAAATCAGCTCTTAAAGTGTAATTATTTCACCCAAAAATCAACATAAATAGTAAAAATATCAAATCTTGAAAAGTATGCAAGATAAATATTCAAGGACATAACTGATAGATTACTACATGTGTGAAATCGTACTTCACACATCCTCTATCATAAAATATTTTTCATGATGGAACATTTATTTATAAACCCTAACATATAAACTCTCCTTAGAATGATGCTCAAATCCACCCTCAAGTATAGACCAAACTCTTTTATGAATTTTATGCCTATGCTTTTTCAAATATATTTTTTGGATTGAAGGATGTGAAAGATGAAACTAATACTAATATAAAAAAACATTAGCTTTACTTCAAATGAACATTTTAGCATATTTTCCATATATGTTAATTTGACATCCATATGGTTATTATACCACATATCTTTTGGTCTACTATGATGTTCATTTAGCCGTCACATTTAGATTACTAAAAATTTATTGAGGTGCACAAATAAAATTTGTATACAAAGAAGACATTTAAAAATAAATAAATAAACTTCATCCCACCTTGAAAATATTATACTACTGAAAGGCACACAAAACCTATTTGATGCAAGATCAAAATATATCAATAAATTTCACATGGATTAAACTTTGTAATAAAACATGTTTTTCATTAACAGAATATGAAGAATAACTCATTATATGAAAGAACTAAAATTCTACCAATATAAACATGCCTTCAAGGAACTCATAAAAACAAAATAAACTTAGGGAAAGAACATATTAATGAAATATAACTCATATAAATATGTTCCATAATATTATCTAAAGATAAGATGGGCACATCAACATGACACCCTAATAAGTAAAAGAAATAGCTCATTTATATTAATTCTCTTTTCTCTACCAATATGGAATCCCTTTAGAAAAACAACATAAAACACTTCACCTTGAAAAAACTATGAACCAAAAAATATATGCAATTCAATTTCTTCAAAAATCATATCAAATAAATAAGGAATCATACCTAAATTGAGATGCAAATATTTTTATAACCCAAAAATGTAATGTCAAACCCAAAAATTAGTCTTAGATGAAAAATATTTATTTATATAAATAACTAATCTATATTTCTCTCAAACTAACACCATAATTCTATTTTGTGAGAACATGTTTAGATGGTTAAAAATAGTGGGATAGTTAATATACTTTGATTATCAAGCAAATGTCTCCCATTAATAATGTAGTAATAACTAAATACATTAAATAAATGTAAAATGGCCCAAAAACAATGGATAAAACATCAAGGAAAGATAATAGCTAAAATAAAAGTAGTTTTCTACTCATGATTATCAATATCACAAAACATTTAGTAGGTCTCTTTAGTTATCAAAACAAAAAATTGCCAAATAAGTTACCAAATATGTAGCAAAGGCATTTAATGTAGATCAAATGTTGTGATTCATTCTTAGCTAGAGATAACAATTAAAAATCAACATATTAAATATATACAATTTCCATTCCATATTTTACATATCATAAGCCATGGTTTATATATCTATTTTGAAACCTTGATGTACTGATAATCCATCATATTCATCCTAGCTTGATGCATATTCTTGACTTACATGGTGAATGTAAATGACACCTTTGTTAGCATTCAAGATTATTAACTTGCTTTGCAACATAGTCATATTGTGACAATCAAAACTTAGGATAACATAAAATGGATTATAAAACTTGTTTCAAACATCTCAAAAAATACTGACATATTTAGTTTACCTTTCTTTTGTATTTAAAACTCAAAGTTGTACTAATAAAATTGTTTGCTTGATGGACAAAGCATGATCAACTATTAAATAATATAATTGGATATAAATAAGCTTAAAAATAACCTTTAGATTAATAAAAATGTTGAAACTCCTTAATAATCATGATTAAATTAATAATCAAGTTTTTTTAAATCATGAAATTGGAAGGAAATTATCCCACATAAATGATTTAAGCAAATGTGACATAATTTTTATAGGTTCAAATGTTTTTAGTAGTGTCAAAAATTTTAAGATAATTGGACATGGGTTGGAAAGACAAATTCCCCAACCCTCGTGAATAGGGATTAGTGTTAGGGTCATTGAGCAAACTAAAATACTCACCTAAATGATATTGAACCCCAAGATTCAAAGTAGCAACCACACATTGGGATTACTATGATTAATTTCAAGGCCATTGATCATAACTAAAGCTCAAGAAAATTACCTTCATAAACATGAATCAATTGTTACAAAAGAACTTATATATTTAAGGGTGTTCACTTCTAGGTAACATCAAATGTGTTTGCAAATAAAAAAATACCATAGTATGTATGTGCATGAATAGGCTTCATTCCCCATAATCTGAATCAATCGATGCCAACATGATATTTAATGCTATGCATATATATGTTGAAACTGAGAACCTATACCTCATGATGTTGTAAATGTGTGCATATGCATTTCACATTCCCCCAAATGTGTTTGAATGTTGGAATAATTAAAAAATGTTTTTTTTATCTTGTAAAAATACATATATATTCATGACATATGCACCAAAATTTTGTATATGAATCTAAAAACCTATGACTCATGTATATGTAATATGAGTGCATATGCCCCAAAAACATGTCCAAATGTGTAAATATTTATCCCATATTTGAATCAAAAATATATAAAAACCACTCTAAGTTATTTCAACCCTAAAAACTCTACCAAAAATTTGAATTTTGGTATTCATGGAGGCTTAAGTCTCTATGACAAGCCTGATAATATTCCCCCCTTTAAAGGTGAGAAATGTAACTTTCTCATTACACATCTCAAAAGAAAAAGTTAATTGTATCATGTTATGTAAAAATATATAATCATGTTAACAAGTGAAAAATATGTTATCATAGTAATTAATGTGTCATTGAAGCATGTATGAAAAATATGTAGTACAAGGCATATAGGTTCCATGTCAAGATATATATACAATTTATGTACATATTATCAACCACCATTGATATAAACATTGAGTAAGACTACACAATAAAATGTGCATGATATGTATCATGACACCACACACAAGTGGAGAGGTGTGTGATATGGATCATGACACTTACAAACTCAACAAACTCATAAAACTACTTATAATATTTGACTTCCATGCCATTGAAAAATAAAAGCACATGCACTATTACTCAATGTCACATCTAAGGCCAAATGACATAAACAAGAGGCAAGTAAATGTCATAGAAAATAAGGCCAAGGTTTGCATATGAGGTAAAATTAAATATCACAAAAATAAGTCTGAAGGATTCATATAAAAAATGACTAGCTTAATTAAAATTAATATAAACCATGATTCATAGAAAAAATAACTAATTTACACCATCAATGTAAGCCAATACCACATCATAGTAAAGTAGCATATCCATGTAGCACTATATAGAATATGATCAAGTGGAAAGACATGTGTAAGAAATCAATGTATCTAAACATCGTAAATATAAAATCTCATATAAATATATAACCTATAATAGTGTCACCTATGGAATAAGATGACCCCAACATTGTCATGGCCCTTAGGTATAATAAAGTCTAGAAATTATATATCCATGAATAATCTATATGTCCAACATCACACTCATATACCATGAAATTCATGTGTATATGAAATAGGACATGCCATCTAAACTACATGTGATAACTAAGATATATGAAAAATGTAAATATAATTCATATCATGCATAGGTCTTGATTTTCTTTTTTTTTTTTTTTAATATTTGAATTTTTTTTGTATTTTTTGAATTATTTTGAAAATGTAGAAGGTTATAACACATTATATCATCAATGGTATAATCATTTGGAGTGCCTATATCATATGGTGAGATGGTCACTTTTTATGAAATAAAGGTTCAATATGCAGGTGTATTAAAATCTAACATGGAATAGAGTGTTATAATTTAACCATAATCATCATCACTCATCACTCATCAGATCTTGTGTATAATGAATAACTCTAGGAAGTATATAACTCTATGGAAATAGATGTATAGTAGGCGAGTGTATTTATGCCTTTTTTATTTTGGAACATGTTGAACTATTTTTAATACTATTTTATTGTGTGTTATAGTAGATAATGGTATCTATTACTCTTGATTGACTCTTTGATGTAGTGGGTGCCAAATATCTGGCCATATATGATATTAAACTACCATCATAAAAATTACTGCATAGAATGATCTCAAATAGCTGTAACAACCATGGCATTGGATGTGGGTGTGGGGGAGGAGATCTTTGTGGATACAAAGGGTACTCATATAAAATGCCTAAAACTATAAGTAACTTGTTTTAGTGTATATAATTCATACATAGATGAAATAAATATGGTACTATGATATGCTTGTGTATCCAAGGGAATCCTAAGAATATTTCAAGGAACCCTATATTTATTGAAGGTAGGAATACAATATCCTCTATTGTAAATCCTAATACAATAGGTATAAAAAATGAACCTAAGATGGTCCTGTATCCATCAATCAAATATCTCAATTACCCTTTATGTATCCATCAAATATTATTGATAACTATCATTGTATAATTTATTTGAATTCAACCACTATCAATCATGACACTTTGTATAGATTAGGAATTAATGTAAGCTCGTACAAATAGTGAATTGAGATCTAAATCATATTCTACATTCTCACTATCATCTAATGTAATTTTAGGACATTATGGTGATATACCTATAAGTGTATTGATAATTATGTCGAATGGATGACCATATATCAAAGGAGGTGGATGTTTATTATATGTATGACATACCCAAAAATTATCCATAGTTTCTATTTACTCATGCTTTAAAAATATATTGGAAAATCTTTTCAACTTTGAATTTACCTTTGGCTATGGTCTTGAGTCTTATTTAGGTGTGATACATTAAATAATGTTGTCATCAATGACATATTGTATTTTGTCCCTTAGTTTGAAGAATCTATTTTTTGAATGTCCAATAGATCAACAGTAATTGTAATATGCATTACGGTCATATCTCTAAGTTTTAAGGATTAACATTTACATTGGTATTTACTGTAAGTTAAATTACTATTTATTGGATAGTATGCACCATATGGTAAATTAGTAATTAATTATTACTAATTAGATTGTTAGTTATACGAATATATTGTTATAAAAATATATTTTGTGTATAGTTTATAAGTTAGTTAATGAGAGTTTATAGGGATCTCGGGATCCTTATATATAGTGTTTGTACTTTCTATATAAGTGTCATGTATATAGTGTGTGATAATTATATTATCTTTTTCTGTATTTGTTGTTGGTGTCTTCTTTGTGGTATAACTCTAATTTTTAGCAATATCTACTATTAGAGCAGTTATCTAATTCCATGGAAGCTTAATAAATATAGAAGGGGCAGTCATTAAGTTCTTTATCCCTAGGGATGGTCATATCATGTGCAAGATTCATTATTCATGTTTTCTATCTCTTATGGCTATTTTGAATCTTACATAGTATTTAATATTGGTTTTACTAGTTTAGTATTGATTTTGGACCATATGCATTTTCATCCATCTTAACAGATCTAATTCTCATTGCTCGTGGTATATCCTGACCTAGTCAATGACTTTGCTGTTGACATCTTTTCTACCGTTGATTTGCAGTAACATTGTTCGATCTTTACTTTGCAGCCTGTTATCTCCATGTTTGATCCGTTCAGTATTCATCTCCTAAAATTATCAAATTGGTGGGTCAAGGAAAATCTTTATATAGTCTGGCTTATTCAGGATTATGTTCTACAATTCTGAACTCTATTTTCTACCATCTCTGCATTAGAATCTCAGCCAGATTAGAGAAGGAATATACGTATTCTATCAAATTATTTTTTTCAATACGAGGAGCATGTAGATCTAGTGAGAACATCTGCTCATGATATGTTTGTTGGCTTTCATCAGACTGACCATCTGTATGCAAGATCATCTCCTGCACTCTTCTCAAACTCGGTGAAACTTGATCCTTGTTATTGACTTCCTTCACACAACCCACAACGTAGCAGATTTGAAATAGGAGAACCATGGGTTTGGAAAAAATTGAGGAGAAAATAAAATTTATTTGAAACATTAGAACCCAAGATTCGAATCTACAAATAGTGGACATGTCATTTCCTGGCAATCTTCTCCAGGTGGATTCCTGTCAAAATCGTTTCATGAAAAGCACCTTATACTAGCTACCCATAACATCTGGAGGATGTGAAAAGTGTAGACAGCTAAGGCATTTGAATAGCTGGGAAGCAATCTTAAAAAAAACTAAAGTCAATTTAGCAATATCAGTAATCCATGTGTCGATAGCCTAGTACAAGTGTATATAAAGTTCATTTGTTATATAGTGTGGTCTTACGTAGTGTTTTAGTATTTGAGTTTGTAGATCAAGTTTATTAGATTGTTAAATATTTTATTTTTCATAGTTTTAGTGACTAGGTATATGTTGACTTATGTCAATAGATTGTTTTTGTTCAATATCACAAATTGTAGGGTTTATAAATTTCTTCAAATGTCATTTATTAAGTTTCTTTGTCACTATTTTCTCCTAGTTCATGTGGGTCTACAATTTAGTATTTTGATCTATGTCAATAAAATATATATGGGTTATAAAATACAAAGACAAAATATATATGGGTCATTGTTTAAATTTATCAAGTCTTTTTTGATCAATAATTATTTGATGATCAAAATTATAACGAGTTTAGTCAAGTTTTTGTCAATAAATTATTATAAAATTTTCAAAAAAGTCATTTTTAAGAATATATTAAAATTGTTAAAGTTGAAATTTTCTCTTTATAATGTATGTAATTTAAGGCAACCCTGACATCTAATTTCTAAGTCATATGTCTAGATTATGAGAGGTTTTTGTATTAAAAAATATCATGCAAAGTTTGATCCTCAATTTAAAATCAACTGAATAAGTAGTATCACATACTGGAGGTTAGAGGAAATGGAGGCTATAGGTTGCATAGCCTCTTGTTAGTCACCATTGATGGGGCATAAATAATTTGGTAACATTTTTTGTGTTGTGCACTTTTTTATTTTTTAGTGTGGTGTGTTTTAATCATCTAATGTTAAGGACAATCTTCAGTGCAGTGAAAATTATCTATGTTATTTTTTATTTGGGTGGCAACAAAAATTAACAGAGGCTACATAATATGACAATGAGGATTTATTCCACATGATATTTTATTTTCTATGTATTATGTGTGTTTTCATTCAACTATTGGATTGGATAAAAAGAGAGTGTATAAATAATGGAATGTGGCAACATTTGTATAAGAGGGAAGCTAACTATAGAAATCCTCTAACTACATAGATCCTCTTATTGTTGTACTTTTTAATGAAGATGATCAGCTAGTGAAACATCCATTATGTTCACATGGAGTAAATGTAGGATGCATTCTTCACATAGTATTAGTCATGTGTAGTAAGATCTAGATAGCAAGATTTAGACAATAATATGTAGACCTAAAAGTATACATTAGCATATGATTCTGTTTGGGTCAATTCTTAAAGATGTACATTCTCCACATGTAAACACCAATAGGGAGAATTTTAAGGATTAAGATTTACATTGGTATTTAATATTAGGTAAATTATGATTTACTGGAGAGAATGTACCATATGGGAAGTTAGTAATTGGTTATTACTAATTAGATTGTTAGTTATATGAATATATTATTTTAATAATATATTTAGTATATAGTTTGGAGGTTAGTCAATGAGAGTTTATAGGGATTTTAGGATCCCCATATATAGTCAAAGAAGGAGGATGTGCATTGTAAGCTTGTGCGAATAGTGAATTGAGATCTAAATCCTATTCTACATTCTCACTATCATTTAATGTAATTTTAAGAAATTATGGTGATATACCTATAAGTGTATCAATAATTATGTCCAATGGATGACCATATGTCGAAAGAGGAGGCTTTGTATTATATGTATAACATACCTCAAAATCATCCATAGTTTATATTTACTCATGCTTCAAAAATATATTAGAAAATATTTTCAACTTTTAATTTACATTTGGTTATGGTCTTGAGTCTTATTTAGGTGTGGTACATTCAATAATATTTTCATCAATGAGATATTGTATCTTGTGCCTTATCTTGAAGAATCTATTTTTTGAATGTCCAATAGATCAATAGTAATTGAAATATGCATTATTTCCATATCTCTAAGGTATATGACTAATCATATCAAACCCTTGTGTTAGAGGGAGAGTTATGAGGTTGCACTCAAATAAATTTTATAAAAGTATATGACGAGGTTTAGGTAATCAAGAGAATTTTCTATTCTATGTAGTGGATAAGAGAAGTTGATTTGAAGGTTATGATATTGCATTAATTATTATTTTTGCCTCATTATTAACATCATTTGATTAAACCTTGTAGATTAGTTTTCTTTGAAATGTTTTTTTTTTGAATTATTTGGAGAAATATGTGTATACTTGAGTTAGTTCAAGGATATGATCTTAAATTCTTGATCGCTAAGTATATGGCATAGTTCATCTAATAACTTGAATTTATTGAACATTATAAACTCCTAAAGTGGAGCAAGAAAACTTTTTTTGAATATGTATTTTAATTCATGTTTCACTATAATATTGGTCATCTTAGATAACATAATTTTATATCTAAGTATATAATTACTAAGAGCCTCACTAGATCCTTTCTTGATATTTGAAATTTGTGACTAAGATAATTTGTCACCAATTTTGATGGAAAAGTGCACTAGAAAATTATATGCAAATTCATATAATACCTCAACTAATTCAAGTGGGAAATCATTGAACTATCATAAAGCATAGTCTTTGAGACTTTATGGAAATAATTAGGTCAATAATACATCATTGGATGCATAATATAAACATGTTACATGGAAGGATCTTGGATGTTTCTATGAATCACCTTTGCCATTATATAATTGAATCTTAGGAGATAAAAAACCCATAGGTAATGAATAAGATTAAATATGAAGGACTAATAGATAATTAATTAAATCATGTGAATCCATTGAATAAATATCTCTAGAAGTGAATTTTTATAAATTCAACACCTTAACTTGTAGAGTTGAAGAAATATGGTCTATGGATCACACAATAGGCATTGTTGATCATGTAACATGTGTAGTCATCATAGGGTTGACATACATTAGATGTGTAAGAATATGAATAAAAATTTGAGGTAATCCTTGTGTTTTTCACACACCTTGGGTGGAATTCACATGTGTATCCAAAGGTGTATATGTAGGAATATTAGTATTTTGAAAACAAACTATGGAATTAGTACATTTAAAAGTTTCATTAATATCATATATGGGGACATATTCTTCCTCAAATGTACTAACCCTAGAAATATTTTTATGTTCATGTCTTGTTTCATGTATTAGTGCATCAAGAATTTATGGATTCATGTCAATAAAATCATTTAATTTACTTTCATCAATGTCATAAAATTTATCAATGATGTCTACATATGCATATCATTGATTATCATATACATTACTTATATATTGATCATGAGCATTTTCATATTTTATATTCATAATAAGTACATCAATAATATGTATAACATGTATTTTGAAATATAACATTAGTCTTTAAGTAATAATGCTAGTAAAAAGAATAAAAGGGTCATATATGCCTTTTGTCACCTAGTGTTAATAGAAATCAGCTTCGATTGAATATTACCATGATACAGATTAAGAAAAGATAAAGATTTTTCATTATTAATTTTATCCTTATTAGCCCAAAAAGATTTGACCCACGGAATTACATAGACATTAATAATTTTGAATAATAAAGGAAAATAACATGTAAGGACTACAATAATAGCTTGACTAAGAAAAATAGAAACTATGTTCATCTATTATAGCTATGTGGTATTTTCGAATGAGGTAAATCATAAATCAAGCTTAAAATTTAAACCATAAAATGAAGGATGAAACTCAGGGAAATATGGGGTTTAGATATGATCCAGATAATATATAGGTTCAATTTTTTTAACCATATTTTTCAGAAATAAAACCCTAAACAAGATTGAACTATGTGTACTATTGACATTGTTTATGTATTATAGTTAAGCATAACTTGAATGTAAAATCATGAAAAAGATTTTAAAATTGCACCTACTAATTAGGGAAAGTATTAAGATGGATATATACATAGCATGTTATGGTATTATGTAGGTCTTAGAATAGATACATGTAGTAGGAAAGGTAGGAATATGGTCTATGATTCACTTGTATAAGGAACTAGACTTCTAGGCATGTTTGGATAGAAACAAAAACTTCTAGTTTGTAACATCTAATGTTGTGTTATGAATTTAGATATTCCATCTGGGTGAGTTTGAATCTTATATTTTGATAAATATAATTTTGCATGATTCTAACCATATTTTTGTGCGATCTTAAGTTCTGACTATGAGTGCATGCCTAAAAATCTATTTGCTTTTCTATAAACTCTAGGTCCACTTTCGATACTAAGTTGTGACATGGTAAAAGTGAATAAATGGGGGTTGATATGAACCAAAAAACTCCATGTTGAATGAATGATCACTTCATACATATCCAATACTCTAAAGAGGGAATTTAAACTACGTGTAGTTCTTCCTATTAGGTATATGTGTACAATAATACTCATTCAATATATGCAACTTATGATCTAGATTTCAATACTATGAAAATTACAAGTTTGTCTTGGATTTAGGGTGATTCATACTTGGCTAAGACTCACTCCTTATGAGTGATTTGTAAATTGGAAATAATAGGGAAGTCCCTTTAAATTTTAAAATGTTTTTGTAAGCTTGATAGATGATTTATAGATGGAAAATAGTATTATCCCTACTTTGTCTTTATATGGGACTCTTTTGGTACTTTCCCACACAACTAAAATGTAAGAAGTGAAAAATTACCCATAGGAATGATTTGAAATTGAAATTTGACCATTCCTTAGGATGGTATGAAATCATCAGAGTTGGAAGGTACTAGAATTATGACACCATCTTATTATGAAGGTTTTGTTTAAGTGACTAGAACACTAATCCAATGATCTAGATATATATGATTATGATAATTGACTAGTATGGCATAGACTAGGGGAATTCATGTGGGTGACTTATAGTAGCTTAGGAGAATGAGACCCAACAAAAATATGTGGATATGAGAGAATGGTGTATAAGATTCATATATGTACACACATGTCATGTAATGTGAAGGTAGGTCAAAAATGACATTTTTGAGTGTCTAATAGTACATTTGTATATCTACATGAATGTGTCATTAGTCCATAGTCAATCCGCCATATCCCATTTACTACTAATGAACACCTTCAACCCTGTACACTCATTTCACCCATTAAATTTTTCATAAAAGAATAAATATAATATAAAAAATGATAGCAATAAATACATCAAGAATGTGGTCATACCAATCTATGAGTTAGACCCTCACATGATCTAAGATATACACTTGACATTTAATGTACATAACCACAATATCAAATCAAAAACTTTATGAAGATGAACCTACATGTAGACCCCTGGACCTAAGGTACACTTCTAACTGTTAGCGTAATTAATACGCTTATTACATTGTTTAGCAGAGGTTAGTTGTTTTGCAATTTTATCTAGGTGTCTTTTTAGTGGTAGTTTTATAATTATTTATCATTGTATGTATTGTTGTTTGGGCTTGCATTCAATAAACCAAAGTTTCAATTTCTTCAATAGTTTGGCAAAAAGAGAAAGCGGTAAAGCCTGGGAGAGCAGTCCAACACATGATAAAAGCTGACCGACTGTTCGATGCCAAAGAAAACTGCAGCAAGAAGACAATCTTGAAGGGTATTGAAGTCTGAGAAAGTCTCGATGCACAGCAGAAGTGCAATCTACAGAAGAGAAAGTGCAGTGACTGTAGAAGCGAATGAAACTACTAGAAGAAGTGCCTGTTCAACATAGGAGTATTGCAAAAGCATATCATGCAGTGTGGAAGACCACAACACAGTAGAAGCATTGGAAAACCGAAGATGCCAAGAGCCAATACGGCTAGGAAGTAGTGACACCTGCGATCGACGTAGCAAAAATCTTATGGAATGTTTTCATAGTTACCGTCAAGCCTAATACGATCTTAGCATTGAAGTCAGTAAAGTTAATGTGTAGCACAGAGACATGCAGTAGTTGCCTGGAAGAGTACAGCATACATATTCTCCTGATCACAACACATCAGAGAGAAGACAGCCTTTCATCTGTCTGAGCCGACATGCAAGTGGGCTATTCATAGAACCGTTGGAAGTGTCTGTTGAGATATGCAGTGCTGAGAACGGCAACTGTAGGAAAGTGAAACCCGATTCCTAAAGCAAAAGAAGAAGGCAACATTTGCACAAGTTAGACTTCTTGTAAATAAATAAAAAATACAGAAAATTTTGAAACTTTGAAGAAATAAATACTGTTCTTGCTTGTATTTTATTGCAAAGCAAAGTAAGAAAACACACAAAAATGTCTGCACCCAAGTTGCTAGTATTAGATGCCCAGCTCTTGAAAGGGACAAATTTTATCCTCTGGAAGATGAAGATGTGAATGATTCTTTAATTTGAAGAATTATGGGGCATCGTTACTGGAACAATGACCTGTCTTACTGGCCAAGATGATCAAAAGAAGTTTGACAAGTCAGATGCGAAAGCGCTCATGTTGCTAAATCTTAGTATTGCTGATAAAGTACAACTACTTGTTCATGATGCACAGACATCGAACGAGGCATGGGATATTTTGTCTACAATATATGAGGCAAAGAACCAGACCAGAATTCTGCATTTATAATCGCTTATTCATACACTCAGTATGAAATCAGGCAAAAACGTTGAAGAGTTCTTATGTTGGGTTACAGAAATATAAGCAAAACTTGTTACGTTTGGAGATAAGATCATGCTAAGAGCTCTCCCATCTTAGCTTCACATGTCCATTATGACAATCAACATTACCAAGAAAGTGTTGTCATTTGAAGAACTGGTCAATTTACTTCAACAAGAGGAAGCAATATAGTCCGTGCATGAAGAATTTGAGAAGAAAGCCCTAATCTCCAAGCAACAGGGTCCAAAATTCAACAAAGGACCTCAGAAACAACCACATCAACATCAACAACATCAAAAGACTGAGAAGCTAAAGTGGCGGTGTTACATTTTCAAGACCCACATGCATGATATTGATCATTGCTAGTATAATACCTTGGCTCAAGGCCAATCTAGCCATGAGGGCTCTTCCAGTAAAGAAGATTCAAAGAAATCTAAGAGATGCCCTCGACATTGGAAGCGAAAAGGGCATGTAGCAACAGAAAAATAAGAGGAAAATGCATCAGATGATGAAGCACTAGAAGAAATAGCATATGGAGCCCATGATGATCTTGTACGAGTCTTCCAAACCTTGACAAAAGTAAGCAAAGTTTGGTTAATAGACTCAGGTGCCAACAAGCACATGATTGGATGTAAGGAAGTCTTTGATTCACTGATGACTCACCCAATTACTGACAATAAAGAGTATGTTGTAGAAGGAATTGGTTGTGTCACCATTCTTCTCAGGACAAGACACTGTATTCTCACAAAGGTATTCTATGTCCCTGGTTTGACAATAAATCTAGTATCTATCAATCAACTATTAAATCACAAGATAAAAGTAGAGTTTTTTGTCCATAAAGGCATCGAATCATATCTCATTTCCCAAGAAGGTCAGATTCTTGATAAAGCCTTCTTGAAGGATCGATTATTTGCCCTTAGATGTAGTTTAAAGTAGTGAAGTTCCACTCACTGCCTTTATAAAAGAATCCAATGCACTTTGGCACTAACACTATGGGCATCTATATATTGGTTCCCTCTTCCAGCTTAGTTCTAAGATAATGGTACATGGAATTCCTTAGCTTTACCATTCTTTGCCAATATGTTTTAGTTGTCTTGTGGGCAAACAACATTTAGTTCCATTCGGGCTAAGCTCCTCTCAAGCCAAGGAATGTACTGCTATGATGCATACTGATTTGTGCGGACCCATGCTAGCATCCCATCAAGGATTTAGGTACTTTCAATTATTTTTTGATGACTTTTCTCTCAAGACTTGGGTGTTCTTTCTAAAAAATAAGAGTGAAGTTCTTGCACATTTTCAAGACCTTCTATTAGCATTTTGTTACACAATCTGGGAAGAAACTTCAACTCCTCTACTCAGATCGAAGGGGGAATTCACATAAAAAGAGTTCTTGGCATTTCTAAAGCAACATGGCATCAAGTAGCACTTGACTGCTCCCTATATACCTTAGCAGAATGGAATAGCAGATTGATGTAATCACTCAGTGATGGAGATGGCTCATTGCATGCTATCCAATACAAAGTTCATGGCACAATTCTGGGCAGAAGCAATACAAATGGTTGTTTATCTGCTCAATAAAGCAGCAACAAAGATCTTGCTAGACAAGACACCATAAGAGGTATGGAGTGGTCGTAAACCATCTATTTTTCATCTTTGAGTATTTGGTTGTACTTCTTATATGCATGTTCTAGATAATAAAAGGAAGAAGATTGAACCAACGACCCTCCAGTTTATTTTTTTGGGGTACATCACTACCTCCAAATCATACCATCTCATTGATCCTGAGATGAAGAAGATTTATGAAAGTCATGATGTGGTTTGTGATAAGTCATCATTTGACTCATTGGCACAAAAGGAGACAAACCAGACCACCTCTCATAGACTCTTCCCATAGTTAAATGATGAGTATGAAGAAGTTGAGCTGCAAGAAGGAGAATTGTTCATTGATCTTGGTAATCTACATGATAGTTCTTCATCAAATCAATAGCCACAAGAACATCCTAAATGGTTATATTCCATAATGAAGGACTCACACTTGAGTTCCCTAGACAAATCATCAGGAGTTCAAACAAGAAGATAAGTGAGAGATGAAGTCAATCTTGCACTCGTGAGTTTAGTGGTTGACAACATTAAACCAAAGATAGTTTGAGAGGCCTTATGTCAACCTCAGTGGAAGAAAGCTATGGATACTAAATATGATGCCCTCATTGAAAAAGGGATGTGGGAACCTGTTAATCTACCTATAGGGAAGAAATCCATTGGCTACAAATAGATCTTCAAAACAAAGTATAAGGTAGATGGATCCATCAAAAAACATAAAGAATGACTTATTTTAAAGGGTTATGCTCAGCAAGAGAGCATTGATTATGAGGAGACATTTGCATCCACTACAAAGATCAAGACCATCAAAATTATTTATGCATTGGCAGCACAGTATGGATGGAGACTTCAGTAGATGGATGGCAAGAGTGCTTTTATGAATAGTGATTTGAAAGAAGTATACATGACCCAACCAAAAGGTTTCATCAATGAAAAATATCCACATAAGGTATATTGTCTAGTTAAGTCTCTTTATAGACTTAAACAAGCACCTCGAACATGGTACATAAAAATAGATGATCACCTATTGCATCATGGTTTCATCTGTAGCCCTTCTAATTCTAATTTGTATATCAAGAAGGTTAGTATAGATATAGTCATTCTATTCTTGTGTGTGGATGATCTTATGATCACTGGTAGTTCAGATGATCTTGTTGATGCAATAAAAAATGCCCTAAAGAAATCCTTCAATATGAGTGATTTGGGGCTACTAAATTATTGTCTTGGCTTGGAGATATGGTAGAAATAGAATCACATCTTTATCTCCTAGATGAAATATGCCAAGACACTCCTAGAAAAGTATAGAATGTCAGATTGTAAACCTCTTTCAACACTAATGGAGAAAGGTTTACAACTCTATAATTTCTAGGATTCCCCTCAAGTGGATGCAACTCTCTACATACATCTCATTGGGAGTCTCATCTACTTGACCTACACTAGGATAGATATATGTTTTGTTGTGAGCTATCTTTTCAGATTTATGTAGGAGCTGAAGAAATGTCACTAGGTTGCAGCAAAACATGTTTTGAGATATGTCCAAGGCACACTTGAGTATGGTCTAGAATACAAGAAGAATAGTCAGTTCTTCTTGTAGGGGTACACTAACTCAGACTGTGATGGATCTTTTGATGATAGAAAATCTACTTCAAGATACATTTTTCATCTTATATTTGGACCCATTTCATGGATCAACAAAAATTAGTCATTAGTTGCTGTCTCATCCACAGAATCAGAGTATCATGCTGCATGAGAATCTGTGTGTGAAACAATATGGATACATCACATTTTGTTTGATATGGATATTCGTGAAGATCAGCCACCTATACTATTCTACAACAATCAAGGTGTTTTGAAGCTTGTGAAGAATCGAATTTTTCATGAATAAATCAAACACATTTAGGTTCAATGTTATTACATTAGAGAACAAGTTTTGAATCACCATATCTAGCTCTAGTACTACGTGGTGGATTCACAGATAGCAGATATACTCACCAAGTCTCTTGGTAAGGTGAAATTTGATCTATTCAAGGGATACATATGTAAAAATAATGTAATAAAGTGGGGAATGTTAGAATAATTAATACACTTATTACATTTTTTAGCTTTAGTTTGTTAGCACATGTTAGTTGTTTTGTAGTTTTATCTAGGTGTCTTTTTAGTGGCAATTTTATAACAGTTTATCATTATATATATTGTTGTTTAGGCTTGAATTCAATACATTGAAGTTTTAATTTCCTCAATACTTCATGTGGTATCAGAGCCAAGCTAGGATCCCCAAGCACTAGTAGTGTGACTTAAAGGGGAGTGTTGGAAATAAACCACACCCAAACCAATGATGGGTGATCCATAGAGATATCAGTAGCTCAGTTGGTAGAGCAATCCAGTAGCAAATATAAGGTCCTAGGTTTGAATCCTAGTTGGTCCATATAAGCTTTAACTCACACCAACATAATAAAAGATACATGTATCATAGGTAAATCATAGGAAGAGTAAATAAACATGTGGCCCTCTAGTTGTAATGCCCTGCCAAGCTTAACTTTATCTTAGGATCAAGGTTGGACCCATTAATTAAGATATTTCATATGATTGATTTCATGCCTTGTTTCAAATACCATTTATTATTATAAATAGAAACATGGTAGAATAGATATATTCTTATGGTTATGATAACAAGCATTTGATTAGTGTATTCATATTTCTATCTCTTTATACCATAGAGGTGGTGTGATAAATTTTGTGCATGTGAAATAAATAGGAGTTTATGAATGGGTTCTGATATTATTTATATACTTTTGATTTTATGAATCGGTAAGGATTTGCATTAAGTCTATCATATAGTTATCTAACTTGACACAGCATGAGCAGGAGCTCTAGCATTGGACATCTACAAGCTAATAAATATCTTCGTAGTGGTATTGGTGATAATAATCAACCTATATGTATTTTTTTTTAATGGAACATTAGCCACATGGACACTTGACACATTAGGATTATGTCGAATAAGTAAAAAAACCAATACGTTATGATTAAATGTGGATAATAATACACATATAATGATATTGGAAAATAAAGTGTAGTGAATCTGAAGGCTATATGCTTACTTAGGTATAAAAGTAAAAAATTAGAAAGGGTCCATACACAACCATGAGTCACATGTTATAATCCACAATGGATAATATTCAATTAGTATAAAATATAATAGTAATGAATGAATATATAGGGGTTACAATCCAAAATTGAAAGAGATCATAATGATTATTAGGGATTTAATATCTAAGTGCACTATGAATAGAAGAGGAAAATAGACATCAAAAATAAAATTTATTTCATTAGATTTTAACATGAGAATCTAATTAGTAATCCATATAAAACACTCTAAGTATGTCAACTGTGAAATAAGCATGTGATGTCTATCCGTTACTGATCACTATCATAAGATAAAACACATAACTAAATATAAAAAGTAATTACAAATATCTAGCCACAGATGGTACAATGATGCAACCACTATTATCAATTTATAAATAAGTAAATAATTAGATCTCATCAAAAATAATGTCTTAATAATAATAAATCCAATAAAATACATAAGATATAAGATACAAGGCTCTATAGAGCATGAGTTTCCTAAAACTCTATTATCTATGGCAATCTCAAATGTAGTCTCTAAAGAAATAATGTTGTGGGGAGGGGGAGCATCATCTGAGCACTTTTCTATACCAAATATGGACCATCAATCTCTCACACAATCTCTCATCAGATAATGGCTCTCCCTTCATGGATGAGTAGATAGTGATGATGTGAGAATCTAGGGAGACAAGATAGTACCCATATGATGTATGATTTCTAAGAATATGAAGTGTACCATAAATCAGTATATTCTAACATGAAATCACACAAACATATAAATCATACATATGAAATAAAAATTCCTAACTAACATTAGTTTGGCCAAAGTTTTCAATAGTTATTGATATCTAGGATTAATTAAATTCATACATATCACTTGATCATATTACCTTCATCTAGCATTGGGGATGATGCTAATAATCTAGTGAAGTCTATCTCACTACTTACTACCATCAATATGAGATTTGGTTAATATAAATATAGCCAATATATTCATATAGATTACTTCCTACTGGTCAGCATAAAACATGATAAACACACAAATACTCAAAATACATATATTTAGTCTATTAAACATATAAATGAATATCTAATATATCATATATCACATAAATAATAAGCATAAAAAGTATAATTTATATCAACTGAGTATAATATATATTAGACAACATATTTCTAACTTATGTATGTAAGTTTAATTATAGTAAATTTTATGATGAACAATAATATCAGAGTCCATTGTTCATATGTGCAACTACTCCATTACAAACAACCATTCATGTTAAATAAAGCCATAAATCTCATGAAAACATATTATTTCATTTAAATAACTTGTTACATTTCTAAGAGATTTTAATCATATAGTTATAGTTTCTTGACTCTTAGAATCCTATGACTTATTTTTGACAGTCAATAAAACTATAGATATAGGTACAAGACCCAATACACCAATATATGGTATACATTTATAGGAATACCTAATTCTTTAGATAGATATATTTCATATATATATGCACTTCTATTTATTGACTATATTCATACTATGTATTGCATATAAGTACTCGACAATATATAAATATTGTATATAAATGTCACCAAACATCTATAATTCTAATCAAAGACTTCGTATGATTTCAACAATCATTTTAACCTTCCTTTTCACAAAATACATTGATGATCTATTATAAGATATTAATATTCTTAAAATATTAATGTATAGTGTATTATAGTTAATAGATTAGCTATACCCATATCCTACTCTTCTTAAATCAAATCTCCATTTATTTATAACATACTACACTAAGATTATATACAAGTGTTTAATTTTCCTATACTTAGTTTCCATTAATTAACTACAAGTCGTATTCTCCAAGTAATGCATAAGTAATATCTTAGTATATTTTAATTTATTGTCAGATCATAAATATCTAGTGAATGGTTTACAACTCCATAATAAGATATAGGGCTTCTAATAGAACTTAAAATTAGTACTCTTTTCAATGAAGTGACATACAATTTGTATGCCTTGTTAATACATGTATGAGAAAATTCATTCATTTTATTTCACTAATTCAATACTATGGTTCACTATATGTATATGTAATTATAAACATCACCCTTTTTGTGCAAAAGTCCTATACAATATAAAAATACTAACCTTAATTCTTCATAATAATAGGAGAGTGAAAACACTCTAAGCATTGCCACTATCCTTAATGAGTCCACATTTTATCACCACTACATTTAAGAATATAATACTAAGGAATCCCATTCCTCATATATCAATTTTTATGTTTGACATCCAACCAACTTATTGGGTATATTAATTATAACATTAAAGATTTACCTCATATTTATAAGGATTATTCTACTCTAGTTTTCATAATTTATTGTATGGTGCGACATTCAAATAAGTACCACTAGGGTATCTAGATACTATATAATAGTAACAATAATGATGAGGATACTTTAGCTAAATGCTTCAAATGTTATCATAATTATTGTCAATAGTCTGAATTGATTGATTGAAGTGTAGAATGATATGTATAATAGTATAATGAGAATTTATATAATGATTTAACAATGGGATGATGTTACAATTTTAATCTAGATAAAAATTAATAAACATGAGAAGAATTTATAACATCAGTGTGCAAAATTTATCCCTCTATCATTCACTTATTAGATCAAAATGTTAATCTGAGTTTATATGTGAACATATATCAATTATATATTATTCGAGGAAAACTATATTCATAATTTTGAGTTTACCATTTCTGAGTTTACTCTCATGGATTTGTAAGATAATGTTTACCATTTTTACATATATATCCACAATTTCTGAGTAGAACATATATTCACAATTCAGAGGCACCACCTACCTGGGAAAAGCTTCTATATTAGAATGGCATGATTCAAAAATCCTCTACTCGGTTTTGACCTCTCTCCTCAATGCATTTCCCTTTCTTCCTTTGATTTGCCTCTTTTACAGTACTCTCTAGACAAGTAAAAAATCTCTCCTTTTTCTATTCTCCTCCAATTCTTTTATGTCACACCCCTTCTCTTTCTTTTTCCATTTTATGACTTTTCTTTTTGTCTTTTGGTCTTTTTTTCTTTTTCCTAAATATGTATTTTTATTAATTATTAATTTATTTCTAAATTATAAAAATCAATACAATTTATTTAATTACTTTATTTCATGTACGCATATTTTCCATATATATATATATATATATATAATAACAATTATCTCATTACATATTAACTTTGAATTAACACTATTGGCAATGTCTAGGTTTACTTCATAGGTTAGCCTTAGAATAACAATATAATTTTGTTACTAACTAAGAATAGGTGACTGACATCATGACTTGATAATATGACAATTATAAATTCAATTATATTATTTTATCGAAAATGGTAAGTCAACAAATAATATATCAAAAAATGATGGTTATTATATATATATATATATATATATATATATATATATATATATATATATATATATATATATATATATATATATATATATATATATATATATATATATATATATATATATTCTCTAAGACATTACTAGGACATGATGATTAGTCTACATATGGTAGTAACAAACACTATTCACATAAAAAATATATTTTCAAAAATATTAATAATCATGAATATAATGACATGACATAAATACACAGTAATATTTAAAATGCAATCATGTGAGGTTAATTTTACATAAGCATTAAACTAAGCTAACACACAACTATCATACATAAATAATCATCTAAATGCAGATAAAATAAAAAACATACTAACTTCAAAAATTTAAACTATGCATATAATGTGTACTATTTAAAATGGTGTGTGTAGGATTCTAGTCATTCCTCTATCTTCCCCCAACACCTACATCTACATCACCCTCTTTGATGATGCTCTCCCTCAATCATGCTCTGAGGGATGAATCTCTCTTACATAAAACTCATGATGTGAAGGTAATTAGTCTATAGCATCGAGATATATATCATAAAATAATTTTATAATAACAAATCAACATGATCATAATACAAAGAATGTATAATACATGTAATTCATAGAAATTAAATAATGTAATCAAAACAACATATAATTTTTCCATAACAACATATGACTTACAACTTAGTTAGATAATAATCAGATCAAATTATCAATCATAAAAATACATGAATATTAAAGTAAATTTACTTGGTGAGGAATTGAGATGTGACATATTTCCCTCTAAATTTGGTCATCATTTTGATGATACTTATTCAAATATTAGTTATGAGTTAAAATATTATTTAGTAAAAAAATAACATAGTACAAAGAAACAAATCAAGTAAATAAATGTGGAAAACACTTTTAGAACTCATCATAGTCCTCTTAGGTATCACTATCCTTAGAATTATTGGTCCCATAAGATCTTACGCTATGACATATCTCTATTATTCAAAATAAGTTTATGAGCATCAATTACTCTATTGATTTTACCATGACCACTCTAGGATCCATAACCTGCAAAGCATTACAATCTAACACATGTGAGGGATCAGTTATATAATTTTTAACATAAGAAACATCGAAGACATTATGAAATAGAGCTAAGGATGGTGGTGATATAAACCTATATGCTACAATATTGACTACTTTTAAAACTTTGAAGGGTCCCACATATCTTAGAAAAAAATTCCCGACTTCCTAAATTTAATCGAGCTCTTTTGTAGCTTAACCCATCAGAATACTTAATCACCTACTAAAAACTACTTATATATTCCCTTTAGATCAGCATAACTCTTATGCATATCATTAACCTTGACCAATCTCTACCTGATTAATCTGACTTGATATTTTATTTTTATAAACATCTCAGATCCAAAAACTACCATGTTTTCCAACCTGTACTAATAGATATGTTTCTTGTACCCTATTCCATACAATGCTTCAAAAGGTGCCATCTTCAAATTTGATTAGTATGAGTTATTTTAAGTAAACTCAACCAATGGAATATAATTTTCCCACTTTCATTTCTAATCCATGCAATACATATGAAAAATATCCTCTAACACTTGATTAACTCGTTCAATCCAACTATTAGTCTTTGGGTGATATGTAGTTCTAAAGTTTAATTGTATACCCAAATCTAAATTTAGAGTTACCCAAAACTTAGAAGTCATCTTTGGATCATGATCTAAAATTATCTTCTTTGTAAATCCATACAACTGATACACTTCCTTTATAAACCTCTTTACAAGAGTAGGTGCATCAACTATCAAATTTATTGGTATAAAATGAACTACTTTGGTTAGCTTATCAACTACAACTAATATCATATCATGCATGTTGTAATATAATGGTAAACTTTGGATAAAGTACATATGGATCATCTACCACTTTTATTTGGGTATATCATGTGGATATAACTATCTAGCTAGATGCACATGTTTAGGTTTTACTCGCTGACATTATAGACAACATAACACAAAGTCCGCTACATATATATTCATTCCTTTCTAGAAATAAAGTGGTCTATGATCTACCATAAGCTTTGTTATTCTTATATGTCTTAAATATAGGGCATTGTGTAGTTCTTTTATCACTGTGCTCCTTAGATTCTCTTGATCTATGACACATGCATCCATCCATTATATCAAAAAAGACCATAATTCTTTAATATAAATCCTTTATACTTAATATTTTCAGCATTCTTAGATAATTATTTCCTAACTTGATCATATAATTCATGTTAAGGTGAGAATTCAATCACTCAATCCTAGAAAGTACTCCTAATAGGAGCCACAACTATTATATACCTTCTACAACTTAGAGAATAATCTACTCTATTTTTTTTACCTTTGATATATTTGATATAGAAATCATAGTTAGACAAGAAATTTATCCATCATCTCAAATGATCATTTATATTCTATTTGGCAAAGATGTACTTGAGTCCCAAGTTATCCATCTTGAATTCAAATAATTTTCCTAATAAATAATGCCTCCAAACTTACAAGAAATTCATAATTGTTGTAAGTTATAGGTCATGAGAGTCATAGTTCACCTCATAAGTCTTTAGTTTTCTTGATGCATAAGCTACCACTTCACCCTCCCGCATAAGGAGTCCTCCTAGTCCATGCCCAAATGCATTTTTGATCACCAAAAATTGACCATTCAGGTCAAGAACTCTTAGTACTAGTGTTAAAGTACTCCTCTTTTTCAATTCCTGAAAAGTTACTTTACACTTATCTAACTAGATAAAATTTTAGTTATTTTATTGTAGAGAGTTAATCAAATTATCTATCTTGAAAATTTTTAAAAAAATCCTGTAATACCTTGATAATCCAATGGATATTCTTACCTCATGCATATTCTTTCATATCTACCATTCCATAATGGCTCTTATCTTTGTCACGTCTACTAAAATACCATCTATAGAGATAATATGTCCCAGACACTATACTATATCTTAAAAAATGTGCACTTAGATAATTTTTCATACAATTTATGCTTATACAATTATTGCAGGACTACTTCTAGATGTTGAAGATATTCCTCTTCAGTTTTATAGTATATAATAATGTCATCAAGAAAGACGAAAATAAAATGATCTAGATAATCTTTGAACATAATATTCATGAGATTAATGAATGTTGCTAGAGCATTTGTCAACCCAAATGGTAACACTATGAACTCATAGTGTCCATAATGAGTTCAAAATGTTTACTTTAGAATATCTCCATCCTTTATTTTCTAAGATCAACCTTAGAACATATTGTTTATCTTCGCATATAGTCAAAAATATCATCTATACAAGGTAACTGATACCTATTTTTGATAGTTGCCTTATTCAACTTCTATAGTCTATGCAAAGCCAAAGAGTACCATCCTTCTTGTTAATAGATATAATTGGTATACCCAGTGGTAACACATTTGGCTTGATCAATCCCTTTGATAATAATTCTTAGAGTTGAGCCTTTAATTCAACCACTTCAGTGGTTGTCATTGTATGGTGTGTTAGACTATGGTTTCAATCCAAGTATGATATCAATAGATAAATCAAACTCATGTCTCAAAGGTAATCCTATCAATTCCTCCAAAAACACATCATGAAAATTCATAAGGAATGGATAATCTTCAAGGAATGGTTCCTTAGATTCCTCCATTTTATTTATCTTGACAATAAATGCTTGACATCCTTTTTCATAAGCCTTATTGAGTTGCATTATAGAAATCTATCTAAGCCTCAACTCTCTTCTCACCCTAATTTTGTGTCTGATTTCCAAAATTATCTAGACACTCAACCTTCTTCAAATAACAGTCAACTTTGGCCTTATAATTTTCAAGCCATTTGGTTCCTAGAATCACATCATATGACCCTATTAGTTCTAAATAAATATCCACTACTATTATGAATTTAGGTAACCTAATATCTGGTTCAACTAAACACTTGTCAACTTTGCCTTTTAAATCATTTCCATTTTATACTAACCATGTATTTGCCATTACACCCACTCTTATAGATAACTTATTTATAATTCTAGGATTTATAAAATATTTTATATCCCCTATATCTATTAAAATGGAAATTGAATGTTTAAACAAAATGCTTGACAGTTCTATGGGTGAATCTTGGAATTTGACATGCTGATTATCAACTACTACATGAATACATTGCTAAAAATTTCCATTATGAGGAGTATAAGAAATATTATTTGATTTATCTTGGGTACACTAATGAGCATAATGGTCACCTCCACAAAAGAGGCAACCTCTGGGTGGTCCTTTCCTATTAGCTTATTGGTTTTTCTTAAAACTGCCTTTGAAACAATTTCCTAGTTTCTTATTTTCTGAACCGTTATTGAATCTAGCATTCTAATTTTTTAAGTGACTCTTAGAGTCTCCATTCCTCTACTTTTAGTTCTATTTTTTTTGGTTTAGAAATTCTAAATGTTTTCTTAAACTTTTCCCTAATCTAAGTAAGACATTTCAACTTCTATTTTTACTTGATTACCTTTTTGAAGACCTCATTCATGGTAGATGGTCCATGTACATCCACCTTTCCAATAATATAGGGTTTTAATCCCATGATAAAATTCATAATTTTGAACCTTTCATCTACCTATAATTTAGGTACATACATCAAAAATTTGGTGAAATATTCTTAGTACTCATTCAGTGATAATTCTCATTAATTTAGATTATAAAATTTTATAAGCTTCTAGTCAAAGTATAGCTATATAATCCATCATGATATGAATAATTTCATAAACTACTCCCAAATAATGGTGCTTAACTTAAGATTCATTTCAAACATTTTTTTGGCCCACCACGTAGTTGCTTCATCGGCCAACTGGTGTGATACCCAAACTACTTTAGTGACCTCAAATTAGTTTTGAATATTTAAATATTTCTTCATCTTAGTCAGCCATGCTTTAGCTCCATCACCCAAAATGGTTCCATCGAAGTTAAGTGGATTCACCTTTTTCATATCTTTAACCAATTTTGTAGCTACATGTGCTTTTACATACTTAGAGATTTTATGTTCAATAAGATATTCTTCAGGTACATTATGGTGTACTTCCTCTTCAAGGTGATGGATGTCTTACTGTAGCACTAAAATTCAATCCCTGATTTCATTCATGGCTGCAAGAATATGATCCACCTTTGCTACTTATTTAATGGAAAATCAATTTTGTTCAAATAGAGGGTTATTGTCATTGACATTAAAAGTACCCTCTAAAGATAATTTAGCTTTCACCATTCTCCTTTCTAATAAATATAAGGATACAAAAATATTAGTAGATTCATTAGCTCATAGAGTTCAAGGCACAACTCTGATACCACATATAACATCCCCATTAGGATTGACTTAGAATAACATAATTTTAAAAAAAACTTAATCAACATATTCATTTATTATATTTCACCATGAAAATCTAATTAGTGATCTAAATAAAAAAATCTAAGTATGCCAACTATAAAATAAGCATGTGACATATATTCATTATTGATCACTATCACTGTATAAAACATATAACTGAATATAAAAATTAATTACAAATATCCAATCATGGATTATACAATGATAAAATCACTACTTCCAATGTATCGATAAGTAAATAATTATATCTCATCATAAATAATGTTTCAATAATAATAAATCTAATATAATATACAAGGCTCTATGAAGCATGAGTTTCTCAAAACTTAAGTATCTATGGTAATCTCAAGTGTAGTCTCCAAAGAAGTACTGATATGAGGAAGAGATCATAATCTGAGTAATTTTTCACACCAATCATGGATCATCGATCCCCACACAATTCTCACATCATTTAATGGTCCTCCCTTCATGGATGAGTAGATAGTGACAGTGTAAGAATCTAGACAAACAACTTAGTACCTGTATGCTATATGATTTCTAAGAATATGAAGTGTGACATAAATAAATACATTCTAACATGATATCGCATAAATATGTAAATAATACATATGAAATGACAATATCTAATTAACATTAATTTGACTAAAGTTTTTAATAGTTATTGATCTCTAAGATTAGTCAAATTTAGGCACATCACTTGATCAAATTACATTCATCTAGGATTGATGATATTAATAAGTTAATAAATTCTATCTCACTACCTACTTAGTACCAACAATATGATATCTAATTAATATAAATATAACCAATAGATTCATATATATTAATTCCTACTAGTGAGCATAATACATGATAAACATAGAAATAATCTAAATGCATACATTTAGTTCATCAAATGTATAAATGAATCTTTATTATATCATTTATCACATAAACAATAAGCATATCAAATATAGTTTATGCAAATTTGGTATAATATATATTAGACTGCATATTTTTTACTTTTGTTAGTAGGTTCAATTATAGTACATTCTATGATGAATAATAATATCATAGTTTATTGTCAATATGTGCAATACTCTGTTACAAGCAACCAGTCATGTTAAATAAAAACATAAATCTCATAAAAATATATTCTTTCATTTAAACAACTTGTAAAATTTCTAGGAGATTGTAATCATATAGTTATAGTTTCTTGACTCTTTAAATTCTATGACTTATTTTTTACAGTCAATAAAATTATAGATATAGGTACATGAGATAATACAACAATATATTATATATTCTTATAGGAATACCTAAGCCTTCAGATAGATATGTTTCTTATATATAGACACTTGTACATATTAACTATATGCATACTATGTATCTCATATAAATAATCGACAATATATAAAAACTGTATATAAATTTCACCAGTCATCTATAATTCTAATGAAATACTTCATATGATTTTACCAATCATTATAACCTTTCTTTTCACAAAGTACATTGACGATCTATTTTAATATATTAATATTTTCATAATATTAATGTAAAGTGTTTTGTTATTATTCATATTCATATCCTATTCTTTTTAAATCAAATAGTAATTTAGTTTTAACATACTACACTCACATAGTATATACAAGTATTTAATCTTCCTATACTCAGTTCCCAATAATTAACTACAAGTCATATTATTTGAGTAATGCATAAGTAATACCCTAGTATGTTTCAATTTATTTCCATCATGAATTTCCAATGAATGGTTTATAACTCCATAATATGTTACAAGGCTTCTAATAGAACTTAAATTTAATACCCTTTTCACATAAGTGACGTATAAACTATACACCTTGTATATATGTGTATGAAAAAATCCATATATTCTATTTCCCTAACTTGATACTATGGTTTTCTATATGTATATGTAATTATAATTATTTCCCTTCTTTATGCATAAATCATATACAATATAAAAACACTAACATTAATTCATCATAATAACAGGGGAGCAAAAACACTCTAAGTATCACTACTTCCATTAATGATTCCACATTTTCTCACCATTATGTTTAAGAATATGATACTAAGGAGTCCCATTCCCAATATATCAATTTTTATCATATAAAAATTAATTTGACATCCAACCTACTTATCAAGTAACTTGATTGTAATATTAAAGATTTACCTCATATTTATAAAGATTATTATACTCTAGTTTTCACAATTTACTATATGGTGGGACATTCCAATAAGTACCACTAGGGTTTATGGATACTATATAATAGTAAAAATAATGATCAAGATAATCTAGTTAAATGCTTCAAATGTTATAGTAATTGTTGTCAATAGTCTGAATTGATTGATTGAAGTATAGAATGAAATGTATAATAGTATAATGGGAATTTATAAAAAGATTTAACTCCATTAATGAGATGATGTTATAATTTTTATCTAGATAAAAATTAATAAACATGATAGGAAACTATAAAATTAGTGTGAAAACTATGTCCCTCTATCATTTGTTTATTAGGTCAAAATTTTAATATGAGCTTATATGTCAACATATATCAATTGTATATTCTGCAAGGAAAACTATATTCATAATTATGAGTTTAATATTTTTTAGTTTACTCTCATAGATTTTTAAGACAACATTTACCATTATACATATATATCCAAAATTTCTTAGTAGAACATATATATTCACAATTCAAATGCACCACCTAACTGGTAAAAGCTTCTCAATTGGAATGGCAGGATCTAGGAATCCTCCACTCGATTTTGACCGCTCTCCTCCTCAACATGTTTCCCTTCCTTCAATTCACCTCTTTTACACTACTCTTTATCCAAGAAAAATCTCTCTTTTTTCTGTTCTCATCATATTCTTTTATGCCACACCCCTTCTCTTTATTTTTCCACTTTATGACTTTTCTTTTTGTGTTTTGATTTTTTTTTCTTTTTTATTTTTCCTATATGTTTTTTTTCCTTAATTATTACTTTATTTTCTAATTATAAAAATCAGTACAGTTGCTTTAATTATTTTATCTCATGTATGAGGTTCTTCCATGTGTGTGTGTGTGTGTGTGTGTGTGTGTGTGTGTGTGTGTGTGTGTGTGTGTGTGTGTGTGTGTGTGTACACACACAAAAAAAACTCTAACTTTATAATGATAATTAGCTCAATAATTATTAATATTGAATTAACACTATTGGCAATATATAGGTTTAGTTCATACGTTAGCTTTAGAATAACAATATCATTTTGTTACTTAGTGTAAGTGACTAACATCATGACTTAATGATAACATGATAATTAAAAAGTCAATTATATTGATTTATCAAAAACGACAAGTCAACAAATATTATATCAAAACATGATGGTGATTATAACTATGTTATATTGCTTATCTATATCTTTTATTATCTTTATATATATGTTAAGGTGTTTAAAACATATAATGATATTCTTGATATCTTAAAGATAACTAGCTAATATTCTCAGGCATTACTAGGATATGATAGTTAGTCTATATATAGTATTACCAAAAACTATTCATGTAAATTTACATTTTTGATAACATTAATATCATGAATATAATGAAACAACATAAATGCATAATAAAATTCATAGTGAAATCATACGATGTTAATTCTAAATAAAAATTAAGCTGAGCTAACACATAACTAACATCCATAAATAATTATCTAAATACAGATAATATTAAAAACATACTAACTCTAATAATTCAAGCTATACATATAATGCATACTATTTAAATTGGTGTGTGTAGGGTTTTAATCATTTCTCTTTTATCCCCCAATAACTCTATTTATGTCACTCTCTGTAATTATGCTCTCCCTCTATCATGCTCTAAAGGATGAATCTCTCATATGTCAAACTCATGACAAGAATGTAATTAGTCCATAACATCATGATATATGTAATAAAATACTATTGCAATAACAAATCAACATGATCATAATGTAAATAATATATAATACAACTAGCTCATAAAAATTAAATCATGTAATCGAAATAACATACAACTATCCCATAACAACATATGACTTAGAGTTTAGTTAGATAATAATCAAATAAAACTATCAACCATAAAAATACATGTATAATCAGTTAAATTTCCTTAGTCAGGAATTGAGATGTGACACCATTTCTCAATTCAATGTGACTTGATAGAATGATAGAAATTTTTTCAAGATTTAATGGCCACCAAGACTTGTTGAGAAAGGAGGAAAAAATGTATATAAATTATTCCATTAAATAATGGGGGTATGGTTATGGGGATTCTTTTAGTGAAGGTTAACCATGCTTTTATTATTGGGCCACTGAAAGGTTTAGTTGTACAGTTTGGGTGAACATGCTTAGAAAAATATTTGACCTCCATTGTATGAGTGATCAATTTTAGGACAAAGAGTTGTTATAATTACTAGCAAAATATTTTGTACATGATACAAAATGGGTAAATTCGATCAATAGTATAAGGAAAAATAATATTATCAAGGGAGGATCCCTTAACTAAAAATTAATAAAATGGAGAAAATAAAATATTTATCATATTAGCATTCAAAATTATTCTTAGGAGTTTTACTTGTAAAAAATGTAAAAGGGAGAAAGTGGGTAAGAAATATAGAGAGGAAAATAAATAAGGAAGGAGATAAAAAGGTAAGAATACATTATTCAATTTAATAAATACATATTAAAACTACTCTAGCACACTAGAAATAACTAAAATAATGAAAATTTAAATATATATATTTTGTATCACTAAATAAACATCAATCAGGGAATCTCATATAATGATCTTGAATAGGTGTAACAACTAACTATGGTATTGGAGATGGGTGTGGGCAAGGAGATGCTTGTGGATATAGAGGGTACTCATTTAAAATGCCTAAACATATAAATAACTTGTTTTAGTGTATATACATGATACATAGATGAAATAAATATGGGACTACAATACGCTTGTGTATCCAAGGGAATCCTTAAAATATTTCAAATACCCCTATACTTATTTAAAGTAGGAATACAATATCCATTATTATATAGCCTACTGGAATAGGTATAAACATTGAACCTACAAGGGTCCTGTATGCATCCATCGAATCGCTTGATTAACCTTGATCTCTTACAAACATAACCACTCAATATGGAAGGCCCAAAAACATATAAAACAACCACTGGTTCTTCTTAAACAAACACCATGTGTAAAATTTACACCATGAGAACCTTAAGTTTAATATCAAAAATATGATGAAATATTGAGTACCCTATATAGAAGGCACATGTTCAAATCTAGCTACGGGAAGCATAGGTTCAAACCTAGTAGTGGATAAGGTATATTCAATTTAATTTAAAAATAATAGGTGAAACAAAGTGATTTTTTTTTTTTAAATCCTGGAGGGGGGTATCCAACACTAAAGTTATCTTTAGCTTGTATTTATACTTAACAATCAACGTTAATTTGATAATAATCAGAAGACATGGTACTCAAAAAGTACACAAACACCTCTACAAGATGGTTTTATTATCAAAGAGAAATACGATAACATAACAACTTGGGAACTTTCTTCCCAATACGATAAATGGATTTAGGTTATATGTTTCTAAACTTATGTTACTAATAACTAGCTCAAACTGGGAACTTCCTTCCCAATATGTAAAAATATTGTAGGTTTAAAGTTTCTAAATTGATGTTCCTAATCACTAGCATAACTGTAACATATTTTTATAGAAATAACATCCACCTTGACATTGGATAACTAACATAAAAATAAATTATATTACATAAAATAATGAGTAACAATCCATATAAAATAAATGAAATATTCAAACTATTCGATTAAAATATTACATAATTATTAGTAAGAAAATATTTATGTAAATGCCTCTCCAAACTACTATATGTAGTGTGTATACCAATTCCAAGATGGGATGGAGAGGTTATAATATATCTAATTTTTTTTAGTTCATACATAATTTGTGCCATGTATTTATGATGCCTTATTATGAATGGTTATTATATAATTATCTTTCAATTCTTTTGACATTTACAAATAAAAATAAAAAAACGTTTTTATTAAAAAATATCTCATCTCTCCTCAAAATCTTTACTAGTGAAAATGATATTTCTTGATTGCAATGAATTCTAAACCCCTTCCCCTCAAATATCCATATTGATATACTAAACTTTAAATCTTGTTTAAAAATAACTCTATATATAATTAAATATAATATGTACCATTGACTTTGTTGTTTCAACTTATTTTGAATCCAATGCTAAATCACACATTCTTTTTAAACCCCTTTATCATTTTTTATAATCAAATATTATTTATACAAATAAATTTGATTTTATTATTTTTAGTTGAAAGAAATTTATTTGCAATGTTTAGGAATAAATGTCATATAATTAGACTTAGAGATTTAAGAAGGTGTGTTAAATAATATTCCATGACAAAAAGATATTGATGTTATCTTATCCGATTCGAGAAAAAATTATCCGACCTTTATTTTCGTAAACCATCCGATTAAACATGATTAAAATTCTTTCGACCATAGAAAAGCTTTTAAATATGAATAGAATTCTATAGACCATAGAAAAGCTTTCAAATATATTAATGTTATCTAGCCGGATTCAGGGAAAAAATATCCCGCCTTTATTTCCGTCATATCAAGCATGAGTAGAATTCTTTGGACCATAGAGGGGATTTTATTGTGTGAATGGTATCCATCATTTTCTCATAGTAAAGTAGGGGAATCTTATCCGAAGCCTTTATAAAGGGATAAAAAAGATGAATTGCTTTTATAAAGGTTGTCGGCCATCTTGTATTGCTTTACAAACTAGTTTATAATATAACAGACCACCTGTTTCTCGCATAGTCTACTGTTTACATCTTTTATTGCTGTCGTGGGTTCCACTTGGACCGAATCCATATCTTCCTCTCCCTTTTTCAATTCACGTCACTAAGTAACAGAAGTAACGCATTCTGTTTTCAGGTTTGCAGTAAATATTGGAATCGCTAAAAAGAAAATTCAATATGAGGTTCTCTGGCTGGGCGTGCCTTTGCTATAGCATTCTTCTACTCTTTTTAAATTTCTTCTCGCTTTCGTTCAAACGAAAAAGTAGATCGTTTAAACCGTTAGATTTGTTTTCTAAGCTCCAAATTTTTCTTTTCGTTCCTCTGTCAATTTCTTGTAAAATCAAAATTAGATTTAAAAAAATGAACGAACAATTAAAAAATATCCAATTTGTGCTGTGTCTTGAGGATGAAAGCACTGGTGAAAGGAAAACATGCTGAATAAATTCTTTCCGACTGACGAGATCTTTGGATCGAGTTTGTAAAATATCTACAACATTTTGAATTAAAAATATATTTTTGTTATGAGAGGTCGGATTATATTCAGAATGACAATAAAATTTCTATTTCATGAGTCAAATCAAAATGAAAGTAAACATTACATTTAATAGACCATGAAAGACTATTCATTTCTCATTTGCAATAACTCTTCTTATTCCTACGTGAATGGAAAGCTTATTGAATAAGACAAAATACTAGACACTTAGGATTAATAACAAATATGTATAGTATTGTTACATCCCCCTCTTAATATGTAGGGTCTTTGTTAAACCAAGCATTTCTCTAAATTTTTCATTTTTTTTTCGTCCCAGTGCTTTTGTCAGGGGTTTACCAGTTGCTTTGTTGGCGAACAATGTTGCAATTTGACACTCATCTTTCACATAGTGCCGAATCAAATAAAATTTGGTATTGATATGCTTGGTTCGCTCATAAAAGACTTGATTCTTTGTCATCTGAATTGCAGAAGTATTTTCAACTATGAGAAGTGTTGATGAAACATGTTGCTCCTACAAATCTTAAAGAACCCTTCTGAGCCATAAGATCTCTCTAGTTGTCGTTGAAGCAGCTATATATTCTACTTCTATTGAAGATATTACTGGCACTAATTACTTTTTAGATTTTCAATTGACAATTATTATTCCCAAACTCATTAGAAAAATCAAGGTGAACTTTTCATCTTCATGATCACCAGCATTGTCAGAATCTGAATACCCAACTAGTTTGAAGTCCCCTACCCTGGACTAGTTGAGCTCAAAATGTTGTGTATCTTTGAGATATTTGAGGACCCTTTTTGATGCTACCCAATGACTCTCTTTAGGTTGTTGCATGAATCTTGACAGGGTACCAACTATATTTGATATATTTGGTCAAGTAGTAGTCACATAAAGCATACTTCTAATGAGTTTTCTGTATTTAATTGCATCAACCAAATTAGTTGAATCTTCAGATGTCAATTTGAGATTATGTTCTATGGGTGTGCTAAGAGACTTGCAATCTTCCATTCTGAACTTGTTCAGAATGTCACCAACGTACTTCTACTGAGTGATGAAGAAATACTTTAGTTTCTAAATTACTTCAATATACAAATAGTACTGAAAATAACCCAAATCAGTTATTTCAAAGCTTTTCATCAACTCTGATTTGAATTTTTTGGTTTATTGTTCATTGTTCCCCATGATGAGCAAATCATCACCATAAACCATCACAAATACAACTTTTTTGTCAACTATTTTGACAAAAAGAGTTTCATTTTCAAACTCAAAATGTTTGAAGTTCATGTTCAGGAGGTGCTCAACCAGTGTTTTGTACCATGCTTGATGGACTCATTTCAAACCATACAATGATTTTTCAGTTTGTACACATTGTGATATTGTTCCTTTACTATAAAACCATCAAGTTGTGTCATGAACATAGTTTATTTGAGGTCACCATTCAAAAACATAATTTTGACATCCATTTGGTAAAATTTCCATCCATTTTGAGTTGATAGAGCTAACATGGATTGAATGGTAGTCCATTTTGTTGTAGGTACAAATGTTTCATTGTAATCAATTATTTATTTTTGAGCATACCTCTCTACAACAAGCTTGATTTGTACTTGTCAAGTGAGTTGTCTTCTTTGTATTTGTTGTGGTAGACTCACTTGTAGCCAATCAGTTTTCAACCATATGGTGGATCAACCAAATTCTAAGTCCCATTTCTCACCAGTGAATTAGAATCATATTTTATTACTTTTATCCATGAGTCAAGTTTCTTAGCTTGTTTGAAAGTTGTTGGTTTTGAATCAAATGCAACATTGATTTTCTCTTGAGAATCATCTAATGTGAGTTTTCTAATAATTTCATCAATAGATTTTACTGATTGAGAGGATGTTGTATGCACACTTCGATTGCCTATTTTACCAACTTCATCAAGCCTCACATATTTCAATGTTTGAGTGGCCCACTTAGGCATCTTATTCTGTGCTCCACATATTTTGGGTTAATCCTCTAAAGCTCCTTCACTATCTAGCCTCTATTCTACTAGCCCCTATTTAATATTTGATGAAGTTTCACTCTCTCATTCAGAGAGATTTTCAAACTTATGTATATGAGACAATAGAAAATCAATAGATTCTCAACTTTGTGTCCCCCATTCATTATCTGGAACATTCAAATCACTCCCTTTCTAGACATCAAACTTTGCATATTTATCCAATTGACTCAACTAATAATCAATATGCTCTTTGTCCTTTGTATTTTCACAAAAGACAAATTCTCTTATGAAAGAAAATTTCTTCACTTTTTAATCCTATATCCTGTATGCCTTGGAAGAGTCAAAATATCCCAAGTGGATGTATTTTTTACTCATGTGGTCCAATTTGCTTCTCTTTCCCTTTGGAATCAATATGCAACAAGAAAATCTGAGAATCCAAAGATGTCATACTGAAGGGAGGTGACCACACCAAATACCATATGGAGTCTTTGATTCAAGAGTTGTTGATGGTGATCAGTTTCAAAGGTATACTACTGTTTTAATTGCTTCAGGCTAAAAGTATAGATTTACCCATTTAAAATATAATATTGCATGAACCATATTCATCACAGTTCTATTCATTATTTTAACTACTACATTTTATTGTGAAATGTGAGGGATCGTGAGATGATGTTTGATCCCATTTTGCTCAAGATATGATTCAATTTTTTTTATTTGAATTCACTGCCATTATCTATCCTAAGTGTCTCTATGCAGGGTTGTGTCTCATTTTCAATCATTGTTTAATTTTTTTTGAAATTACAAAAGCCTTCTGATTTGTTATTTAAAAATTATATCCATGTCATCATGTTGTAGTGATTAATGTACAATATGAAGTACTCATGACCATCAATGAGGAGGATTGGAAGAGAACATAAACTTGAATGAACAAGTTACAACTTTTAGTTTGCTTTATACTTTGACTTTGAAAATGGTTCTCTTTTATGTTTAGCTAAGATGCAGGATTCACAATTCTCATCTGATTTTGCACGTAATGTAGGCATGCCAACAATACCATTCTTTTGCAATACATGAATTTTGTTATAGTGAGTGTGCCTGAATCGAGCATGCCATAATATGTTTCACAACATTTTATCTTCAATGAGATGAGCATAATTCTTTGAATTTGATGGCTCACCCTTAATTTTGAAAAGTTTTCTTTCCTCATATCTTGTCAAAATGACTGCATTATCATTTTTTTTATTGTGACATCACCACTATTTAACAAAATGGAATGGCATTTTTGCCTTATGACCACTAGGGACAAGTTTAGTTTCAATTGAGGAAGGTAGAGAACATTCTCGAGTTTGTATTCTGGAAGCCTTGGACACTTGAGTTGAATTCTACCTCTTCTATGTGGTTGCAAACTTGATCTATCTATGAGGTATACTAAGTGATAACTTTCTTTATTGTTATCCTCAAAGAAGTTTTTTTTAGAATTTATATGTTAAGTGGCACCAATATCAAGAACCCAAGCATAAAACCATGAGGAACTAATTGAGACACTGTTTGTTCCATCATCCATACTAAAAAACACACATTCACTAATGAATTCAACTGAGTTTGACTCTTTTGATTGTTTCTTTGAATTTCTCTCTTTATTTTTACGATATGCTTCAGTTTTATTCAATGGAGTCTTGCATTCATGAGTCTCATGGTTACCTTTTATGTCACACCCTTCGTAGTAGAGGTTATGTTTATCATTCTATTTTTTATTTTGACTACCATGATTTTTATTTTTTCCACCTTTTCTATTGTACATGTTATTGCCTTCATTTTTGAAAGATGTGGCCTTGTTTGATGGTTTGTAAGAATTTGTTTTGACAGAGAACACACTTTAACCTATTGTGGTTTATGTTTTCTTTCCAAAGGCCTTTTTTTTTGTCATCTTTTTAACTAGATAGTCAAATGTGAGAATCTTCAAATGATTGCTTGCTTGTAGAGACTCCAAATAGGTTCAATTATTGGGAAGAAGTGATTTTATGAATACGGTCATGTATATGTCAATTTTGGCACCTACTATTTCTACATCATGTTTGATAGCTCACATCTTTAAAACTAATCTCATCATAGCACATCACATCACCATCTTTCAACTCTAAGTTGAACAGTTTCAACTCCAACTGAATGAATTTCAAATCGAAATGGGAGTCATATTAGTTCTTTAGTTTGTAAAATGCTTTCCATAGTGTATTGCACCCCTGTATATGATGAAACACATCTCCATCTATTGATGTCTTCATCAAGGCTAATGCCTTCTAGTTTTTCTGCTTCGATATCTGAGTATCCTTTGAATTCCCTATTGGTTCACCTGGTTGTTTTGCCCCATCATAAATATTGAACCATAGATCATTGAAGATGAGTGTGTTCTACACTTATTATGAGCATTCTAGCAAGCTATCTTTGTTAGTCAAGGTAGTGCCAACAATATATTTGATGGAATGGATGGTTTTGAGTTTTTTTTAATTTTTTGAAGGTTTTGAGTTTTTGTTTACTCCCAATTGGTTTTTTATCACTCTAAAATGGTTTTTTTTTTTTAATACACACAAAGGTATTGAAAAAAATTCGCTTTGTAATTAACACTAGCTTAAAAATAAAACCTCATACATCAATACACTAAATTTTTCTTTATTTTTGAATTCACATTTTTCAACATATATGAATGAATAAAAAGAGTATATCTCCTTATTTCTCTTTAAATTACGTGATTTGATATTTTTGTCCAAATCCACTTAAAATAACATTTTCAAGAAAATTTTAAAAAATTACTCAAATTTAAATGCTTTCAAATTTAAATGATTTTCAAAAATTGAATAAAATCACTTTTTTAAAAATGAAAATTTCTTTTTATTTAAAAATGTTTAAAATTTTATACCTCTTTCCTCTTATTTGAAAATATACTCTAATATTGGAATGAAAGAGACATGTACAAGTTTCTCAAAATTTAATATTCATCACCAATGCTTCCCACATGGATCTAAAAAAATTCCTCTTTTACAAAGTTATGAGTGTGGCAGGGAATATTTTCAGCATCCAAGATAGATAGAATAGTCTTTAGAATCTACACGCAGTCCAACAGTGAATTCATAAAATAAAATAGGTGTGGTCTTATGACAGTCAAAAATTGGGCAGACGAGGGACTAAAACACCAAGACAACTCCACGCAGGGCAGGATGCGACATAAAAATTTGTGACAAAACTCATCTACGTAGGCTGCTAATGATCTCCACGTAGACCACAAACACATGTAATATGTTGTTAGTTATGAATTTGTAACGCAGAGATAGATGATACACAGGTCCATAAACAATATTAAACTTTGAGCGCATCCCTTCAAAATAAAACGTCTCCCAAGATAGCTTCTACGCTACCATTGACGAGACCATATAAATATCCACAACCAGGCTATTAGCACGTTGCCATACTAAGTGCTGGTTTGCTGCAATTAAACCCTGTAAACACTTATTGTAAGATAATATTTTACGTAGATCCGTACAACTACGAAAGAAGAGAAAGAATGAAAAACAATAAATTAAATTCTAGGCTCTGATACCAATGACAGGGCGGATTATATTTAAAATGATAAAGAAAATTGTATTTCACGATTCAAATTAAAATGAGAGCAAACACTACATCTAATAAATCAAGAAAGACTATTCCTTTCACATTTTCAATGACTTTTGCTATTCTTATGGGAATAGAAAATTTATTGAATGAAACAAAATATTAAACATATAAACTAGACCTCTAAAATAATAACAAATATGTACAATATTGTTACATGTTATTGCACACAAAAATATTTTTTTCATCATTATCTTGGTGGAACATGAGATTACAGCAACTGACTCTTTTTAATGGGGGGCCAAAAAAAAAAAGAATAGACTGTCGACATGAAAATAAGTTGGTCTAAAACGGCAGCTGCAAATACATTGCTGAAAAAGAATATTTCTTCACAATCACATACATATCTTGCAAACACATTATTGAAAAAAAACTATTTCATTACATTTAAATACATATCTTGCAAACCTATAAATGAATTCTAAACTAATATCAGCAATAGAACAATCCAGTAGTTTGAGATCCATGTTTTCCATGCTTTTACAGTTAATGTAAACACTAGATTATAAACTATAACGCAGGCGTCATACGAAAAAAAAAAATTGATTTGAGCAAGGTAGTGAAAGATCTAAGAGCTTTATGCTTGCTGTTGAAAGTGCACAGCCTTGGCTACGGTGCCTGAAATGGACGAGGAGGAGACTTAAGTTGAAATTGAAACGCCCTCGGAAGATGCTGTTGCAGGGGAAGAGCTTGAAGGTAAAGATAAGCCTGCATAGGGAGGGCCCGAAGAGGCGCCTGAAGACATCGCTTGCTGGAAAGCAGTATATGTTGGTACGGGCATTGCCCTTGGAAGAATAGGCACTTGAGCTTCCAACTTCAACAGCTTTAACACTTGCCTCATTTTAGGTCTTGCAGATGAATCTGGATGAGAGCACCACAACCCGACCACCATCAACCGTTTAATTTCTGCAATCTCAAACTGTCCATCTAGCCTCTCGTCTGCGGCTTCCAAAACTCTCCCTTTACCGTAGAGATCCCACACTCACTCCACAAGCCGCATGTTTTGCTCTTCCATCCTCACATCTACTGCTCTCCTCCCTGAAGCTATTTCTAAAGCCACCGCTCCAAAGCTATAAACATCTGATTCTGGACTAGTTCTTCCTGTCATCAGACACTCCGGGGCCAGGTACCCGAATGTTCCCGCTGCCATTGTAGTCTGAGAGAGACGATTAATCTCCAGCATGCGGGCCAAACCAAAGTCTCCAAGCTTTGCGCTGAAATTGCAGTCGAGCATAACATTGCTCGATTTTACATCTCGATGCACAACACATTGGTCCCTTTCTTCGTGAAGATAGAGCAATCCAGACGCCATCTCCCGAGCTATTTGATACCGATAGATCCACTGCAGCGCTGGATGATCTCCTTCGCTGAAAAGGTGTTTGTCGAGGCTTCCGTTAGGCATATATTCGTAAACCAGAAGCAATTCACCTCCCTCTTGACACCAACCTAGAAGTTGAACAAGGTTACGATGTCTCAACCGACTAACTATAGTGACTTCGGAGATAAATTCTTTCAATCCTTGTCTGGATCCTTTAGAGATGCGCTTTATTGCAACTATTTCACTCGTATCTACGAGATTGCCTTTGTACACACCTCCGAATCCTCCCTGCCCAAGCTTCCTAGTTTCACTGAAGTTGTCGGTTCCGACCTTGAGATCATCCAGATTGAATTTACGGGGACCATGGTCTAAAAGACTGTCGATCTCTATGTCGCCATTGTCTTCGTATGCTTGTTCGTTAGCAGTTCCCAACATTTTCTTTCTGAAATAGCCCCACACCATCACCGCACCTGCCATACAAGTCACGACAACAGATCCAACAGTTAGGATTATTTTTGTGGAAGTGCTTACTTTGTTCCGGCTTTTGTTCTTGGAATACAAGCTGCTGTTGAAGCTCCATGATATGATAGTGTGGGTTTCACTGGACCATCGAGCTGAAGCCGAAATCCCTATCGCAACATATTCACCAACATATACAAATGAATCTATTGCATGTGATAAAACACAATTTTTACGAATCTTAAGGCTATTGGTGGTATTGGAAAGGAACACTTCCACGTTTTGTGTTATGCCATTGTAATCTATCCACGCATTCCATACTGTGCCACTGTTTAGACTTTGATTCAGGTATGTCCTATTCAAAGAATAAACAGGATAAAAGTTACTGCTATAAATGCCCACCCTCTGGCGCCAACTATCGAGTATGACAGCGAAAATGCTATGGAACACATCAGTTCCATTTCCAGGAAGTCCATACTTAGATGCCACTGATGGAGCCATGTAATCGTTTTCTGTAGATGCCATGAAGAAAGCAATTCCTTCGCCTCCATCATCGGAGCTTAAATTATAATTTTTCATACTAAATTGGATGCGCGTGCTAAAGCTGGCAGTAGAAGACAGATGAATCGTCTCATTGTAAACAACTCTACCTGCTGTTTTATTAGTCAACTTATACTCCCGAGTTGTACTGTTTGAAAGTTGGATGACATTGCCAGAAATTGCAGCATCGTGTACACAGAGAATCTTGTCTGTATTACACGCCTTGAATTTGGTAAAGTTAAAGTTTGGACCTTGGGATTGAGCCATCACGATGCAAATACATGTTGCCCATAGCAAACACATAGGAACAAATATTTCAGAAAATTTAGCTAGACCCATCTAAGAAACGGTTGTGCAGAAAACACTGGGCGAAGGGAGGGGATGGTCTTAGAAATTGAACACAGAGGAACGATTTTTAAGCATTGGATGGAGGAGCATGAGGAAAAGGCGTTCTTAAACTCGGGCCATCTAGATGCAGTACATTGCTATTTTCTTCACTTTACACGGTCAATTGTTTTTGGACCGAAGTTGGAATGCTGTTAGAGCTTTGATCTGTACGGATTCATGAAAAAACATGAAAAAAATTCCAACTTTAGCAAACTTTGGAGATAGCGATTAAGGCTCGAGTGTTTCTTCTAAAGTGATTAAACTCTTGGGTGTTTGTAGGACGGTTTCGAAATAGTGGCGATTGTAGACGGGAAATGGTACAAGTTTTGTTTTTTGTTTTTTTTTTAAAAATAATGTTAATGAGTTGAATAGGATGGAAAATTTGATTAATAAAGGCTTTTTTAATGAGATATTGGCATAACTAAATTTTTATGGAAATATATGATAAAAGAAATTTAGGATGTATCAAAAATCTTCATTTCGTTAAATTTGAATATATGTGAGTTTAGATTACAAATTTGATATAGTTTATATTAGATTTTATTAATTTAAAATTATTGAGAGTAGAATTTAATATCAATGAAAAGAGATTCTACTATCGACTAAAATAGATTCTAATATTGATGAAAATGGAACGCAACATCGATGAAAATAAATTTTAATATTGATAAATACAAAATATAGTATATTGAGAAAATCAAATTATAATATTAATGAAAATAGATTTCAAAAATAATTTCAATATTGATAAAATCAAATTCCATTATTATACTGTAGATTTTAATGAATTCCAATATCAATAAAAATGATTTTATTATTACTTTTAATATTGATGAAATTGGATTCCATTATCATAAGAAAATTTTAAACATACCACTTGCTATGTTGATAATTCTCTATGTGTCTTGAAATGCTTTTGGGAAATTTGTGTTTACTAGGCTAAAAATTGTTGGGAATTTGACTATTTCTTTGGGAAAAGTTATATTTTTTAGGTTGAAAGTTTTTTTAAGTTTGGATTAAAATATTGTGAGAATTTGGTATTTGCTACATTGGATAAAAGATTTTGGGAACTTAGTGTCACTTTTGGAGCTTGGCTGTAAATTTCTAAATATTTTTTGGGAAATTGACCTTGTGTGAGTTCGATGAAATGTTTTCGAAACTTAATGTCTACTAGATTAAAATATTTTAGGAACTTAGTGCCTTTTGAAAACATAGATTTCAGAAACTTAGCGTTTGTTAGGCTGAACATTTTTGGGAACATGATATCACTAAGTTGGTGAAATCTTTTAGGAACTTAGCATTTGCTAGGTTGAAAGTAGTTCTTGAGAATTTTGAGTCTTTTGAGAACTTAGCATCTTCTAGGATGAAAATTCTTAGGAACTTTATGTCCGCTAGGCTAGGTGAAAGCTAATGGGAACTTAGTGTTTTCTAGGGTGAAATTAGTTTGCTATAACTTGGTGTCTAAAGGTTGAGATTTTGGGAACTTATCAGCTCTTAGTGGGTGGATAAATTTATTAATAAATGATCTTTCAACATAGTGGCATAGTTAAATTTCTTAGAATCACATGGCATGTAAACTCAATGTCCACCAAAAAGAATCGTTTCATTGAAATTGGACATATTCTAATCCATAATGAAAATCCAATATGGTCTATATTAGAATGCATTAATTTAAAGTAGTTGAAATCAAAATCCACTATCAATAAAAATATATTATTATATGCCTTTAACCTATAGCACGTCTAGTGGTTTGTGTTCCCTACTTGTGGACTCCATGACCATTGTCCTTATCTTACCACACTTCTCTAGATTGTTATATTGTTAATAAGGTCGACCTATGGAATAGCCATGGTTAGATTAGAGTATATATAGGAGATAGTGGTTATTAATTTGATATTATATTGTTAATTCCATTATTATTGTATTGTATAGAGGTTGTTGAAAGACTCATCCATTGATGAGGATGTCCTAGACCAAAGACTAGTTGATCAAATACACGAATTATGTTGAAGACTGAAATTAAGATGAGAGTATAAACTGAGCACTATGTATTCTAAAAGAGCCTTGCATTACATTATGACTAGGTGAATAGGTGCATGTATAAGTGGAAGATAGGTGTAACCCAGCCATGCCATGCATGCAGGACTTACTTCCCCAAAATAGGTGGATGAAAGACATCAAGAAAACATCCTCATACATGTAGGATCAACTTCCCTATTATACACACAAAGCACACAACTAATCAAGCTAAATAGAATGAAAATGGTATCCTACACTAACAACCACTCCCTCTCCCCTTGCACCCCCTCACCCCCACCCATATTATTAAGTATAGATTAAGTGGGTAGATGAAATGGGTCTCAATAAAAAGGCCTAATGAGGTACCCAAGTACAAAAAAAATCCCATGAAGTGGAGAATAATAAAAAAATCATAAGAAAATCTCCTCTTCTCTACCCCTCCCTCTGAGAAAAAAAAGGGAAAACATAAGAGGGCTAGAAGGCCCCCTAAAGATGATTCTGAAGTAGTTCATACTCTAACTACAACTCACAAGATGAGCAATGTCGATAGTGAGATCCTCTACTTGAAGATTAAAAATGTTTCATTTGCATTGAACAATATTTCTTCTCATTTCCAAAGGAAGAACATGATGTGTGTACTAAAGGTAATAATAAAAATAACTCTGAATGTAGTCTAAATTTGGTGTTGCCATAGGTTTAGAAAGATCATACATAAGAATAAAAGGTAATGCCACTAAAGTAGACATGTTAGAAGAAGGACATGAAACATTTGCTAAAATACTGTCTATGTGAAGAGTGGAACATGGCTCAACATCTCTTGAAACTAAAGAAGTGACTACATATGAACTACGCAAATCTATGGAATAAATATCCATAGGAAGAGATGAGTCATCTATGATCTCAGTAAGTGTAATCTCACTGAAGAAAATAGACTTCTCTGAAGTGTAATTATATGATGGATCTAGAAGAGTAAAATATTGTATAAGAACAAATGTAGAATCTACAATAGGACCACTGACGTCTAAAAATTTATCAACCCATAGTGGTGTCTCGATAGAAGGAAGAACACTATCTATCAAGAATGTGTCATCACTAAAAATAGAGATAGGAAGAGAGAGTACAATAGTATCTTAAGAGAAAATAGGAAGAGGAGGAGGAGGAGTGATATAAATCTCCACAAGTTCTCTAAAAAAGATTGAATAATGATCCAAATAGTGCAGGGAAACTATGTATGCTTCACATGGTAAAGAAGATCCATGGAAACATGCAATAGTGATGTACCAAGAAACTTGTCATAAGTGTCAGTCTGTTGATTGTACTAATTCGAGTCAGTAAGGGTAGGAATGTGTTATCATAGTTGGTCTTTCCAAGAAGAACCACTGGTATAGAATCAACTCTCCTCATCCATTGGTATCTCTCAAGTAGAGTCGACATAACTGAGAGAAGACACCAAAGAAGTGCAATGAGAAAACATTGCACAATGACAATGCATGCTCGACGAATAGACGTGAGGCTCAATTGATAATCCATCCACAAATTATGATATAAATTTGTGTAATTGACCCCATATGAGCATACGTAAGATGATGAAATAATGTGCAAACAAAAAAGAATGTAGGTTCCACAACAACCCCCTTTAGACATTTAAAAACAATCCCCTTTTATTTTTATGTACAAAGCACACTCAAGTGAATGGATGTCAAGATTAGTTAACAATGCATCCAATCTACGAATACAAAAGCAATCCATGTTTGTGATGCAAGTACCAGTACACATTCTAATTATGGTTACCAAAGTCAACCAAATTGAGTTTACATAAATGAGATCAATCAGTGCATGATTGAAGCAATAAATAAGTGAAGGATGATGTTGAGCTTTGCCAATGATACATCCAAAGAAAAGACAAATCTAAAACAAATAAGTAAAAAGAAAAAAAATCATTTTATTTGTGAGAGTGTTTGTCCTCCTTCCAATATAAACTTCATCCTCCATCTTGACTAACAAAAATATAAAGTATCTCAAAACAATAAAACTCTCTTTATAATATCCTCCTTTACAAAATCTCTCTTAATATTATATTATTTTTATTGAAAAACGATTAAAAAGATTAACGATTAAAAAGATTATCTCGGTCCACCGTGTTAAAACACCTTCCCAATATAACTCCCTTTAAATTTGCAATGATTGTTCCCACTTAATAATCTCGCCTTCCTAAAATATCAACCACCCAAGGTCAAGGTCAAAAGCTCTATGAAAAAGATTTTAAAAACTAATATAATAACATCAATTTGATAATTGATATTAAATAGATAAAGCAAGTACCCCCTTTTTTAATAAAAGACTTCCAAACTTGTGATAAACCGCCTACTTCACAAGGTAGTGGTTTTAAAAACTATGCATTTCAACTAAAGGGCGGTTTGTGTAAAAAAAGATTTTGAGCAGATGGGTGGTGAATTTGAAGGTGGTTTACTGCTGATAGAGGAGGTATGGTGAGCAGTATGGATTTAAATGAGAAGCAGCTGGTGGTTTAACTGGCATAGGAGGGCGTTCTAGCATGTACAAGGCCACATCTAGGCGGCTAAGGTGTATGCAAGGTAGAATAACCTGAGAAGCTGGACGGTCGATGTAGATAAAAACACATAGGAGAAGAGGGCATAGGTCGGTGGTGGGTAACGGCTCGAGGACTTGAAGTGATTGAATAGGCCGTTGGATAACCATAGACCAAAACATGCATATCTACAAATTTGAAATCTGTAGTTTACACCAAAGGCCTGAGTGTTTTACAGATAAGGACTAATCTGTAGGGTGCATATACGATACCAAAGGTTGATGAAAATATAAAATGGCAAATGTGAAGGTATAGAACTGTTAATAATCTTTCGAATAATAATTGAGAGTTAGGGCTCGTCCAATAGAATGGGCAGTGGCATTTTGAGAGACAATGACGAGTGTGCAGTTTTGACTATTACTTGGAGACCTTGGGGTGTTCAAGTAATCCAAGCTCTTGTGGGTTAATTGCTGACCAAGTAACGTCGCTCAGCCAGATGTTATTTGGCTAGATCTCAGGATACATGACAGACTACAACAACACAAAAAATGTCGTATTATATGCCAAAAACATATATAAATGCCTACAAATGCTAATGCCAATTAGAGAATAAAATTGCGGATGAAACACAAATCTGTAAATTTCTCTCAACGATTTACAAGAACGCAAACTCAAAAATCAACCCAATATTTCAAACTATTACAATAAATGAAAATAAATATGTTTGTTACTGGAACTTCTATCATGATACTACGAAAGATTCGTCCATTGATGAGGACGTCCAAGACTGAAGATTGGTTGAACGAACATACAAATTCTTTTGTAGACTGAAATCAAGATGAAAGTAGAAACTGATCACTAATAATCAGAATGATTTTGCATTAGATTATGATTAGGTGAATAGGTACATATATAGGTGGGAGATAAATGTAACTTAACCATATCATACATGTGGGACTAACTTCCCAAAAATAGATAGAAAAAAGACATCAAAACAACATCCACATATATGTAGGATAAACTTCCCCAATATATAGAAAGAGAACACACTTAAACAAATTAAAATGTAGGAAAATAGTATGTTACACTAATAATCTCCTCTTGAAGTGATTTAATCATATTTACCAAAAATTATGGTCTTTTGTCAATTATTGTTATGAATTTGCTTATTTTACTCTTATTTATGCAATATATTATTGTTGATCTATTATCAATATTCTATTGATGTGAATTATCTAAGTAATTTAAGTAAAATTTGTATCAAAACTTTGATCTAGGCGAGATTACATAGCACGGATTTTTTAGAGTGTAGAGATTATCTGTGAGCTTAAGAATTGAAAAAAAAAAAATTGAGAGCTGAGAAAAAAATATTTTTCTATCGGCACAATATTGCTTGAATATTTTTTTTAAGTCAATAAATTTTATTTTGTATTCTTATATATTTTATTTTATTTTTCCATCATCACGGTATTTCTTGAGTATTTATTAATAAATTTTATTTTACGTATTTTAATATTGAGAAATTTGAAATGCAACATCAATGAAAACAAATTTATAATATTAACAAATACGGAATATAGTATTGAAGAAATCAGATTCTAATATTGATGAAAATAGATTTCATAAATAATTTTAATATTAATAAAATCAAATTCCATTATTATACCTTGCATTTTAATGGATTCCAATGTTGATGAAAAAGAATTTTATTGTTAAGTTTAATATTGATGAAATTGAATTCCATTATCATAACAAAATTTTAAACATAGCACTTGCTATGTTGATAATTCTAAATGTGTTTTGAAATGTGTTTATTAGGCTAAAAACTGTTGGGAATTTGACTAATTTTTTTCAGAAAGTTACATCTACTAGACTGAAATTTTTTAAAGCTTGGATGGAAATATTGTGAGAACTTTGCATCTATTACATTGAATGAAATATGTTTGAAACTTAGCGTCACATTTGGAGCTTAGTTGAAAATTCTTAAATATTTTTTGGGAAGAAGACATCCCCTGGGTTGGATGAAATATTTTTAGAACCTATGTCTGCTAGATTGAAAGCTTTTAGGAACTTAATGCCTTTTGGAAAAATAGATTTTGGAACATAGTGTCTATTAGGCTTTAAAAAAATTGGGAACATGGTATCACGAGGTTGGATGAAATCTTTTGGGGACTCAACATTCATGAGATTGAAAGTAGTTTTTGAGAAATTTGAATCTTTTGAGAACTTAGCGTCTCCCAGGATGAAAATTCTTAGGAACTTTGTGTCCCTTAGGCGAGATGAAAGCTTTTGAAAACTTAGTGTTTGCTAGAATGAAATTAGTTTTCTAGAACTTGGTGTCTAAAGGTTGAGCTTTTGGGAACTTATCAACGCTTATAGGATGGAGAAGTTTATTAATAAATGATCTTACCACATAGTGGCATAATTAAATTTCTTACAAGCATATGGTATGGAAATTCAATGTCCAACAAAAACAATCATTTCATTGAATTTGGACATATTTTACTTCATAATGCAAATTTAATATGGTTTATATTGGAATGCATTAATTTAAAGTAGCTGAAATTAAAATTTATTATCGATAAAAATATATTATCATACGCCTTTGACTTATAACATGTCTAATGATATGTGTGACCAATTTATAGATTTCATGACCATTGTACTTACTTTGTCACACTTTTCTAGGTTATAATATTATTAGTAGGATCGATCTATGGAATAGCCATGTCAAAAGTAAAGTATATATAAGAGGTAGTGGCTAGTAATTTGATACTCTATTGTTAATTTAATTATTATTGTAATGTATGTAAGTTGCTGAAAGATTCATCCATTGATGAGGTTCAACACTGAAAACTGATTGATTGAACACACTAATTATGTTGAAAAATTAAATCAAGATGAGAGCAAAAACTAAGCATTATGTATTCAAAAAGAGCATTGCATTACATTATGATTAGGTGAGTAGATACATATATAAGTGGAAATTAGATGTAACCCAACCATACCATACATGCGGGACTTACTTATTTTTGTTATTGCACACAAAAATGTTTTTTTCATCGTTATCGTCGTGGAACATGAGATTACAGCAGCTGACTCTTTTTAATGGGGGCCAAAAAAAAACAGAATAGACTGTCGACATGAAAATATGTTGGTCTGAAACGGCAACTGCAAATACATTACTGAAAAAGGCTATTTCATTATAATTAAATAAATATCTTGCAAACACATTAGTGAAAAAAAAAACTATTTCATTGCATCTAAATACACATCTCGCAAATCCAAACTAGTATCAGCAATAAAATAATCCAGTACTTTGGGATCCAAGTTTTCCATTGTCTTGAAGTTAATGCAAATAGTAGATTATAAACTACGACGCAGACTTCATACCCCAAAAAAATGATTTGAGCAAGGTAGTGACAGATCTAAGAGCTTTATGCTTGTTGTTGAAAGTGTACAGCCTTGGCTACGGTGCCTGAAATGGATGAGGAGGAGACTCCAGTTGTAATCGAAACGCCCTCGGAAGATGTTGTTGCGAGGGAAGAGTTTGAAGTTAAAGATAAGCATGCTTAGGGAGGGCCCAAAGAGGCGGCTGAAGACATCGCTCGTTAGAAAGTAGTATATGTTGGTATGGGCATTGCCCTTGGAAGAACAGGCACTTGAGCTTCCAACTTCAACAGATTTAACACTTGCCTCATTTTAGGTCTTGCAGATGGGTCTGGATGAGACCACCACAACCCGACCACCATCAACCGTTCCATTTCTGCAATCTCAAACTTAATAATAAAATAGATTTCATAAATAATTTCCATATTATAAAATCAAATTCTATTATTATACCCTAGATTTGAATGGATTCCAATATTATGAAAAAGGATTTTATTGTTAATTCTAATTTTGGTGAATTTGGATTCCATTATCGTAACAAAATTTTAAACATAGCACTTGCTATGTTGATAATTCTAAATGTGTTTTGAAATCTGTTTATTAGGCTAAAAACTGATGGGAATTTGACTAAATTTTTTTCGAAAAGTTACATATGCTAGGCTGAATTTTTTTTGAAGCTTGGATGGAAATATTGTGAGAACTTGGCATCTACTACACTGGATGAAAGATTTTTCAAACTTAGCGTCACTTCTGGAGCATAGCTGAAAATTCTTAAATATTTTTTTGGGAAATCGACGTCGCCTGGGTTGGATGAAATATTTTGGGAACGTATGTCTGCTAGATTGAAAGCTATTAGGAACTTAATGCCTTTTAGAAACACAGATTTTGGAAACTTAGTGTGTGTTAGGCTAGAAGTTTTTGGGAACTTGGTATCACTAGGTTGGTTTAAATCTTTTGGGAACTTAGCATCCACTATGTTGAAACTAGTTCTTGAGAATTTTGAATCTTTTGAGAACTTAGCATCCACTAGGATGAAAATTCTTAGGAACTTTGTGTTTGCTAGGCTAGATGAAAGCTTTTGGTAACTAAGTGTTTGTTAGGGTGAAATTAGTTTTTTTTTTTTTTTGGAACTTGGTGTTTAAATGTTGAGCTTTTGGGAACTTATTAGCTTTTATAATATGGAGAAATTTATTAAAAAATGATCTTACAACATAGTTGCATAGTTAAGTTTGTTAGAAGCACATGGCATGGAAATTAAATGTTCCCTAAAAATAATCATTTCATTGAATTTGGACATATTCTAGTCCATAATACAAATCCAATATCTTTATATTGGAATGCATTAATTTAAAGTAGATGACATTAGAATCCACTATCGATAAAATTATTATTATACGCCTTTAATCTATAGCATGTCTACTGATATGTGTGACCGACTTGTGAACTCTATGACCATTGTATATATCTTGTCACACTTCTCCAAGTTGTTATAATCTTAATAGGGTCGACCTATGGAATAGTCATGGCTAGAGTAGAGTATATAGGAGGTAGTGGTTAGTAATTTGATATTGTATTATATGTAAGTTGCTAAAAGATTCATCCATTGATGAAGTTGTCCAAGACTCAAGACTAGTTGATCAAACACACAAATTATGTTGAAGAATGAAATCAAGATGAAAGCAAAAACTAAGCACTAAGTATTAAAAAAGACCCTTGCAATACATTATGACTAGGTGAATAAGTACATATATAGGTGGAAGATAGGTGTAACCCATCCATACCATGCATGTGAGACTTACCCAAAATAGGTGGATGAAAGACATCAAGCCAACATCCTCACACATGTGAAATAAACTTCCCTAATATAAATAAAAAGCACACAACTAAGAAATCTAATTAGTAGGAATACAATATCCTACACGAACAACCACCTCCACCGTCCCCCCTTAACCCTGCCCCCCCTCCCACGTCTCCCAACCTACCCCTACCTTTAAGTATAACTTATGTGGGTAGAGGAAATGGGTCTCAACACAAAGGCCTAATGTGGTACACAAGTACAAAAAAACTCTCATAAAGTGGATATGGAGAAAAAAATCATAGGAAAATCTCCGCTACCCCCCTAATCCCCCCAAAAAAAAGAGAAAAGAAAAGAGGGATAGAAGGCCCCCCAAAGATGATGTTGAAACAATCCATACTCCAACTAAAACTCACAAGATGACCAGTGTCGATAATGAGATCCTCTACCTGAAGACTAAAGAAGCTCCATCTATATTAAATAATATTTCTTCCCATTTCTAAAGGAATAACTTGATGCGTGTACTAAGAGTCTGTACATTCCATAATAGAAGATGAAGGTAAAAGTACAAATAATCTAAATATGGTCCAAATTTAGTGTGTAGCATAGGTTTGGCAAGGTCATGCATAAAAATAAAAGGTAATGACATTGAAGTAAACATGTCTATAGAAGGACATGAAACATTTGTTAAAATAGTGTCCATGTGAAGAGTGCAGTATGGCTCAACATCTCTTGAAATTGAAAAAGAGATTGCAGATGAAGCACATAGATCCACAGAATAAATATCCATAGGAAGAGATGATTCATCTATGCTCTCAATAATTTTACTCTCACTGAAAAATAATAGACTCATATAAAATAATTTTTTTTATGGATCTAGAAGATTAAAATATTGTATAGAAACAAACGTACAATCTGCAATAGGACCACTGAGGTCTAAAAAACATTTATCTCATAGTGGTGGATCGATAAAGGAAAGAACACTGTCTATTAATAATGTGTCATCACTAAAAATAGAATTAGGAGGAGAGGGTACAACAGTCTCTGAAGAGATAATAGGAAGAGGAGGAGTGATATAAATCACCACAAGATCTCTAAAAAGAGATTGAAGAATCATCCAAATAGTGTAGGGACATTGTGTGTTCTCCAAATGGTAAAGGAGATCCATTGAAACATGTAATAGTGAGGTACCAAGAACCTTATCACAAGTGTTAGCCCATTGATTGTACTTATTCAAGTTAGTAGGCGTAGGAATGTGTTAACATAGTTGGTCTTTCTAAGAAGAACAACTCATGTAGAATCAAATCTCCTCATTCATTGGTATCTCTCAATTAGATTCAATAGATAATGCAATGAGAAAACACTACACAATGACAATGCATGCTCGGCGAATAGACATCAGGATTAGTTGATAATGCATCCATAAAATGTGATATAAATTTATGTAATTAACACCACATGGGCATACATAAGACGATGAAACTATGTGCCAAAAAGAGAGAATATAAGGCCCACATAACCCCCCTAAGATAATTAAAAATAACCCCCTTTTATTTAAATGTGCAAAGCACACTCAAGTCAATGAATGTCAAGATCATCTAACAATGTATCCAATCCATGTATGCAAAAGCAATCAATGTTTATGATGCAAGTACCAGTTCATGCTTCAATTATGGATGTCAGAGTCAACTAAAAGGGGTTCACATAAATGAGACAAATCAATGCATGATTGAAGCAATAAATAGACCAAACATGATGTTAAGCTCTGCCAATAATACGTCCAAAGAGAAGACAAATGTAGAAGAAGCAAATAAGGAGAGAAGAATTTTTTTTTGGTTTTTGAGGGGGTTTGGCCTTCTTCCAAAATAGACTTCGCCCTCTATCTTTGATTAGAAAATGTATGAGGTATTTCAAAGCAATGAAACTCTCTTTATAAAATCATCCTTTACAAAATCTCTCCTAAGATTAAATATTATTTTTATTGAAAATTAATTTAAAAATTTGTCTTGATCCACCATGTTAAAACACCTTTCACTAGTATAACTTCTTCAAATTTGAAATCATTGTTCCTAGTTAAAAATCTTGCCTTCCTAAAATATCAACCCCCCCAGGGCCAGCTTAAAATATATATCAAAAAGATTTAAAAAATTAATATAATAATATCAATTTGATAATTGACATTAAATGGATAAAGCAAGGATCACCTTTTTTATAAAATAATTCTTAACTCATGAAAAACTGCCAATTTTATAGGGTAGTAGTTTTAAAAACTGTGAATTTAAAGTAAAGGGTAGTTTGTGTAAAAAAAGGTTTTGACCAAATGGGTGAATAATTTTGACAAGAAAGTACACTCAAGCACTCCTCCCTATCCTCTACATGCAGCCTTCCAAGATCATTTCAAGCATATTCATGCATTCACACTAGTCCTTAGCCATCCAAAAGTACATCTAGTTTTGCATCTAGTTGTATTCATCTTACATAATTGCACCAAGTACTTCAATGGGAGAATTACATTAGCTTGATCCCTCTTTGAAGTATTGGTATATAGGCAACGTGACTACACATGCATGTGAAGTGCATCCGGTGTATCCTTTACACACTAACCCATATCTTCTTTCCTAAAGTTTCTATTCAAGTTCAAGCATAGAGAGATCATAGGGCTTTGAATATTTAAAATAGATGCATTGTGAACTCCATAAGCTTCAGGCCTCAAAAATTTATAGATAGGATAACAAAGTCATACCGAATAGATCCCAAAAATCTCAGACCACTTGGAAAATAGTGTTGGAAAAGGAATACAATGCTATAAAATAGGGCGTCCACTTTTGATACTCCTGTCGATTACATAAATGAAGTTCAAGAACTTATTCTCGACTATTTCCCAGTCCTGCTCTTCTAGTACAAGACCTTGTCTCAATCTGGATCATTCAAAATAAGTTAAGTTCTATTTTCTCTCAATTCCTACTATATTTAGAAAAGGCAAAATACAAATCTATTTATATAAATTAGTAGTTTAATTCTTGCATATTATTCATTGATTTATTTTGCTTTGAATTTCAAAAATAATAAAACATCTGGTGAACCTGACTTACATTGAATTTCACACAAAAACCCTAGGGATAATTATTTTTAATTTTCTTCCATATTTTTTTAAGTTTTCTTGCATTTAAAAAAAAAATCTACCAATTAAATTGAAAAAATATCACATATTTTGTTAAAACCCTAGTTTGCACATACTAGGTCATTTTTGCATACAAACACTTTTCAAATACTAGAAAAAATATATTGCTAATTTTAGAAATATTTTCAAACAAATTTCTACAAAATATCCCTAAATTTTTCAAATTATTACACTAATTTTGAATAAAATCATTCATAACCCTAGTTGTTTCAACTAAACTCCAAGTTAATTTCGAGTACCGTTCAAATTATTTTCTAAAAATTTAGTCGCATATCAAACTCAGAAAATCAATTTCAAAATAAAAAATTATTAATATTTTTTAAAAATCTTTTAAAAAAATCTTTAGTTTCATATACTAGCCCCCATTTGCTTCTTGAGGTATCACCTTACACATTAGTACACATAGTATCCTTTTCGCACAAATTTTAATTCACTTTTTTTCAAACTTTTTGTTTCTTATATCCAGTATTTTCCATTTTCATCATATTACTTATTACAACTTATTGCAAAACAATTGAACAAATTTCACATTGTTCTCCTACTTTAACAATGGCCCAATATACCAATTTTGATGAAACTTATAAAAGACACCTTCAAGAGCTCTTAACCAAACATCCAGATATGGAAAATGACATGCTTAGAATTCTAAAAAAGGAAAAAAAAAGTTAATTATGATCACCACAGAGTAGCCAATTGGAAATGACACTACAGAGGCAACTATGTCTCAACAACCCCCTATTTCAACCCAACCTTCTTCTATGCCACCAACTACAACCATTACATCCTTATCTCCTGATGTGGTAGCCCTTGTGTAAGAGATAAGATATTTCCAATCTAAGATGAAACATCTTGAGCAAGATGTCTCTAGACAAACACAATTAGTGGATTCTTTTGATTTATTGCATACACCATTGGCACATCACATTGCTTCTACACCCTTGCTATCAAGTTTTTTCCAACCCAAGCTCACTCTATATGATGGTAAGGGCAATCCAGAGACACATTTGATA
>JARHVA010004002.1:1382500-1552500 GCA_037957365.1 Torreya grandis
TCCACACTACATTCTTAGATTTCTAGAACATCCATGGGATCCATGATCCATATCATATGACATATATTCTATATCAATATCACTTCATAGCTTCACTTCATGGGGTAATGATGGAGCGAAAGGGCCAGCCTTTGTATTCTTAAGCCACCTATTCAGAGGGATTAAACACGTTGTCTAGACATCAATTAGCACATGCATGATTCATTAACTCCTCTTAGTTGACAATGATAGAAATAGAAGGTTAGACTCTGTATCCTTAAACCACTCTTAGAGAGTTGATCACTCAACTCTGTTCGTGATATTACTCTTGATTCAACACACACTCAGCACAATCTAACACAATCCATCATCATAATAGCTCTTGTATTGGTTCACATACCTAGTGAGGTGTATTCATTCCTTTCTCTTCCTCTCTCTCTATGCACATCTCGTAAGAACTTATCTACTTTATGTTTTCATTTTCAGATTCACACTTCACAGCATGCTCTCTCTATGCACATCCAATATCACATAGCTTCATGAGCTTCTCCCTTAACAGGTAAGTTCAGGTATGTTTTTTACTTTCCTTTATCCTATTATTTCAATTTGTTTCATCACTAAAATAAAGGGGGGGAAATGTAGTCATGTAAAATGCTAAATGGCATAAAATAAGCTTGGTTAATGATACCCAATCCATAGGTCCTATTTCTTACTCACACAACCCTTCTAGGCTCTTTTTTCACTGATTCCTAGTAATCTACAACCTTATAGACTTAGCTCTTTTAGACCCACGTAGCCCTTTCAGGCCTAGATCCATCCACCTAGGTCTCATCCCCTTAGGACAACAATGATTAACTTGGATAGGATAACTAAAACCCAGGGTGTCTATATTTTGGCATGGTTGTCCAAGTTTAAAATTAGTCCTATCAATTAGATTCTTTTGGATCCTTATCTTTTTCCCTATCAACCTCATGTAAATTCATTTAATCCATGATCATTAGTTTCCCTATAAAATTTTATTCAAAATCTATTTAGAGCGATTGGAACTCATTTATAGGAAAGAAGATAGAATACAAGCAAGTACACTCAAGCACTCTTCCTTATTCTCTGCATACAACCTTCCAAAATCATTTCAAGCTTTCAAGAATTCACACCAGTCCCTAGCCATCTAAAAATACATCTAGTTACATTCATCTTACACAATTGTGCTAAGCACTTCAATGGGAGAACTACATTAACTTGATCCCTCTTCACAATATTGGTATGTAGGTAGTGTGCCCACACATAAAGTGTGAAGTGCATCTAGTGTATCCTTTACACACTAACCCCTCTCTTCTTTCCCCAAGTTTCTATTCAAGTTCAATCACAGAGAGATCCTAGGGCTTTGATGATAACTCCAGGATCAAAATAGGTTGAACCTTGTCCCCACTTAGTGTGAGTGCACAAGTATTTTATTAATAACCTAAGAAAACAAGTACATAAGGGTGCCTTTACTCCGTTAACCCTTTCACAATGTAAACATGGATTTATATAGTTTTTACCAATGACCGGTAAAAACAACTAATCCTATAACCAACTAAATATTGGAAAACAACCCATAAAGTAAATCTAATTAATAAATATAAACATTAAAACTACATAATAATTAAACTAATTTTATTTATTTTATGGGGGTGTCTTTATAAAAGATGCATGCCCCATTTACAATAGTAATTTATTTTCTACCAAAAAATCTAACCTAATGTTAAGACTTTAGAACAAGTCCTAACAACCCCCCTTATGATCCAAAGTCAGGTCTTTGGACACATAACAAGCATTTTTCTAAATTTTTCAAATTTGATTCTCTAAAGAGGTTTTGTGAAGATATTAGCTGTCTGATCGGCAGTTGGGCAATTTATTGGATCAAGAGTTTTCTTTGCCACCAGCATTGGTAGATAATGGTATTTGACATCCATATGTTTTGTTTTGGCATGAAACACTGGATTCTTGAACATCTTGATTGCACTCTGATTATCAATGTATAACTGTGTAGGAGCAAACTGAGAAACCTAAAGATCTTCAAGAATACAACGAAGGTAAACAATTTCTCTAGAAGCATCCCATGCTGCAATATACTCTAATTCTGCTGATGAATTTGCCAATGTATCCTACTTCTTACAACACCAAGCAATGGCAGCTAAACCCATATGCATAGTGTATCATGTGGTTGACACTCTGTCATCCACACATCTGCCAAAATCTACATCACAATATCCAACAAATTTGAAGTTCTTGTTGCGGCGGTATTCAAGGCCATATGTTTTCGTTCCCTAAAGGTAACGAAGTACTCATTTTGCTGCATGCCAATGAATTTCTCTAGGCTCATGCATAAACCTAGATAAAATTCCAACTGAAAATGAAATATTGAGCCTGGTAGTCATCAAGTATATCAAACCTCCCACCAATTGTCTATATGTTGTGCCATCAAAAAAAGAACTGCTATCATCCTTAGACAATTTCAAGTTACTTTCCATGGGAGTGAGGGCAGGTTTGCAATCACTCATGCCAAACCTCTCTAATAACTCAGAAATATACTTAGTTTGTGAAATGAAAATACTATGCTCTTTTTGAGTTACCTCTATGCCTAGATAGTAGTGAAGAAGTCCAAGATCTGTCATTTCAAACCCATATTTTAATTCCTTCTTGACAAACTTGTTGTGATTTTCATCATTACCTGTAATAAACAAGTCATCAACATAGAGAACTAGTATCACCATTTTCTTACCTTGCACTCGAAAATAGAGAGTATCATCTGATTCACTGTGATGAAAACCAATGGATTTCAAGTATGAATCCATTTTCTCATACCAAGCCCTGGATGCCTGTTTGAGCCCATACAAAGGTTTTATCAATTTACACACTTTGTGTTCAGCACCCACCTGTTCAAAACCCTGAGGTTGTTTCATATAGACTTCTTCCTATAAATCACCATTTAAAAAAACACTTTTAACATCCAACTGATGTACTTTCCAACCATTTTGTGCTGCTAAGGCAAGTACCATACGAATAGTGTGCCATTTGGCAATTGGTGCAAATGTTTCCTCATAGTCAATACCTTCTTGTTGCGCATATCCTTTTGCAACAAGTCATGCCTTATGTTTATCAATGAAACCATCTGATTTATACTTAGTCCTATAAACGCATTTACATCCGATGGGTTTAACATGTGGAGGAGGATCAACTAAAACCCATGTATTATTGTTAAGTATGGAATCATACTCACATTTCATTGCCTATTGCCAAACATGTTCAGTAGATGCCTCCTCAAAATTGGATGGCTCAGTGGAAGAAGTAGTAACAACCATAGCATAGTTCACCTATTTTTGAGAATTCTTGGGCCCTGTTAAACCAACTTCCTCTACTGTCAAGTCAGAAAAAGTACTTTGAGCCCATTTTGGATACTTAGACAAATTATTCAAATCAGGGACTCCAGAATTCTCATTAGGTGCATTATTCGAAGGGGGACTTAGAGAATTTTCAACAATTTCTAGGTCATCAACCTATGAACTTGTAGATGAAGGAGAGGAAAGTGAAGGAATTTGAGTCTCATACCATAACTTCGAAGAGTTATCCCCATTATTCAAACCCTTATCTCTTTTTGCATTTTTCCTCTCTAATCTATCAAGTTGAGAATCAATCTCTGCAGTGTTCATAGTCCCAAACTCATTAAATATTACATCTCGACTCACTATGAATTTGCCTGAATCCTATGCAAGCAAATGAAACCCCTTTTTATCTTCAGAATAACCAAGAAAGATGCATTTTCGACTTCATGGTTCCAACTTAGTTCTATGTTTAGGAGGAACCAAAGCAAAATAAAGACATCCAAACACTTTCAAGTGTTTAACTTTGGGTTTAAACCCATACCATGCCTCATATGGAGTTTGTCCCAAAAGTGCAACTGTGGGGGACCTGTTTCTCAAATACACTGCAGTACCAATGGCTTCGGCCCAAAATTTATCATCAAGCTATTTATAATGCAACATGGCACATGCTATGCCCTCTAAAGTTCTATTCATTCATTCAGATACTCCATTTTGTTGTGGATTATAAGCATTACTATATTGTCGATGAATTCCATGTTCTCAACAATAGTCTAAAAATTCATTAGAGGTATACTCACCTCCATTATCTGAACGAAGAGTGGCCAAATGTGACCCTGTTTCTTTTTCAAATAAGTGTAACCAATCAACAAACTTAGCGAAAACTTCAGATTTGTTTTTCATAAAGAATACCCAAGTCATCCTAGAAAAGTCATCAATAAACAAGACAAAGTATCTACACCCACCAATGGATAACTTTTTCATGTCACATACATCACTATGAACTAACTGTAAACATCTATTAGCTCTCCAAGATGATTGTTTAGGAAAATTTTCCCAATTTTGTTTACCCAAAACACATGACTCATAAATAATACTATCTTTGTGAAAAGTGGGCAACCCATTCACCATACCATATCTCTGCAAATCCACTAAAGAGTGGATATTCAAATGTCCATAGCGGAGATGCCATAACCGTTGTGTAGACATAGTACCTGTACCTGTATCAACAACTGCTACAAGTTCTATATTGGGAGTAAGCACCTTACAATGCAATCTAACCAAGTTACCATCTTCATATCCTGTATACATGGTTTTATAATTATCCTTCACTGAATTGATGTAAATGAGCCCATTTTCAAGCACAATTTGATGACCTTTCTTTTGAATAGTTACCAAAGAAAGTAAGTGTTTCTTCAATGTGGGAACATACCAAACAACCTCCAAGTATTTTATAGACCCATTAAGAAGAAGAATTCAAATAGAACCAAGTCCTAGTGGTGTATGCATAGACTTATCTACTAAGGCAACTGGAGAGAGAGAAGCTTCCTTATAAGACCAAAAGAAATCTCTCCTAAATGTCATGTGTTTGGTTGCTCCTGTGTCTAAAACCCATACATCTGTGAGCTCATCTCTAGCCTCATATTCAACATAATCAATGTGCCCCAAAGAAGTAAATGCAAATTCATGGGCAATATTACTAGATTCATCATAGGCATGATCGGCATACTGAGCAGAGTTAGTCTTAGTCACTTTTTGTGGCCTCTAAATTTTATCAAAAGGAATCCTACATTGTGAGGCAATGTGACCAAATTTTCCACATCTATGACACTGAATATCTGATCTACCTCGACCTCTGCCCCTATATGAATTGTGACCATGTCCTCGATCACTTGTTTCATGTGAATGTGATTGATTAGATTGTTGATTATGTGAATGATCACTACCTCTGTTTTGATATCTGCCTCCTCTATAACCTCGACCCACTCTATAACTATTTCCTCTATTGTTTTGATGCCCAGATGAAGATGAACTAGGCTTTGACTCTAAAACATGGGCTTCTTCAGTTTTCTTGGATTTCTTGGGTAGAGAGAGGTCATGTTGGATGAGCAACTTAGCCAACTTATCAAAGGTGATGCTTGTGATCTTGTCAGAGACATGCAACATTTCAACAAAATTCCTATAGAACCCTAGTAGTCCTTTCAAAGTAGCAGTAACTATGAGGTCATCATCTAGTTTTCCAAAACTAGCCTTAGTGTACTCAGTAGTGATATTTTTCAACTTAGACATATATTCTTCCATATCCCCATCTTCATCTAATGACAAAGTAAACAACTGCATATGAATATCTATCTTCTTATGCTTAGGTTTCTTATCATACAAATCTGATAATGTTTTCCACGCAGTGTAACTATGAGGAGAATTTTCAATATGAACATACATATCACGAGTACAAAAACATTTAATAAGAGCTAAGGCCTTAGAATCACGCAAATTGAAAATATCTAATTTAGCCTGCTCTATTGGCAATGTGGGATTTTCATTCTTAACAATATCTAAAAACTCATTAAACACTAGTGAAGCCTCCATCAATCGTTTCCAATTTGAATAATTGGAAATTGTTAATCTATCACCATTTGAAAGTAAATTTTGAATTTTTGGCATTTTTTAAATGAAAGTAAGTGCAATAGAGAAATGTGTGACAAAATGTGAAATAAATGAAACAAATATCACACTCACTGCACAAGACACTGCTTCTACGGGGTTTTGCACTTAACCTCCGCATAGAGCGTAAAAGAAAAAATAAGTATTTTTGATGGGTTTTCCACTTAACCACACCAAAAATCAATGATTACACCCTTATTTCGCCAAATTACAACTTTATTTCACCAATTACACCCTTATCTCACCATAACAATGCAAAAGAAAAATGATTGAATTCCGCCCCTTTTTCAAAAATTTAAATAACACAATACAATAAGTATGTGTTTTACAATATTCTGAATTAAAAGGGAATATTCCTTTTTCAAAAAAGCATATTCCAAAGCAAAAAATGACTTTCTCCAAAAAGAAGGGATTTGAACCCTTGACCTCCTCCTTTGCAAGCTTTTAACAAAATAAGTTGAACCAATTGCTCTAAGAACATTTACAAAACATTATACTCAGAAATTTATATTTATACTAGATTTTTGTGTATGAGGGAAAATTTTAAAAAAAAATTACATGAGAGTAAATTCAAATTATATTTCCCTTTGTTTTCAGCGTTTCTTTCCAGCTTTCTCCCGGGTGGGCCCTCCACAACAAATATTTCAAACAAAACTATAGAAACATGAAAAAATAATTTCTAAAATTTATTCCAACACCATTCTTCCTTGGGATGCCATGGCAACTTCCTGGATGTTTTTCTCCACCTGCTCTCTCTCCTACAGGCCGTACAAATCCATACAGGCTAAATAAAAAGGATTTTTACTGTGTTTTTGTAGATTTTCAAGGTATTTTTTGTAGAGAATGGATCTAAAATGAATCTTGGGCATTTGAAAGCTGTACAACAGGCTGTACAACTCAGATTTTTCTAGTTTTTCAATTAAAAATGCAACAACAGAGGTTTTAATGCCATTTGATCAGGATTTACAGATGTTTTGGATTTAAAAGGAGCTGAAATGAATGCAAATCATAATGGCAGCCATGAATGAAAATATTCAAATGTTTTCCACAAAAAATAGGCTATACAAATCTGATTTTGGCCCAAAAATAATGAATTTAATAACATTAAAATGTTAAAAATTCATTTTTATGCCAGATGAGGAGGTTTGAACACAAGACAATGGAGTATGAATGATAAAAAATGATCACACTGTGGTATATGCAAATTTACAGGTTTAAATATAAATAATATTTGAAAAATTAAAATAATTTAATAATTTTTCAAAATATTTAAACCAAGACTATATGGCATACCTTATTTTCATGCCAAATGATATCACGTGAAATGATTTTTCACCTTCCTTCGAATTCACCGTGCTTCTAAAATAACCTTGCTCTGATACCACTGATAACTCCAGGATCAAAATAGGTTGAACCTTGTCCCCGCTTAGTGTGAGTGCACAAGTATTTTATTAATAATTCAAAAAAACAAGTACATAAGGGTGCCTTTACTTCGTTAACCCTTTCACAATGCAAACATGGATTTATATAGTTTTTACCAATGACCGGTAAAAATAACTAATCCTATAACCAACTAAATACGGGAAAACAACCCATAAAGTAAATCTAATTAATAAATATAAACATTAAAACTACCTAATAATTAAACTAAGTTTATTTATTTTGCGGGGGTGTCTTTATAAAAGATGCATGCTCCATTTACAATAGTAATTTATTTTCTACCAAAAAATCTAACCTAACGTTAAGACTTTGGAACAAGTCCTAACATTTGAAGATTTAAAATAAATGCACAATGAGCTCTATAAGATTTTAGCACTTAGAATTTTCATAGATAGGGTAACACAGGCATACCGAATAGAATCAAGAAAGATCAAACCACCTAGATAATGGTGCCAAAAAAGGACTACAATGCTAGACAATAGGGTGTCTACTTTCATCTCTCCTATCTAATCTAGAGATGAAGTTTAAGAACATGTTCCTAACTTTTTCCCAGTCTTGTTCTTCCAGTACCAGACCTTGTCTCAATCTAGATCATTTAAAATAAACTAAGTTCCATTTTTTCTCACTTCCTGCTATATTCAAAAAAGGCAAAATACAAATCTATTTATAAAAATTAGTATCTTAATTCTTGAATATTATTCACTAATTTATCTTGCTCAAACTTGTTTATTTAATTAGGAATAAAACTTCAATATTCTAAAAACAATAAAATAGTAGGAGAAGAGTGCATAGGTTGTTTACAAGTAATGGCTCGAGTACTTGAGTTGATTGGAGATGCCATTGGATAACCATGGATCAAAACATGAAGATCTACAAATTTTAAATTTGTAGTTTACACCAAAGGCCTGAGTGTTTTATAGGTAGGGACTAATTTATAGGTGTCATATGTAATACCAAAGATTGATGAAAATATAAAATAGCCAAATGTGAAGGTATAAAATGGTTACTAATCTTTTTAATAACAATTGTGAGTTAAGGCTGGTCCAATAGAATAGACAATGGCATTTTGAGAGCCAACGACGAATGGGTAGTTTTGAAAATTATTTAGAGACCTTGGGGTGTTCATGCAATCCAAGCCATTATGGTTCAATTTCTCACCAAGTAATGTCGCTCAGCCTGATGTTATTTGAACATATCTTAGGATACATGAATGACTACAACAACACAAAAAATGTCATATTATAGGCCAAAAACATATATAAATGCTCACAAATGCTAATACCAATTATATAATAAAAAATTAGATGAATCACACAAATCTATAAATTTATCTCATTGATTGACAAGGACAAAAACTCAAAAATCAACCAAATATTTCAAACTATTATAATAAAGGAACATAAAAAAGTTTATTACTATAACCTCTTCTATAATACCATGAAAGATTCATCCATTGTTGAGGATGTCCAAGACTTAATATTGGTTAACCAAACACATAAATTCTATTGTAGACTGAAATCAAGATGAGACTAGAAACTGAGCACTATGTATTTAGAAAGATATTTGCATTACATTATGACCAATTGAATAGATATATTTATATGTGTAATATAGGTGTAACCTAACCATACCATGAATGTGGGACTAACTTCCCAAAAAAAGGTGGAAAAAGGCATCAAACCACCATCCTCATACATGTGGGATAAAATTCCCCAATGTACAAAAAAAACACAAAACTAAGCAAACTAAAAATTAGGAAAATAGTATCCTATACTAACAATTTCTTCTTGAAGTGGCTCAATCATATTTACCAATTATTATTCTCTTTTGTCAATTATTTTTATGGATTTCTTTATTTTAATCTTATATAAGCAATATATTATTACTGATCTATTATATATATTCCATTGATGTTAATTATCTAAGTAATTTAATTAAAATTTGTATCAAAACTTTGATCAAGTAAAAATTTCATAGCACAAATTTTTTAGATTGTAGAGATTGTCTGTGAGCTTATTGAGTTCTGGGATTTTTTTTTCCATCAGCACAATATTGCTTGAGTATTTTTTAAAATCAATAAATTTTATTTTGACCTCTTGTTCAAATTAGCATTCAAATTCATCTCAACAAAAGGATCATAATGATGTAATCCACTTGTACACTATTTTTTGGGCTTTAAACCCTAAATTTCATGCATGTTGGGATTAAAATCATGAGGCCATGGGAAAGGAAAAGTCACTCTTAGAAAAACACCTAGCAAGGAGCATATGGACTCATAAAATTCTACCTTAGGGATTACTGATATTTATTTCCACTTTCAAGCAGAGATGGAAAACATGGCTAAAAATAATATCTAGATAAGATCATAAGAGATATGGAACCAATGTGAGTAATGATGGCCAATTTGAAAACTCAAATGTTAAGTATTTCATCATCCTTATCAAATATAAACATATATCCAACATTTAATAACACCTAATCTAGCCATTCTAGGGCACATAACTACAACAATAAAATCCCAAATATAGGCATAAGGAACATGCCTCCTAAAGAGGAAGTGCACAAGTTTGATGTCAAGGATATGATCACCTAGAGATCAATCAAATGGATAATATTTTTGACTTAAATTAGACACCATGTTCATAAAATGTGTTCATGACATCCTTGTATTTAGAACCAAATCTATTCATTTGTTAAAAATGGATTTTCACTCAGAAAAAAAAAAAAAAAAAAAAGAAAAAAAAGAATGGTCTCATTGTTGCTTTTCAATGTTCATGGATGAAGTGAAGATGCACTACTATAAAAATGTAATAGATAAATATTTTAATAATTTAGAGAAGCTATGATAAATAATAACCATAAAAAATATTACTCATCAATTTAAAAACTTATCCTTACATGTGGATAACATTTCAAAATAAAGCATGAATGATATGTTCTTAGGTGGCCTTAGGGATAACATCCAACTTCATGTTTTCATATGTTTAATCCAAGATGTGTGTCAGAATCCATGATTTTCAGAAATAGGATATAAGAACAAAATATATTCAAAATAAGGGATTATAGTGATAATAAATAGCTCATTATGTCAACATAATCATTTGTGCAGTCTACCAGATTGAATCTTCAAAACTTCTAGAGAAAAATCAAAAGGTTTATATTTCAATTGTGATAACAAATGAGGAAAATGACAGAAATGTGTCAACAATAAATTTTTATACATTAAAGGGGCCAATGTGGAAGATAAATATGATGAAGCATTAGGTTAATAACATGAGGCTCCAAAAGAAGAATCAACGGAGTTCCAAGAAACTATTTCTTACCAATCACTTTTTAGTATTAGCACTCTAGAAACCCTTAAGGTCTTGTGTTTCCTCAAGAAGTGAAAGGTGACAATTTTGATTGACTCATTGACTAATCATAATTTCCTAAATACTAAATTGGTGGCATGTCTTAAATATTTTATTTAGCCATCTCTCAAATTTCAAGTTGTGATTACTAATGTGGGTGTGATAAATTGTTCAAGGAAATATCATAGTATGAAACTAGTGATGAGAAAGTATAATCTAGATTCCCATATGTTTTTTATTCCCATGGGTGGAGACAACATTATTTTTGGAGTCTAATTTATCATAACCTTAAGCACAATAGGGATGAATTTCCAAGACCTATTCATGCGCTTTCACTCTAAAGGTAGGATATTTGAACTTTGGGGATTATGGGAAAAATCTCCATAAGTGGTTTGTTATTATCAATTGCATAATATTCTCAAAAAAGGGTAGAAGGATTGTATCAAAATATATGTAGAAGTTCAACCAACAAATACATCTACATATCTTGATCTACAAAATATTAATGATGACCACTTTACTCTTTTTGGATCAATGACAAAAGTACTACCACCAAGAAGAGAATGTGATCATTCCATTTGACTATTTCCTAGGAGTTAACCACCAAACATCTGATCATACATATACCCTTATGTCTATAAGAGTGAAATATAAAATATGGTAAATGAGATGTTTTAGGTAGTTATTATCAAACATAGCCAAAGTGAATATTCATCCCTCGTGATCATGATTTGTAAGAAGTATAATGCTTGGAGGATGTGCACAAACTCCAAATAACTTAACAACTTCGCCATTAGAGATGAGTTCCATATCCTAGTAATTTACTATTTTCTAGATGAGTTACATGGTGTTTTTTGGTTTTAAATACTAGATGTTTATTATATGTACCATAAAATTTGGATCAAATATGAGGATATCCATTTAAAATAACTTTCCGAACTCATGAAGGCCACTATGAATTTTTGGTCATGCCTTTTGGTCTCACAAATACACCATATACATTTCAGAGTTTGATGAATTCTATTTTTATGCAATTTTTTGAGGAAATTTGTTTTGATATTTTTTGATGAGATCCTCATATACAATAAATCTTGGAAAGAAAATTTGAAGCATATGAAATAGGTACTATTAATTTTGGAACAAAATAACCTTTATGTAGAACCTTCAAATTTTGATTTTGGATTACAAGAGGTGGAGTACTTAGGTCATATTTTTTCCAATTAAGGATTAAAAGTAGAACATTAGAAGATTAACATTATGATAGATTAGTGGGTGTCAAAAACTCTCAAGAACCTCTAAATATTTTTAGGTATAATAGGTTACTATTGCATATTTGTGAAAAACATATGGTAGCATTGAAACACCACTCACAACCTTGTTGAGGAAGGAATTTGTATACTATAATGAATTTGATACCAATGCTCTTGAGTAGATAAAAGAATAAATAAATACTTGATATTTTTCAAAAACATTTAATTGTTGAATGTTATGCATCAAGATATAAAATGGGGGTAGTAATCATGTAGGAAGGAAGACCCCTTGAATTGTTAATTTAAAACTCAAATGTAAGAATAAGATAAACTTGATCTATTAGAAAAATATGATGGCTATTATTCATGCAATCAAGTAAAGAATGTCATATTTCATGGGTAGACACTTTAAAATAAAGACTAATCATGATAGTCTAAAATATTTTATAGAAAAATAGTTATCAGCTTAAGAACAAAAACAATGGATGACTAAAATGTTTGGATATGACTTTGAAATAATTTATAAGAAAGGAATATATAACTTTGTAGTAGATGCACTACCCAAGAGGGATGAATCCAAAGGGGCATTGATATATGCAATCACCATATGGTAGGAAGACTGGTTAGAAGAGGAAAGATTTGAATGGCACAATGATAGTGATAAATAGGCTCTAATTCAAAATCTCCAGTAAAGTTTAGGTGCCCAAGATAAATTTGAGTTGAAAGGGAATGTCTTATGGTTTAAAGATAGATTATACATATGCAATAATTTTGTCCTCAATCACAAGATCTTTGTATAAATCATGCATCTTCAGTAGGGGATTTTTTTTTAAAAAAAAACTATCAAAGAATCAAGCATGATTAATGTTAGTAAGCACTAAAAGGGAATATACATAAATTTATGGTTGAATGTGTGGAGTGCTGAAAAACATGTGTGAAATTATTAAGGGACCAAGTCTTTTGCAACCCTTATCCAATCCTAGTCATAAGTGATAAGAGGTCTTTATGGATTTCATTATCAGGTTTCCAAATTTTGAAGGTAAAAATTTCATCATGCTAATTATAGATAGTCTCACAAAATATGTTCTTTTTTCTCCTTGTCATGTATCCATTTGTAGCTAGTATAGTAGATGTTAATTTTACAGATATAACACTCCCTGCATTATATATATATATATATATATATATATATATATATATATATATATATATATATATATGTTTCCTTCAAATTGGTTCAATCACATTTACCAAGTTTTATTTCTTGTTTCAATTATTATTATGGATATGCTTATTTATGTGATTTTTGTTGATATATGATTAATAATACATTGGTGTGAATTAGTTTCATTAATGATTCCAAATTAGATGAAAATAGAATCCAAAACCAATAAAGAAATCAAATGACAAAATAGATTCCTGTATTAAGGAAATCAAATTCTTATGTTGATAAAATTAGATTCCAATATTAATGAAATCATATTTCACTATAATATACAATATTGATAAAATTAATTTCCATGTTGGCTAGTTTAGGGTTCACTATGTGTTAGTCCTCTAACACATTACAAAACTTACCCTTATAAATTTCTATGGTAGCATATCACACATGTTTCCTTGTACACTCACCTAAGGCATAGAGAGGGGAACTCGTGTAGGTTGGGATTAGTTGATAATGGATTAATTTAAGAAGTTATGATCATCCTTGGCACACACAATGTTACTTGCAGTTTCCTTTGCTCTAATTTATCTACATATAGAGCACATACTCATATTGTGATCACAAGATTATGAGGGAGTTAGTTTATTATTAATATGAAATTGAAATGAATTACATTAAGACCTAAAACCCAAGCGCATATCCTCAGGTTTGGTAAAATTAAGAAAGCTCATAAATAAGCATAATAGAAGAAAAATAAAACACTCTTTTAGATGTCTCTCTATTTCTATAATACAAGTTTGATTGGCCACGATTAATGAGCTTGAGGATTTTTCAATGGTGTGAAGCTATTCTAAGAACATATCTTCCTACAATATGCATGATTTGATTAAATAATTGAAGTACTTGGTGAATATTTTATTGGAATTTTGGTTGTGTAATTCTAGCATAAAATGCATTTTGAAGAAGAGGGAGGTCTCTTCAATGTATAGATTTGTTTGTAAAATGTGAGACATTTATCTAAGATGAAGATTAATGGCTAAAGATCAATATTCATCCTCATAAATGTTGGAGGGTGGATTTAAAAAAAAATTCCATTAATGGAAGCATAGAGTATGTAAGAGTTTAAAATCATTAAGACTTTGTGTGTGTAATAGGCATATAATGGCATCTTGTGTGTGTAAGAGCATGCCATACATTTTGCTTGCACACTTGATGGTTTCATCTTTGGTGAGTCAATAATCTGCTTTTGACTTTTAGAAAATAGGAAATTTAGAAAAGATATGGAATTTTATATTAAAGGAGGATTAAGCCTAATTAACAAGGGTTAATTATCCATGGGAACTAATATGACTTTTTTAATGTTATTTATCAATCAAACATTCAATTTAATTATCTTGTGTTAACATTTGAAAATTATCAACTTCATTTAGGAAGCGGTTGATCATTTATATTTTTTGTTACAGTGTGTTCCCCCAATTAGGGATATGTTTCTGATCAAATAAAAAATTATACAGATGATTTGGACCAACTGATAATTTCAAGTTAAATTCAAGTGTTATTACATAAGGTAATATTGGTCATATTGATGAAAATGAAGTGTCTACATTTTGCTTGTATTTCAAAGGGTATTATGAAACGTATATTAAGTAATAACTTTTCAAAGAATGAAAGTGTAGTTTAAATGATTTGATAATGATTGAAGAATGATGTGTTCATGTTTTATTGATTATTTTTCAATTTACTAAAACATGAGTTCACAATGATGCCCCAAAAATGTTTGGGATGCCTAGTATGCCCTTTTAAGGGAGTAACCAAATAATATTTTTGAAGGATAGACCCTCAAAATAGGAAAACAACATGTTCTATGGCAAAAGTGATTGAGAAATAGACAATATAAGTGAAAATGAGACTAAAAATAGTTGAAGGAGTGATAAATAAGCCTTCCAAGAAGAATAATGAGGCAATGGGAGGGGTACAGATAAAAATTATAGTTTAAAGGTATAATTAACCCTCTATGGTGAAAATAGTTCATTTTTACCCTCCTTAATTTGAAATATTTGTTCTATATTTTTTACATGAGTGCTTCAAAATTGATGGCATGCATTCCTTGACACAGGTATTCTGGTGATCAAGTTGGAAAGTATAGACAATCACCATAGATAAAACGTTTGGTGATTACTTTATTTTTTTCTTATAATGCCATAAATTCTAGGTAATTAGGATTAATGGTGATCTCTCCATTTTCAAAAAATGTGAGAATGAGGAGATCACCCATGAAAACAGTAGTAATACCCACAAAAATTATGGGAACATAACCAAATTAATGGTAATAGTAATGAAATAACTGGGAGCACCAAAAAATTATAAATTGCCTAAATAATAGTATAGTTAGGATTCAATGCCAATTGCCAAAATAGCAAAAACGCCTTTGAAAATGGTGGGATCAACTTATAAAATGATGAGAATGTAGAAGAATATGTCTATAACACTAAGGTTGAATTAGGGTTTGCCAAAAATGAAAGAAACATCTTGATCAATTATGGTAATGTCATGTTAAATTGTAAGAACACCCCGCTAAATGATGATATTGCCAAAAATTGTTGAGATCACATAAATGTTGATTTGGATGAAGCTTTTGCTTGACTAGAATGTTGATTGAATTGATGAGAATGATTGACTTAATTATTTTAGTGTAAAATAAGAGTGACATTAGAATTTCTTTGTTTATCATTATATATATATATATATATATATATATATATATATATATATATATATATATATATATATATATATATATATATATATATATATATATATATATATATATATATATATATATATATATATATTTGACTAAGTGTTCTTACATGTCTTGCATTGCAGGAGTGAGTCATGATGTTAACTTGATCCTGTAACAACATGACACTTCAAATAAGGAGGTTGTGTCTCTACTTGAGGTTGTTGGCTTGCTTCACATAGTGCATATTTTTGTGATTAGGGTGGATAGGTATTTTATTTTTATGCTAGTTCAGTACTAACCCTGAGAGACTAGCACATTCAATTTTTATATTGTATATGATACCATGACACTAGAGGATATCTAGCATATTCTACACATTCCTACCTATGGCTGAGCTATTCCTTAATTATGACAAGGGTGATGGGATGATAGGGAGTGATGGAGTACTTTATTTGAATCAAAATTTTGGTGATACATGAGAGTGTTTTATAAATATATGCATTGGAGGTTGAGCCATTGATTGATAAAGAGGTGGTTATCCTGATTGTTGTTATTAGCAGCATATTGTTTACTAAAAAGAATTATCATCCATATGGGCCCAGGAGGGGTGATATAATACATTATGTTGAACACTCCATGCTCACATAAATTTTGATTTGGATGAAGCTTTTGCTTGACTAGAATGTTGATTGAATTGATGACAATGATTGACTTAATTATTTTAGTGGAAAATAAGAGTGATGTTAGAATTTCTTTGTTTATCATTATTTAGATATATATATTTGACTAAGTGTTCTTACATGTTTTGCATTGCAGGAGTGAGTCGTGATGTTAACTTGATCCTGTAACAACATGACACTTCAACTAAGGAGGTTGTGTCTCTACTTGAGGTTGTTGGCTTGCTCCACATAGTGCATATTTTTGTGATTAGGGTGGATAGGTATTTTATTTTTATGCTAGTTGAGTACTAACCTTGAGAGACTAGCACATTCAATTTTTATATTGTATATGATACCATGACACTAGAGGATATCTAGCATATTCTACACATTCCTACCTATGGCTGAGCTATTCATTAATTATGACAAGGGTGATGGGATGATAGGGAGTGATGGAGTACTTTATTTGAATCAAAATTCTGGTGATACATGAGAGTGTTTTATAAATATATGCATTGGAGGTTGAGCCATTAATTGATAAAGAGGTGGTTATCCTGATTGTTGTTATTAGCAGCATATTGTTTACTAAAAAGAATGATCATTAGTTCCATATGGGCCCAAGAGGGGTGATATAATACATTATGTTGAACACTGCATGCTCACATAAATTTTGATTTGGATGAAGATTCTGCTTGACTATAATGTTGATTGAATTGATGAGAATGATTGACTTAATTATTTTAGTGGAAAATAAGAGTGACATTAGAATTTATTTGTTTATCATTATTTAGATATATATTTGACTAAGTGTTATTACATGTTTTGCATTGCAGGAGTGAGTCATGATGTTAACTTGATCCTGTAACAACATGACATTTCAACTAAGGAGGTTGTGTCTCTACTTGAGGTTGTTGGCTTGCTTCACATAGTGCATATTTTTGTGATTAGGGTGGATAGGTATTTTATTTTTATGTTATTTGAGTACTAACCTTGAGAGACTAGCACATTCAATTTTTATATTGTATATGATACCATGACACTAGAGGATATCTAGCATATTCTACACATTCCTACCTATGGCTGAGCTATTCATTAATTATGACAAGGGTGATGGGATGATAGGGAGAGATAGAGTAATTTATTTGAATAAAAATTTTGGTGATACATGAGAATGTTTTATAAATATATGCATTGGAGGTTGAGCCATTGATTGATAAAGAGGTGGTTATCCTAATTGTTGTTATAAGCAGCATATTGTTTACTAAAATGAATGATCATTAGTTCCATATGGGCCCAGGAGGGGTGATATAATACATTATGTTGAACAATGCATGATTTTCTTAGGGTTTTTTGGTATTGGCTTAGCTATACAAGTGTTTTCATACTATAGCCTATTTGCAATACTTGAGTATTTGGTTGTGCACATTATTCTAGGTCTAGGCCTGGGAGCACGTTGCTATTGAAATATCAATTTGATAGATATTATTGTGTGGTCATGAACATCCACTAATGTATGTATTGTAATTGATAGGAGGGGTAAATGAGGACATAGAATAGACCTTGCATTCTAACATTAAATGCTAAATGGCGACTTCACCTACCATCCTTTTATGTAGATTATTTTTTTATGGATAGAAGACACCTATTTGATGTAGTATATGATTACACCCTTCTATATCAATAAGCTCCATACCTTGAATATGGATTGGTATCGACACGATTAGGTTTAAAGATAGTTTGGGATTCATCAGGATGTTTTTGATGGGCCCCACTATTTTGTGTGTGTGATGTGCAAGATTAGTTAGTGAGGACCAACTAGTCTAAAGATAGAGGCAATTGGGCATTTCTTGAAATTACATCTAGTTGATTGGGCCTATACCAGAGGGTTAGTAGATGCAGGTGTTATAAGGATGAACACATATTGGTGACACAACTTAATATGGTCAAACTAATGAAACCTATGATAATAGGGATATGATTACTTAGTTAATTTGTGTAACATGTGGCCCAGTAGCTGAGGCAACATTAGAGATGAACTAGACCAGATTAGAGATGGGTACATGAACATGAGTAGGTGAAAGTAACCTTACATATACATGAACCTATTAAAAAAGTGATATATGTACCCTTGTAGTAGGATGATCATATTATTATTGATTTGGCATTTGAGAATAGCAGTACCAGTGGAAAAAATAACATCAACAATAATGAGGAATAGTTGCCTAAGCATGACATAAATATGGGATAGGGTCTCAATCATGATGGAAGAGGAGGGGAAAACATATGATTATGATGTTTAGGTGATACTTACTAAAATATGAGGGTCTAAATAAGATACTGACACTAGACATACTAGATATTAGGTAGGTTCTTTGGGGCCAAGTAGGTCAAAGGATGACCAGGAAACCATAGATGGAATTTAGAGGGAGATTGATGCTATACTAACAGAAATAACATGATTATAATCTAGGGTAGACCAATTACATATTCAAATATTAGATGCATAGGATGATATTGTCACTTTGTAGACACATACTAATAGCCTAATGGCATATGTGGTATCGATGATAAATATTTAGGGTGATATCATGATGAGCAATGTTGATCTAGTGATAATAAGATGTGAGTAAGTCAAGGCCTAATAATATGCACAAAGGATCCATGAGGATCATGATGAGTCTAGGTAGATTATCATGTAAAATGGATTGGATAGGGCATATCAATTACTATATGGGAGAAAGATGAGGATAAATACTATAGATGATTATAATAGAGTGAAATACCATAGAGCCAGAGAGTTCCATCCTTTTAGGAGTACAATCAGAGCTAGATGATATCATCAAGATCACATCATACCCCACACTCTCAGACACCAATGGTGCATTTTACTCCACAATAAATAGGGATGGGTCCATCACTACATCCATCACCATTTAAAGATCCTGGAGTTAGAGATAATTTTTTAGCAATCTCTATATTTTTTATTATGAGATGTATATATATTCTTGATGTACATTGTATTGAGAAATATATATGCATTCATTTTTATCATATATTATGTACAAATTTTTTATATTCTTTTGATTTATATGATGTGGGTTATGACACATTGATGTTGATTCATGATGTATATTAGATCTTGGATGTTGATGTTGATATATTTGTTTGCCATGATTTTGTTGTTTTAATTTCCATAATGATGTTTCACTTGATCTAGATAGAAAATGTAATGAATTTATTTTATTCGCTATTGATTATGATGTTATTTGATTTGATGTATTGATATGTGATCATAATGTAAAATGTATATGACTCTATGTACATGCTCACTAGTAGATGTGCATCATGATTAGCATATATATAGTCATATTGTTTAGTTTTTTTCTTTGATTGTGGAAAATGTGATGATGTTCTAATTAAGTATATGAAAACATTTATCCATGTTGAGATATCTAGCAAGGAGATATTCTCTTTTCATTGGACAATGTATTTAATCATCAATAACTTTTTTTTTAATTTTACACATGATAATATGCATCATAATTATAAATCATTATGATACCATTATTGCCAATTGGTGTGAGGACTAGTTCAAGTATAAATGATCACAACTAGAGATCAATATATGAACAATTATGACTTAAGTGTAAAACATAATGCATTGAACCAAGGAAAAATTAGATACAAATGTTCACAACTCTAGATCAAGATATGGAAAATTAGGAGCTAAGTATAAATCATAATGAACTAGCAACTAATTAATACAACACTCATGAAAACAATCAATCAATTCACACATAAATACATACATATGAAAGAAATAAATAAATGATTTTACATCATTGGAGACATGTAGTAATAAGTAATTACTCTTGTGTTTTATCCCTATGTTTAGGGAATGTCAGATAAGATAAAGTGACAAAATTTGACAAAGCAGGAATGGAATAAGGATAAAATAGTCAAGTTGATCCAAAATTCCCCATTCAAATGGATGTTTCCTACATAATCCATCTTAGACATTATGCTGATGTAATTCTCCCAAAAATGGGAGTGAAGAAAATTGATGACAATAATGAGAATGAAACTATCAAAGAAGTAATATAAAAATTATGTGCCAAATGATGAGAGTGTGAAAAGGACTAAATCAAAAAATAGAGAGAGATTAAATAGGAACATCATGTAAAATAATGAGAGATTAAATATATAAAGAGGAAGAGGGGTGATTAAAATAATAATGATAGTAGACAAGTTGTATCTAGGTACCCCATGTATTCAATCGCTACCTACGTAGTTGATGTAGACCTTAGGTTGATCTAGTTCTCCCAAAGATGGGTGTGTAGTTGAATAATGACAATGTTGATTAAAATTATCATAATTTTGAATGAAAGATACCCTCTCTAGACATATTCAAACTCTTATGGGAATGGGATGATCAACATGGAAATGAAGATCAGATTTGATTACATTTGATAGATAAGTCATGGTTGGATAAGAGATTTCTTACCTATGAGATGTGTATACAAAGGAAAATGAAACTAACCTATTATTCAATCCTAGCTCAAAGAAGATAAATACTATATACACTTTTGATTGTTGATAGATTAGATATTCAGGGTTATGACTAAGATGGATCTGCTAGACCTAACCAAGGAATATATTACAATAATATCATCACTAGAAAGGGTTCCAAAGCCTATAGACAAGAAACACTATGCAATAACCCTAGCTAGGTCCTATGTTTTCATATTCAGTAAGTAAATGATAATTAAAATAAAATCTAATCGAATGTTCACCAAATATTATGGCACAAAGTAGGTGTAATAAACATAAAAAGTAAACATGCATAGAAGATTTATATTCAATTCAATGTATAATAAATCTTAATGCATGAAAGAGAATTAATAATGTAAATATATCTACTCTTACAAAGGAGGAACAAAGTTAGGAATACTTACCTCTAAAGATGAGCCCACCGAGTCTCAATATCTCCCTTGGCTAAGGTGTTTCACAAGATGTTTTTTTGGTATGTAAGGATAACAAGGATAGTCAACTCTAGGATACACAACTTCTCTATGCATCCAAAAGACTTCTCCATAAAATAAGATCAGTATCTCCAAAAAAAATATTGAAACCCTAACCTATGCTCCTCAATTAGAATGGTGGATAAACATATGAAAAATTTGATATTTGTATTCTTATCTCTAAATAATGGAAATAGATGTGTATATATAGTCAGCCTAAACCTTTTAGATAATTTATTCGATAGGGTCAGCCTAATTTGACTATGCATTGTTATTTGATAAAATCAAGTTAAGTCTTGGTCTATGTCTACCAAGGTTGACCTAGACACATAACATGCTTTAAAAAAATTAAATACATGGTTGGCCTATGCCAATAGTCTATGTTAAATGTCAAAAATGGTTTTTAAGCTTAGAAAGAGGCTAAGTAATGTGGTGAATTACTTGGAGGAGTATGAGAGAGGGGAGGCAAGGCTTAGGAAATTACATAGGAAAAGGTTATGTAAATAAAAAGTGGTAGTATAGGGGACAAAAATAATGTGAGGCACCAATGGTATGTCCACCCCTTCCCTAGTGCACCCTTTAAAGTATACACTCAAAAATATTGAGACTCAATGGGTTATTACAAGATAAAAATCATTAGTAATTGATAAAGTTTTAAAATTTTATGTGTATGCATATGCCCCACTTGAATCTCATCACATGTCATGAAAGTGTAACAGGGGATTGTGCTTCAGAAAAAGAATATAGTAACATATAATGCTGAAGCTAAATAAATTTTAGTAAGGAGCAAATAAGATAAATGAAATGACGAAATTGAAAAACACATGCCTATACTTAACTTAGTGATATAGATAATAACTAAAGTGAAAGAAATGTGAAAGTTTCTAATGTAGGTAACATTAAGTGAACCTATTGAAATTAGATAAAAACAACAAAAAAATATTTTTTTCAAAAAAATATGTGTAATATGTGAAAATATTTTCTATGACATCAGGATTCTAGAACGTCTTTTGGTTTTAAAAAAGAGATAGTAGAAATAAATATATGGTTAGAAAAAGAATCTAGCTATAAATTCTTGACAGATAAATAATTTGGAATAGTAAATATAAATAGGGTGAAAAATAATTGATTTTTTATTTTTACTATTTTAAGAAAATAGTGCTTTGAGAGACCTCATTTGAGCCTAGAGAAAGACCATGGCGAGGAGACGACAACTATGATGGGGAGGATGCATAAAGCCTGCACTAATGCAACACATGTAAAAAAACATGAATTAAAATTTTTTTGAGTAATTTTGTTTGAAATTGAACTAAATATAGAAAATTGACTAGTAAGAAAAATCTAGATGCCAAAACTAACCCTAAGAATTTTTTAGGTAAACTAGGGGTAGAATGGGGTACTATATAAGAAAAGAGTAGAACAATAAATGCCTAAGACATTTATGGTAAATGGTTAAAAATTCATCACAGATAAAGAACAAAGTCAACCTGGTCAACTCAATTCAAGGTAAGAAGGAAATAGGGGGCTAACTATGTAGTAGTGGGCTAACATAGTATTGTTGACGATGGCCGATCACATAGCAGTAGGCCAACATAGTTTGGAATTTGTAAAGATGGATGACATAATACCTTTTGGCTGATGTACTTGGTAATATGTGTCCAATATATTTTGTGAAAATGGGTTGAATTTGTACCATAGAGCCAATGTAGTATGCTAAAACTAAGAAAGGGCCAATTTAGTATCAAATACACTGATATAATCTGAAACAAAAAGCATCGACTGTGTACTAGTAGATTGATGTAGTATAATAGGTATGTAATAGGTATAATTTAGTATCAAATGAGCCAATTGTGTATAAGAATAATAAAACATAAGAAACTAAATCAAACTAGCTGATGAAGTAGTTAATTTATAAATTTTTGAGAATGTATTTTGACTATTTATGACATTGAGATCTAATACATCCTCTATTATTTGATATTTTACAAAGATGCCATAGATTTTGGCACCTGATATATGCATCATGGCTACTAAATCTATTTGATCAATGGACTAACAGTGATAGAGTTTGATTGGATGCCCTGGGCTTCAGTGGCATCATCGAGATGAGACAGATCCAACTCAGTATTAATCTCATTGTCATGTTCCTTGGAGCATGGGAATGGTTAACCAACATTGTTTTATGGGAGGTGTATGTGGACACCATTAAGGAGGTGATTACTCTAGGGGATGTCCATGTATTTCTTTTACTTCTAATAGGTAAAAAGCCAATGATTATTGATACACTAGAGTTTGAGGATGAGAGATGAATCTTAGTTCAGTGGGTTACAAGCTTAGATATGATCCACCCTAGGTTGAGGGTGAGCTTATTTGATGTATATCTTAAAGCTATTATAGACATCTAAAAGGTATTGATAAGACTGATGATAGCATGAGTGTTGTCACAAGTTAGAAGGTAAGGTACCTCTTTAAGTGATAATCTTATGCTAGTTCATATTAGATTAGGGAGCACTCTATAATTTTGGTTTTGTCATTTGGGTCTAAATTATGAATGTTATGTATGGGATGATATCTAGAGGGAATAATATGATGGAATTAGTGATTTTCTTAGTGCATGGATATACGATATTTCCCTTATGTATTATTCAATTAGGTTATCTCATGTTATCAATGACAAGTTACCTCAAGTCTTATGATGGAGATAAGAACATGTAATGCAGGATGTACCCTATATGATAGCCTTATAAAGTGTCACATGAGGGTAGATAGTGTATCATCCCTACACTCACATAGATGCCATATGGCGTAGTTGATCTACCATTGCTACAAGGTTGACACATCTGCATATCATGGGCTACTACACATCATGGTTGGAGCCTCATCTATTGGCTCATGTACCTGGACAATTGAGACATCCGAATCTAGATTCTCCTCTAGTAGCACCTACATATTGGGTGTGACATGCTAAAGAGATGAGAGGTATTGGAGGTAGACGAGTACTTGTGGAGATACAAGTAATCAAGCTTTGACATGATAGACCATGGGTTCATTGAGCATGAATGTAGGAGGTAGTGAAGACAAAAGGAGGAGTTTTAATGGATATGGATATAAGAGCATAGAAGGTACCATAATACAGGTAGTAGTGACTAGTATGTACTCATCAAAGATATATACACCATCAATATGAGGAGGTATAGGTATTAGCTATTGCATAGAGGGATCGAAAAATAGCTCCAAGACATAGTTGGTTTATAGAGACCACTGAGGATAGGTACGTGGTGGGCTTGGGTGGTGACTAATATATTTGAATTTAGGTAGAGGTAATAAATAGAGGATGTCAGATGGGGAGACCACGATTAGTGACACCAAAATTAGTGAGAAATGTTTTAAACTTTGTTTTAGTTTTTGATATATAATACCAGTTACATTTTGATTATGATAAATAGATGATTTGAGAGATATATATTCTATCTAATGTATTTCTAGTTTTGGTTTTAACATATCATATGATAGAGGAGGTCATATGGGGAGCTCTGGTAATGGTTGTGCATCATGACATTTTAGATGGTGTGCTCACACCATATGACCCTCCCACTCAGAATGATCTTGAAGTTCCATCTCCCCCAGCCTAGGCAAATTGGTTTATATTTGTGGGAGAGGTTGTGATGCAACTACAGGCATGTAGGGATGGGTCACAACCACTGACAAGGGTTGGAACTAGAGTGGCATAGGCCTGGTAAGCCCTATCACAAGAAAGAGTTGCACACATGGTGATTACCATCTGAATAGGACATGTACAAGCCTAGGTGGCTAAATTATAGGGACAAGTTGCTATATTGAGATCTTAGACTACCTATTTACATCACACTATTCAGAGGGGTCAGCCATAGGCATCTATGGGTAACATAGTCAAGCCACATGATAGACATAATGAAGCACAACATTAGAGTTTTAGCTATTATATTTCATACTTTGTATTGCATATATATAGATATAAATTATAGTCATATAAAATATCAAAATTGGTAGCTTGAGTGTGGCTTGTGACACCTAACCCCTACATCTCTCTTGCATACTCTCATAACCCTTCTAAATACCCTTTTACTTATTTTCAATCATCCTTATACTTATAAAACTAGATTCCAGCTTAGTCAGGATTCATTTCCCAAGCTAATCCCATCTCCCTAGGTCTCAAACCTATAGGATAGGATTACCCAACTTAGATTATAGCACCGAATCCAAGGGTGTCCTATTTTTGTGCTTTTATCCAATTGTATTTTCAGCTCCAATGGTTATTTCCTTCCGATTCCTATCCTTCATCTTGTCAGCCGAACACGAATACATTCAATCCATGACCAATAGATTTATATGAAATCCCATTGAAAGTTCATTTACAAATAAGTTGGTAAATATTATAAATCAAGCAAGAATATAAGCAAAACTATTGAGGAAAATTTCCCTATTCTTTACATATAGCTATCCAATATAGTCACAAGCATATGCAAATCCTCACACCAGTCCCTAGCCACCTTAAGCAGACCCAATTTAGCATTTTTGAATTTGCATAACACTATTTCACAAAGTACATCAAGTGGGGTAAATACATATGGCTTAATCCCTCTTCAAATTATTGGTATGTAGGCAACGTACCCACACAATGGATGTGGATACATGTTCAGCGTATCTTACACACACTAACCCCCCTATTTAATCAAAGTACAATGAAGTCTAAGGTTTTAATACTAAATCATCTCTACATGGAGTTACATAGACTTTTAGTAGTTGAGATTTCATAGGCAGGCTCACATTGAGACAATGAACAAAACCAAGAAAACTTAGGTCTCTACGAGTAGTTTGGACAACAATGGTAGAAAATGACTATAGTTTCAAACCCTAAGGTGTCCTATTTCAATGCTCCTATCATTTCATAAAATTAAATCTAAATCTTAATTTATGACACTATCGCAGTCCTGCACAACAAATTCTAGACTCTGTCTCAACTATTTCATCCTATTTTTAGCTAAGTCATATTTTATCCATATTTATTGTTATTTATAGAAAGGTTAAAAATATAAATAAATTATACATATCAATAGTTATATTATTGCAATATTATTTACTAATTTAGCTAACTCAGACTTTTAACTAAATTAAGATAAAGACACCAATATTCTTGAAATAGTTAAATCATTTGGTGAACCTAACTTACATTGTTTATGCATAAAAACCTTAGAAACCATAGGAAAAATTTCTTCCTAAATTTTCAAATATTTTTGTGATTTTTTACCTTAATATTTAAATTATAAATTCACATTAATTTTTGAAATTCCATAGTAAGTTTTAAAAAATTATTTTCTTCCAAACCCTAGTTGCATATGCTAGGACCCTTTAAATCGAGAGTTTTTCCAATATTTTTCTAATTTTTTACCTACATATTTAAATCATAAATTTACATTTTATTTTAAAATTTCATAGTAATTTTAACAAATCATCATTTTTCAAAACCCTAGTTGCATATACTAGGTCCCATTGCTTTTGAGGTATCACCTTACATCTAAAATCAGATTTCACATAAAAATAAAATTAGATCTCATTTATTTAAAAATATTTCTTACATTTCTTGAAAATAATAAAGAGACCATACTCAGTCTTATTATGTACATGAATGATGAAGTTTAATATATGTTAATACAAAGCTTCATTCTTTGCATTCGTACTTACTTTTTATAATATGGGATGACATTAATAAATTTAGTGCTAAACATGTTAAGATAGCTTTTGCCTCACCTCCCTTGGAGCCTCTATCATGTGCCAAGTTATGTTGCATGGTCTATTTTACTCTTCCCTAGGTCACTACCCATTGCCAGAGAGCCCAATTGACACCCTTTGTCCCTCCATCACCTTGACCTATTGATTATCTATGCTTTTGTCATGTAGCTACTACTAATACTATACATATAGTAGATAATGTAGTTAGAGATGTTACTTGGTATGCTACCATGCCTCCCCCATCTAGTCAAGAGACCCATTACCCTCCTATTCCTTCCCATCTTAGGCCCAACCCATCTGCACAAGTAGATCTACATAAGGCATATGATATTGTGTATCAGTTGAGAAACACACCAGCAAAGATTTCCATGTTAAAACTATTTTAGAAAACCAATGTCTTAAAAGACATTCTTTATCAATCACTCACTTAGACTTATATGCCCATTGATTTAGAGCCTTCTTATTTTGCATTAGTTGTTAACATGTTAAAAACTATATAAGATGCTATTTCTTTTAATCTTGAGGACATACCTTCTCAGATAGTTATTGATCAAAATTTACCACTATTCATATAAGCTCAAGTCAAAAATAGTGCAGTTAAGAGAGGTTTAGTTGATAGTGGTTCTATAATTAATATATGGAACATTACATTCTATAGACCATGGGTGTAGATATGACATCCATGCAAAAATCATATAATAATATTATATGTTTTGATGATATACCATGACATACATTAGGCACCATCACTTTGGATATCATGGTAGGGCCAAAACCCCTCTCTACATAGTTTTAGATCATGCCAGGTCCTATCCATTATAATCTTTTACTTGGATGACCTTGGATACATGATATGGGGGCATTTATTTCTACTATTCATCGATGTTTTTAGTTTCTCCATGAAGGATACCTATACACATACCTAGCAGATAGCCAGCCATTCAAATATTGTAAAATTACAAAGTCATCTTCAACTATTATTTTAGATGGGACACCTCATATCACAGTTCAATCACCACCTCATCTCATTTATCTTGATCATATACATACATATGAGGTAGGAGAGACTAGCACATCTTGCACTCCTCTACTTACAATTATTTCCTTAGCTCCAAATACTCAGCTAGTCATACTAGGTCCAATCATTCCATCTACTTCAATCACAATTCCTACACCTACTACAATTATAAAATCACAATTACTAGTTGATTATATAGATATAGCCCCTCCAAAAATTATAGTTACTCCATCAATTATAGATACTCTCAAAGCAGCATCGTCTTCTAATACTATTGTTAAAGAGACTCCCTTATCACAATTACCCCTTGTGCTAAATTTTGAGTTACCATATGTACATGATGTTGATACAAATTCCCAAGCTACATTAGATGATGATATGACACCCACACTCATAGATGAGTATTTTTATGAATTGAGATTTATACCAGTTAGTCCAAGAGAGTACCGAGATGACTCTAGATCTCTCATTACATATCCTACATCACTCTTATAATCTCACACTACACTCTCAAGATATACTTCACATTCATGGCCATAGATAACTCAGTTGGCATATATAGTACTCCTAGTTACCTCTATGAATATAGATCTAGTCATTTAGATTCAGGTAGGTAGCACACAACATCAACCAAAGATTATGCTATAGATGTTACTTGATCATGGATTAATCACACTACCTACAATATGATATATATCTAGTAGTAGGTTATCATGGTAGGATGGTCACCCATTTCATCTCTTTCATAGAAACATAGGCCATGACACTTATTCATGTATAAATTCACAATGGAGAATGGATAAACTATAGGTTCAAGGTACTATTTAATTACATCACCACCATCACCAACATCACCACTTCCACTGAAGCCATCTACTACTAGAGCTAAATGTCCCAGAGGAGAATCAACATCTTCAGCACCAGAGAAACCTTTAGTTCACCTTTGACTGGATAACACCATGTATACAAAGTCTATGACATACAATGATACTTATGGTATGATCTTGAGGTATTTGATTATGGCCATTATCCCTTCCTCCATCTTCATCTCTAGTGGGCTCCATCCTTGAACCCTTTACCCCCTCCAGCCTAGTCTTTTATATCATTGTGTATGTATTTCTTTATTCATATGATTGTACATAGTTTCCTTTCAACTTACTTGTACATAATGTTTTTTAAAATTACTTGTATATAACTTCTTTTCAATTATTTATAAATAGTCTCCTTATGATTGATTGTACATAGCTTATTTTCAAAATATTGAAAATAGTATAACATGTCAAAATACAAAAACATTCAAATAACTCAAAACACCAAAAACATTTAAATATTTCAAAAATACAAAAACATTCAAATAATTCAAAAATATATAAGAATTTCAATTGTATGCATTATCCATGTTTTACATTTTTACTATTATGCTAGATTTACATTTATTGTTCTATGTTATTTGTTTGTCAATTTATCTACATTACCATGCTTCACATTATCTTATTTGAGTCTATGCAGTGACTTCCATATCCTTGATTGATTTACTCTACCCATTGAGGGGGCATCCTACTTCATATATTCGAGACACACATCAATATATCTACCCACTAAGAGCATATTCTTCATGAATACACCATCTAGGTTATGTCATTCCTACACCACACACTCTAGTTATCATGATGATGTACATTTTTCACTAGATTACACAGATTAATCTATTGATAGTCACGAGTGTATAGCGCTTATGTATTTCTTAGCATATATATAGTCTTGTACTACATGTCTTGCATACTTTCACTTCTTGCTTTGATTAGTTAGTTGTGATTATATTTCCAATATTTAAATGTTTTTATTTTTGGCTTTGCGTAGATAGATATGATTGCATTTATTAGTTCATGTTCTATATCTTATGTGTGCCTTAAGACATTTGCCATTGTCCTTTACTTGTACTCTTATATGCGCTTGTGGCCCTTGTACCAACCTTGATTATTTTAATTGTATGTGTATGTGGCATTTGAACATGCCTTGTATTTTTGCTTTCTAATTTGAGTGACATGTGCCCATGTCCCTTATTTTTCTTGGCCCCTTGGCAACTCTTGTATGCTTTTTGCATTACATGGTTGTTGCTTGTTTGCTTTTTAATTATTTGCAATGCCATGATCTACATCATGCATTTTCTTGCTTTTTTGGATGCCATGATGGACATCATGCTCCATCCCTCCTTGACAACTAAAAACTAACCAAACTTCCAATTCTAGTTCACTATATTGCACATGATTTTACACTATTATATCTATCTAGACATACCCCTAATGATCTAACAATCTATCATACAAACCATGCTATATCTTGAGATATCTTATCAGTTATCATTGCTATATCATATATTTTCATAGAATAACACACTTATAGGGTTCTTTTATCTAAGGGAATTAATTGTGGGGTCTTCATTCCGACCTTCAGAAGAGGAGGCAAAAAACAAGGGTTTTGTCACAGAGATCAAAGCCTCTAACTGGCCAAAAATTAGTTTTCAAAACCCCCAATATAGTAGCCAAACTTCAAACCAGGAAGAACAAACTAGATAGATAGTGGAAATTATAGAACAATCTTCAAAATCATCATAGGATAAGAATGCCGACTTTGGACTATAGAACCAAAAATTAGGGCATCCTATTTTTGCATTCCTATCCAAACAATAAAAAAATAGATTATCTAGAAATAGATAGAAAAGTAAGTACAATTATAGTTTTATCATCAACAATTTAGTTCAGATTCAACAATTTTTATATAGTTTTTCTTAGAGAATCCAGGTATAGGAGGTATCACACACGATACAATGGCTATCTCTTCCATTTTTAGATATGATAGTTAGTATAACTTATAGATCAGAATCCATGTTATAGATAGTAGTAATTGGGACCAAAGTGCAAAGCACATTTACTTTCTCTTTCTCTTCTTTACAGTTTATGGCATTACCCAAGTATTCTTAGTAGTTGTGTGTCTTATTCCATCTGTAGATTATTGGTATCATTCTCGAGTGGCTTCCACATAAACCTATTGCCTCATTTCATAGTGAATTTCATACAAGCCTAATCTCTATCTTTTTTGAGTGGCCAAAAGTGGCCTATTTTTTAGCACACATTTGGCTATCTACACTACATTATCATATTATAGAGCATTAATAGGCTTCAAGAGCAATCTCATATGACACACATTCATACTTGTATCAGTTCATATCTTCACTTCATGGGGCAGTGATGGAGTCAAAGGTCTAGCTAGTCTTTGTAATCTTAACCCACCTACTCAAAGGGATTGGACACATAGTCCAAACATCGATTAACACATGCATGATCATCACTTAGTGGATAATGATGGAGTCAAAGGGCCAAATTTTGTATTCTTAAACCACTCTCAGGTAATTGAGCACTCAGCGCTCTTCGTAATGTTACTCTTTATATAGAATCATTTAATACATACCTAGCATCACTCAACATCATAATAAGTTTTATATTAGGTCGCATACTTGATGAGGTGTATTCATTACTTTCTCTTTCTCTCTCTTTTACCCATCTTGTGTATGTTTTTACTTTAAACATATCGTGTCTAGTAAGAATTGATCTAATCTTAATTTTATTTTATAAATTTAAACTTCAAGACATGTTCTCTCTATACACACCCAACATCACACAGTTTCATGAGCTTCACCCTTACAGGTAAGTTCAAGTATGATTTATACTTTTCTTTTATCCTAATATTTCATTTTTATACATCACTAGAATAAAGGGGGGCAAATGTAATCATATAAAATGTCAAAATTGATAGCTTGAGTGTGGTTTGTGACACCTAACCCATAGGTCCTTCTTCCATGCTCGCATGACCCTTCTAGACACCTTTTTGCTTATTCTCAATGATCTGTAGACTTATAAAATTTGATTCCAACTCAGAAAGGTTTCATTTTTCATGCTAATCCCATCTCTTTCAATTCCACACTTGTAGGATTGGAGCATCCAATTTAGACTATAATGCTAGACCCTAGGGTGTCCTATTTTAGCACTCTTATCCAATTATATTTTTAACTCTAATGTTTATTTCCTTCTAGTTCCTATCCTTCATCTTATCGGCCTAGCGTGAATACATTTGACCCATGACCAATAGATCTCTATAAAATCCCATTCAAAGTTTATATAAAATGAGGTTGACAAATATTATAAATCAAGCAAGAATACAAACAAAACCATTGAGGTAAATTTCCCTATTCTTTACATACAACCATCTAATAAAACCATAAGCATATCCAAATCCTCACACTCGTCCATAGCCATCTCAAGCACACTTAGTTTAGCATTTTTACATCCACATAACACTATTACATAGAGCACATCAAGTGGAAGAATGATATATGGCTTGATCCCTCTTCAGAGTATTAGTATGTAGGCAACATACCCACACAAGAGGTGTGGATACACATTCATTACATCTTACACACACTAACCCCCCCTTCTTTCTCAAAATTGATCAAAGCATAATGAAGTCTAGGGGTTAAAGACTAAATCAGCACTATAAGGAGTTCTGTCGACTTTCAACAATTGAGATTTCAGAAGCAGAATCACATAGAGATAGTGAACAAAATCTAAAAAACTCAAGTCTCTATGAGCAATTTGGATAATAGCAGCAGAAAAGGACTTTAGCACTAGACCCCAAGGTGTCCTATTTTGACACTCCTATCTTTTTACAAAATGAAATTCAAATCCTAATTTGCGACATTGTCTCAGTCTTACACAATAAATTCTAAACCTTGTCTTATTCGTTTTATCATTTTTTTATCTAAATCTTATTTTCTTCATATTTTTTGTTATTTATAAAAAAAATTTAAAATATAAATAAATTATACAAATCAGTAGTTAAATTATTACAATATTATTTACTGATTTAGTTAACTTAGACCTTTAATTAAATTAAGAACAAGAAACCAATATTTTTAAACTCTTAAATCATATATTCATCTCATGGGTTGTACTTAGATTTGGATGTGGATACATGGATATATTTCTTTTCTATCACATTTATTTAGTTTTTATTGTATGTGCTATGGGAAATATGTGATGTATGTTTTCTTTTCTAGCATTATGTGATACATATGCATGGTTAAAAAGAAAAAATGATTTGAAAAAGTACAATTAATTAAAACAAATGTAATACACACTAAATCACGATAGAAAATGTAGAAAAATAAAAAATGACTAAATATAATAAACCAAAGGTGGTAAAATGAGTAACAAATAATTTTAAACCCTGTAAAAATTTAAACTAAATTAAAACAAATAAAAATCACACTATATCACATTGGGAAGTATGAAAATATGTAACAAAGTGGAAGGCCCATGAAAGAACAATTGTATAAAAACAAAATAAAATTAAGTCAATCAATCATAATAAATCAAGCTATTAAAATCTCCTCAATTACATTCAGAGATATGTTGTGGATTCAAATCTCCTTGATTACATTTTATTATAAGTTATTCACACTAAATAATTTAAAGGTTAACCACAAAATTGAGTTAATTTAACCAACCACCTACATGTGATATTGTATTATAATATTTTTTTATAGAAATATAATTCTTGTTTTTGCACTTGTCAAACTTGTTAAAAATCAAGATTTTTAAAATAAAAGAAAGAAACAATTATTTTTAATTTTTAAAAATAATAAAAAGTATCTTTCTTTTGAATAATGATCACAAGAAGTCATTTGAAATAACGAAGCAAAAATTTTCACATAATTATTCTCAAAAATAAATGTTAAAGATATGGACTGTGAAAACATAAAATATATTAATAAAAAATAAATCAATAAGATTTAAAAAATACACAAACATATAATTTTTTTTTTTTAAAAATGACTAAATATAAAAAAAATATACTTAGAAAACTAAGTGGAAGAAGAAATAGTAAACATCATATTATTATAATTTCAAATAATTAAATATTTAAAAATATCTCTACTTGAAGCTTCAATCTTATATTACATTTCATGTCTTTACATTTAAGATAAAGTTTTGTAACCTCCACGTTAGATTAATATAAGCTTGTTTCCTTCCCGTTTTAAACTTTAAAATTATCCCTTCTCATTATCTTAGCCCCACGTGGCATTACTTTCAGTATGGTTGTCTTCAATGGGTAAGGAAAGCAAAAGATAAAAGAGAAAAGTATTCCCCTTTGATTATGAGAGGTATATTGATTATGAGAGGTGCATTACTAATAATTTTACTAGCCGCTACTATTTACCTTAAAAATTACCATAATTTAGATTTAAAAAAATATAATGTATTTAAGTATGAGCGGATAATTTACAATATGTTTTTGCTTAATATTATTTATCAAATATTAAATGTTTGTTTGTTAGATAACATTTTTTTTTAGGTAGTCAGATTTTATTAGATGAGATAATTTATAGAAAAGAAAATTCACGTTATTTTATTTATTTTTTATCTAAACAATAATAAAAGAATTCATAATCATTTTAAACATATTTATACATTTTAAATTAATTAAATGTTAGTATCACAAAACTTAACAATGTTATTATTATATAACATATTATGTTATTGAGTTAATTCACTAGATTATATTTAATTAATTCATAGTATGTGAGCATGTTTAAAATGACTAAATCCTTGAAATTACGATCTTTGTGAATGGTAGTTTTCAAATTTTCAAAATTTATAATTTTTTCCCATACTTATGGAGAAGATTAAAAGAAATTTGAACAAGGTGTTTCAATAATAGATTTCTAGACCACCTTCAATGGATAAATTCTAGCATCTACTTAAATCATGTTTGGTAGCTTAATTTCATGAGTAAAACTAGATTCATGAGACTGTGTTTCAAAAAATTAATCCTTTTTTAATTCCATTACTTTACCAAATATGACTTCATAAGTTGTGGAGACTCCTTATACATGACAAATTCTTACTTTCGGCCTTCCAAAATTTCTTGTTGACAACTATGTAAGTGCATTTGTTCTATAACCTATAAAAATACTCCATCCATATAAAGGTATTTCCTACAATTTGGAGATTAAAATATTATAATACTCAATATTTAAACATCATCTAAGTTGTAATAACACATTAAAACCTAAGGTGAATTCATCAAATGCACTCAAGAAAGGTCTGATTTTCAGCGAATTGAATCCTTCCAATAATATATCAGTAAAATTATAAATTCATCAAATACATTGAAGAAAGGTCTTTGTGCCAATATTCCATCGCCTCACTATGACACTCTTGTATCAAAATCTATTGGGAAGATGACACTGATGGGTGTGTTGTACATCCCATGACATATGGAAAAAGAATGTACATTTTGTTTCCCTACATTTTCACTTAATTGGATACACAATCACAATGCTTGATACAACCCATCCAATTTATCAACCTTCCAAAGCTATATATTGAATTAATGATTACTATATATGTTAATTTTGATAATTTCATTCAAATCATGAGTTGTACTTTGATTTGAATGTGGATGCATGGCTATATTTCCTTTCTATCAAATGTATTTAGTTTTTATTATATGTGCTATGGAAAATATGTGATGTATGTTTTCTTTTCTAGCATTATGTGATACACATGCATGGTTAAAAATAAAAATAAAAAAATGATGTGAAAAAGTACAATTAATTAAAAAAATGTAATACACATTAAATCATGAAAGGAAATGTGGAAAAATAAAAAATGACTAAATATATAAACCAAATATGGTAAAAAGAGTAACAAATAATTTTAAACCCTGTAGAGATTTGCAACAAATTAAAACAAACAAAAATCACACTATATCACATTGGGAAGTTTGAAAATATGTAACAAAATAGAAGGCACATGAAAGAACAATGGTATAAAAACAAAAACAATTAAGTCAATAAATCAAGCTAGAAAGTATGAAAAAAATAATGAAATGGTTGTAAGTATACACACAATCAGAAAATAAGAAGATAAAAGTGAATGATTTATGAAGTAAACATAAAACATAATAAATCAAGATGGTAAGTATGTCAATGACATGTAACTCATAATCGAACACTACTTATCTCAAATTTGATGCTTGTAATTTCTTTATGACATTGTTATAGTAGCAATTGGGTTTTAGAATATTTTGTGTGAAGGGCCTAGTCCTATCCATGGTCTTACACTGAAACTGAAAAATGAAACACCAAGAAGGTGGAAACAACTATGGAAATGATATAAAATATGTTTTTAATGTATTAGTTTGTCAGGAGGGCCTGGTCTTATACATGGTCTTACACTACAACTCATAAAGGGAAAACCAATGAGGTGAATGATAATAAGTAAATGTTTTATATGATAATTTGTGAGGAGATCCTGGTCCTATCCATTGTCTTACACCATAAGTCATAAAGGTAAACCCTATGGTGGATGATCAGTTAACAAAATAATATTTCTGAAAGATAAATATTAGGAATGTTGTAAATGAAAGAGGGAATATAAAAAGTATGACATAGGCATCTATGAGAAGACCTTAGGAAACATGAGGCATAATAAGTATGAAAGAGAAACACTAAGAGTCTAATGACCATAAAAATACAAAGGATACCTACTGAAAGTAAGCATAAAGTTGTATAAGAAAATAGGTGAGATACTAAGATCAACTCATGTTGGTTAGATAAACAAGAAAATTAAAATGGACCTACCTTCCCACATGTTTCCCATTTCTCAGGGCCTCTTACAAAGTCATCGGCCTAATGTGAAGATTGAGTAGTTGTGTGAGAAATTAGGTAGCACTAAAAAAACTTTTTATTCTCCCTTCCCAATCTACTGTCCTATCATGCCCCAATGGACCTCGACTCTATTATGAGTCCAATTGTAGAGTTTGAGATCTAAATAGAAAAAAAAAGATGTGCTATGAATCATGTCTTTTAGTTTGGTTTGACTTTTGAATTTGTATGTTGCCTTTTTTATCATTACCAATTTGTATGCTCCTCTTCCATACAAATTTGGAATAACCAACATGAAAGATATAAATGATACACATGAATTATTTGGAAAAATCCTAAGATACATTATTTTTTAGCAAGGTATTGAGGTTGATACAAAAATGTAAAATCTATCGTATAAATTCCACTACCAACCAATTTAAAATAGTTATGATGTTTATTGGTTTAAATTCAAGTTATTGAGTATTTCATTACCCAATTAGATTATAAAACAATCCCTTTCACATGTTTAATAAATAAGGATACACAATTCATATTGGATGAGGTATGTCAACAAAGCTTTGATAGGATAAAAACCTATTTATAAAACCCACCAGTACTTATGCCTCCTATTCCAAATAGACCATTAATTATTTTCATATCAACTACCCATGATGCCCTTGGTGCTTTTACTAGCACAATTTGATGATAATCACAAAGAGTGGGTAATCTATTATATCAGTCACTAGCTAGTTGACTATGAACAAAAATATATAGCCATGGAGAAATTATGTTTAGGTTTGGTTTTCACTACCCAATAATTATGACATTTTTTTACTTAATTATGAGGTTCACATTATAGTTAAAGAATATCCATTAAGGTTTCTCATGAATAAAAAACACCTAACTTGACACAGAAAAATGGGTGATGAAACTCATGGAGTTTGATCTAAAAATTAATCTCAAAAGTCAATAAAAGATCAAGTCATAGCTGGCCAATTGGTTGTAACCCCTTTACCATATTATTTTCCACTCATTGAGGATTTTTGAGATGATTTTGAGGTGTATAATATATATTACACTCCATGGACAATGCTATTTGATGGATATACTCTAAATACTACAATTTCTAAGAAATTTAGAGCAATCAAGAGGTTGATCAATGTTAAATGTGGAGTCCATTTCACCGCTAAGGTAAAAATAAAGTTACCAGGGCATTTTTAACATAAAATATTTACTTTCACAAATGATGGGATGCATTTTTTAGTGTGTCAACCACTTCCCCCATTCAAGGTAGGTTTTGTGGAGAAATGGGTGTGATCTAAGGTGTTGAGAGAATTGGGGGATTATGTGGTGCAACCTCCCTTATTTTTTGCCTTATTTAAAGGGGATATGGTTATCTCTATGGTTATGGCACATTTTTCAAGGGATTTTGAAAATTATAAATAGGGGTGAAGGGTAACACATTATTCATTGTGTTTTGCATCTCATTTTTGAGCTCCGTATTCTCTCTTTAGTTAGTCTGATCAGGTTTGAGGTGTAGATTAGTATCTCAAGAATTTTGGTGTGAATTCAAGTTGGAGAGAGCTATCTCTATGAGAGATTTTTTGTTGAGAGTTGTTTTTTACTCTTTTTTATAATATTATATAGATCCACTTGGTGGACATATCCCACATTGGGTGAACCATGTTATATTAGTGTTATGTGTGTATTTGCTTAGATCTAAATTTTTTTCCATATGTCTCTATTATTATTATTTAAAGGAATGAATTCCATGTTGGATTTTATTGCATAATTAATCACTTATTCCTAAAAAATAGTATCATATCTAGCTTTAGTAGTTTTTCTAAAGTAGTGAATCGTAGGGAAAGATATTAGCTTGAGTTGGATCTATGGTAGATAATGGTAGATCTAGACTTGAAAAATTCAATGGGTAGAATTTTAGATTGTGGAAGATGCAAATAGAAGATTACTAGTTTTAGAAGGATATTCATCTCCTTTTGATAGGGAAAATAGGCCAACCTTCAGGTATGGATCAGGTAGATTAGAATTTTCTCAATAGGAAAGCACTGGGACCCATATGGTTGCATCTTGCATCTTTGGTTGCCTTAAATATTTTAGAGGAAATGACCACATTTGTTTTGATGAATAAATTAGGGGAGTTATATGAAAAATGCTCCACCTCTAATAAAATATTTTTGATGAAAATGATATTTAATATGAAAATGTTTGAAAATGGTTTTGTAGCTAATCATTTGAATGATTTTAATATAGTTGTGAGTATGTTAAATTCTGTTGGTATTAAATATGAAGATGAAGTTAAGGTTTTATTGATTTTATGCTCCTTACTTGATAGTTGGGATAGATTGGTTATGACTATGAGTAATTTCATCCCTAATAAGGGAAGATTAAAGTTTGAGGCTGTTTTAGGTGTAATTTTTAGCGAGGAAATGCGAATGAAGAGCATCGGGTAATTATCTTCAGGGAATGCTTTGAAAGCAAAGACTAGAGGAAGACAAATGGACATAAATAAAAGAAATCATGGAAATTCAAAGGTTTGGGGAAGATATAAATCTAGAGCCAAGATGGTGTGTTGGCACTATGGGAAAAGTGGACACACAAAGAAGGAATGTTGGGAACTTCAAGGTAAGAAGACCAAACATGAAGAGGCCAAGGAGATAAATATGACAATAAGTAATGTTAGTCATGCTGCTTTAATTATTTCTTTCGATAATGTTTCTGAATCTTGGGTATTAGATTCAAGGGATTCTTTCCATGCCACCCCACATAGGCATCATTTTATTGATTATGTTCAAGGAGATTTTGGACATGTTTATCATGGTGATGATGAACCATGCAGTATATTATGGAAAGGTTGTGTTTAGGTGAATGTGTAGAATAAGAACACATGGCTACTAAAGGATGTTAGACATGTGCCACAATTAAAGCAAAATTTAATATCAGTGGAGCAATTAGATAGTGAGGGTTATTTGGTGATGTTTTCAACAGACTCTTGGAAAGTTACCAAGGGTGCTCTTGTGGTTGTGAGAGGTAATAAAATTGTCACTTTATATTTTAATAGTAGTGTTGATCACTATAATTTACTTGCCATAGATGGAGATGAAACTTTGTGGCACTATAGGCTCAGTCATATGAGCCAAAAGGCCATGGAGATCTGGAAAGATAAGTTTCTCATATTAAAATAGGTTGATTTGGACTTCTACAATGATTGCGTGTATGGGAAGTAGAAGTGAGTTAAGTTCCTTAGGATTGGACCTATGAAGAAGGAGAACAAATTAGAGTTGGTTCACTCAGATGTATAGGGTCCAGCTCAGGTATCTTTTATTGGTGGTTCAAATTATTATGTTACATTTATTGATGATGCAACTAGAAAAGTTTGGGTTTATTTCATTAAGAAGAAATATGATGTATTTGAAAAATTGAAGAGATCAAAATCTTTGGTTGAGAATGAAACAAGTCTCAAGTTAAAATTTATCAAGTCAAACAATGGAGGTGAGTATTGTAGTAAAGAATTTGACGATTATTATTCACAGAATGGAATTCATAGGTAAAGGATGGTTCCAAGGACACAACAGGAGAATGGAGTGTCAGAGAGAATGAATAGGACAATCATGGATCATGCTAAGAGCATGAGGTTACATGTAGGGCTGACATTAATATTTTGGGTAGAAGTAGTTAACACATAGGTATATCTGATTAACAAAGGACCTTTAGTGCCTTTAGATGGAGGCATACCTGAGGAAGATCAATCTAGTAAGAAATTTAATTATTATTTTCTTAGGATATTTAGATGTGAGTAATTTATTTATGTCTCCAAGAAAGATAGGACCAAGATAGAAGCTAAGTTTGAAAGATGCACCTTTATTAGTTATGCTTAGGATGATTTTGGTTTCTGGGTTTGGAGTCTTAGAGGCAAAATAATATTATGGTCTAGGGATGTTATCTTTAAAGAAAAAGTCATGTATAAATATTAGTTGTAGGAACAAGAACAAAAAGAGTACATAATATTGGATGATATTATGAATGGTAAGGTATCGAAGGAGATAGTTTAGGAACCTCTTACACAGGAACCTCAAACTCCTATAGTAAGAAGGTATTCTAGGGTAAGAAAAGCTCCTAAATGGTTTTCCCCATCTTTGAGTTAATTTTTACTTACTAATAGTGGAGAGCCAAAATGTTTTGAGGAAGTAATGCTAGCAAATTTTATAAAAAAAGTGGGAGCAAGCCATGGAAGAGGAACATAGTTCTCTTATGGAGAACCAGATGTGGGATTTAGTGAAGCTACCTAATGGTAAGAGAGAATTGCAGAACAAGCAGGTATGCAAAATCAAAGAAGAGGATGGAGGAAGGAAAAGGTACAAGGCCTGGTTGGTGGTCAAGGGGAATGCACAAAATAAAGGTATTGTCTTTGATGAGATTTTTTCCCCTATTGTTAAGATGACTTTTATTAGAACTATGCTTGGTATAGTTGCAGTAGAGGATTTGCACTTAGAACAATTAGATGTGAAGACTGTGTTACTTCATGGTGATTTGGAAGAGGAATTATAAATGGATCATCCACAAGGTTATGAGGTCAAAGGAAAGGAGAAATTGATGTGCAAACTAAAGAAGAGCTTGTATGGCCTAAAACAAGCTCCATGACAATAGTATAAGAAGTTTGATAGTTTTATGCTGGAACAGGGTTACTCCAAGTGTCATTCTAACCATTGCATGCATGTCAATATATTTGAGGATGGTAATTATATTATCCTATGCTTGTATGTAGATGACATGTTAGTTACAGGAAAGAACATGCAATAGATTCAAATACTCAAGTAGCAGCTTGGTGATTCCCTTTCTATGAAGTATTTGGGAGAAATGAAACAAATCCTTGGTATGAAGATAACTTGGGATAGGTAAGAGAGTAAGTTGATCTTATCCTAGGAAGATTACATGAAGAAAGTTTTAGAGAGGTTTAGTTTGTAGGATGGTAATCTAGTTGGGACTCTTTGGCATGTCATTTTAGATTATTAAAGGAGTAGTGTCCTAAGATAAAAGAAGAAAATATAAAGATGTCCAAGGTACCTTACTCATCAACAGTTAGTAGCCTAATGTATGTTATGGTTTGTATTAGGATATTTCCCATGCAGTAAGAGTAGTAAGTAGGTACATGATTAATCCATGTTATGAGCACTGACAAGCAGTGAAGTGAATTATTTGATATTTGAGAGGAACAATGGGTATAACATTATGTTTTGATGGATCATATACCACTTTGCATGATTATGTGGACTTATATATGGTTTGGGATGTTGATAGTAGGAGGAGTAAAATAGGTTATTTATTTACTATAAGGGATACAACAGTTATTTGGATTTCTTGGATACAAAAGTTGTGGCTTTATCAACCACAAAGGTTGAGTATGTTGTTGCTATAGAGGCTAACAAGGAGATGATTTGGTTAAAATAGTTACTTAATGATTTGGGTCATAATTAAGAATTTGGGGTATTACATAGTGATAGTTAGAGTGTTATACATTTAGACAAGAACTCTATTTTCTACTTAAGGATGAAGCACATAAGTTGTAGTATCATTTCATTAGGACAACATGGTGAAGCTAGATAAGATACATACGAGCTAGAATCCTACAGATATGATTACCAAGGTAGTCACATTAGAAAATTTGAGGTTATGTTCAGCTTTAGTTGGTATTCATAAATATCATGGAGGAGTGTTAAATTTTCTTCAAGGAGAAATGAACTCTAAGTGGGAGATTGTTAAATGTGAAGTTTGTTTCACCCCTAAGGTAAAAATAAAGTTACTAGGGCATTTTTAACATAAAATATTTACTTTCACAAATGGTGGGATGAATTTTGTAGTGTGTCAACCACTTCCCCCATTTGTGGCATGTCTTATGGAGAAGTGGGTGTCGTCTAAGGTGTTGAGAGCATCCATGGATTATGTGGCTATAACCTCCCTTGTTTTTTTCCTTATTTTGTGGGGATATGGTTATCTATATGGTTATGGAAAAAATTTCAAGGTGTTTTGAAAAGTGTAAATATGGGTGAGGGATAACACATTATTCATTGCATTTTGAATCTCATTTTTGAGCTCTATATTCTCTCTTCGGTTGGTGTGATTAGGTTTGAGGTGGAGATCAACATCTCAGGAATTATGGTGTGAATTTGGGTTGGAGAAAGTTATCTCTATGAGAGGTTTTTTGTTGAGAGTTGTTTTTTTACTCTTGTTCATATTATTATGGAGAGCCTCTTTGTGGATGTATCCCATATTGGGTGAATCACATTATACAGGTGTTATGTGTGTCTATGCTTATATTTGAATTTTCTTCCATATGTCTCTACTATTGTGATTTAAGGAATGAATTCAGTGTTGAATTTTATTGCATAATAAATCACTTAATCCTAACAACCAAGAGGAAGGTCACCCATCCAGACCAAAAAATTGTATACTAGTCAAAGGAGACATTATTCGCTCTGTACTAGTGATTTTTGTATTCTATTTTTTTTTGTAGGTCTGTTATGATGTTGAAGAGCCACATCCATGGAGTATAATTTATTTCTTTAAGGTAAAACCATGTTTTCTCCTTTCTACACCATGATGCAAGAGGAGGAGTTTAAGTGATCAATAATCAAATCAATACATAAGAACTCTTCAATAAGCTTATTCAAAGTAACCTTTATTCTATACACTATTTATAAGAGAATAAAGGGTCAAGAGATAGCTACAATAAAAATTCAAATGTTTGAAAGAGTCTCAACAACCTTGAAGAGACCTTTTCCTCTCCTACGCCAAGTCAAGGAGACAAAGTCAAAGGAGATTCAAAGAGTCTTCTAACAACCTAAACAAGATGGAGAAAACTCATAAATAGATGAGGATAAGTATTCAATGAATCTATTTTATAAAAACATAACCCTAAACCAATATCCTCACCTGAATGGTCATATGATCTATACTCTAAATTTTTTTGAAGAGGTGGTGATATTCATGGAGGCATGGTAATCTCATGATGGGACCTCACCTTGAGTATACCCATTCACACACTCATATATATTCTACAAGTCTTGCAGAAAGTCACCTTATGACTTCTTCCATCCCTTTCTCTTCTTCCATGCCTTTCTCTTATTCCATGTCTTCTTCTTCTTCTTCCATGCATTTGCATTTATCTACTAATTCTTTTACCTTGCTTATTTTGTCAACTACTTGTTAGAACATTTAATCTCTAAGTGGTGGTATTATATAACGTTGGTACATTTTAGGAAATCAATAATATGATAAGCTTCCCTGAATAGTAAAATTGTTAATATAAATGTTATATGAATTTTATAGGTAGTGAGAGAAGTTTGGGCATGATATCATTGTCATACTCTAATTCTTTACTTGATCACCCAAGTTATGAAATATTAATCTTATATTATTTCATATTCTTGGAACAAGTAATGCATTAGAGAATTGAGTGATTAGTTAATTGATTATCCTTGGGTGCAATTGGACTATCTCATATAGTCTCTCCATTAAGTAGTATGGATATAGCTAATAGTTAATGTAACTATCCACTCTATGATAAGTACCCCAAGGACTATTGCTTAACCAAGAAAGCCATAACAATGGGATATTATAAAGGAAACATTATCATTATGCTAATCCCTTATTAATGTAACTAAAATGGACTTATCATACAAATTCAACACCACAAATATAATTTTAATATAGCTAATTAATTATACTATCCATACATGAGGATAACTAATGTATAACTCAATAATTATCCTAGTCATAAAGTGGGCTATAACCTAGGGTATGTTACTTAATTATATTATACCAATAACTAAGTTTTTGGGGTATAATGTGTTTTTAGGTTGTTAACTACCACTAGGTAATGCATACAAGTATTATATCATTGTGTATTACTCAAGGGATAACTCTATGATGGGTTAAAATATCTCTATGATGGCTCAATGGTGGATCTAGATTATTGCTAGATCTAAAATCGAAGGAATATATAGTCATCGTAGTATTATACTTAAGAAGTTGTTCTTTGGGATAAGGCTTCTTAGGCTTAGTGAAAAAATATTTTTGATAAGGATTATGAAGGTAGTTGATTTTTTATGCATTCATAAATTCGTATTTAGTTTAATAGTGATCATATTTGGCATCAATACCACAAGATAATTCATTTTAATGTCCTATATTTGGATCCAACATTTGATATTTTTTTGATATTTTTTATATGTATATTTAGGGTGATAAGCAATAATTTTAGAGTATTTTGATTATTATTTATGATTTTATTTAAATTTTATGTCATGATAAATGATCTCCCCCAAGATATTATTTACTAAAATTTTATGAATTTCGTGATGTGTTTCATGAGAGTGGCATATATCAATGTGTAACCAGCATAACTTTTTAGGTATAACAATATAGTTTAAATCGATGGGTAATAACATTAAAATACAATAATAACCTTTAAGTCAAAACTAGGGACCATATAATAAGCTAGCTAACTCAAATATTAACTAGGATTGCTTGGATAACTATTTATTCCTAAAATAGTTATCTAATAGTTATTATACCAATAATAATCTAGGATAAACTTAGACTAACTATATTATCCTAACATAGCTATCTTTTAATAAGAATAATACACAATAAGGTTATTAACTAGAATTATTATGATACCAAGGTTATTATGTGATCTGTTAGGTTATAACATGGATTTCAAAACTATCCGTTAATTTTTTGTGGCCAATAGTTAATTATCCTAGGAAATAATTTATGAAACTAATATACCTTAAGGAAATAATTTAATTATTATTGTCTATATGTCTTACCCATATATTCTTACTTTGAGACTCACTTGAGTAATCCAAAGCCTCATAAGCATGCTCAAACAACATTATATAGCCTCTTGTTTATAAATTAAATAGAATACCTTCATATCTCAATGGAGCATCCTTAGAGCTACTTACACAGATATTCAGAGCTATTTTCCATGCATGCTATGTTAGATGTGTCAATTTGGTCCACTCTATGATAAGTCTTGTAGAATGTCACCTTATGACTTCTTCCATCCCTTTCTCTTCTTGCATGCCTTCTTCTTCTTCCATACATTTGAGTCTATCTACTACTTATTCTTTTACCTTGCTTAGTATATCAACTACTTGTTAGAACATTTAATCTCTAAATGGTGGTATTATATAATGTTAGTAAATTTTAGGAAATGAATAATATGATAAGCTTCCCTAAATATTAAACATGATGAATTAAATGTTATATGACTTTTATAGGTAGTCAGAGAAGTTTGCGCATGATATCATTATCGTCCTCTAATGATCTACATGATCACCCAAGTTATGTATATTAATCTTGTATCATTTCATATTATTGGAATGAGTAATGCATTATAGGATTGAATGATTGGTTAATTAATTATCCTTGGGTACAATTGGATTGCCTCATATAGTCTCTCTCTTAAATAGTATGGATATAGTTGATAATTAATGCAATTTTCCACTCTATGATAATTCACAAAGGACTATTACTTAACCAAGAAAACCACAATAATGGGATCCTTTTGTAGTACTAGATATTTCAACCCATCATAGAGCCATCCCTTGAGTGCCCCCCTTCACTCACATATATATTTTCTAAAAGTCTTGCATAAAGTCCCCTTATGACTTCTTCCACCCCTTTATCTTCTTCCATGCATTTCTCTTCTTTCATGCCTTCTTCTTCTTTCATGAATTTGAATCTATATTCTACTTATTATTTTACCTTGCTTGGTATGTCAACTCATTATTAGAACATTTAATCTCTAAGTGGTGATATTATATAATGTTAGTAAATTTTAAGAAATCAATAATATGATAAGCTTCCTTGAATAGTAAACTTGTTAAATTAAATGTTATATGACTTTTATAGGTAGTTAGAGAAGTTTGGCCACGATATCATCGTCATCCTCTAATGCTCACCTAATCACCCAATTTATGAAATAGTAATCTTGTATCATTTCATATTCTTGGGATGAGTAATGCATTATAGAATTGAGTGATTGTTTAATTAATTGTCCTTGGGGATTTATCATAGAGTGGATAGTTATATTAACTATCAGCTATATCCATACTAGTTAATGGAGAGACTATATGAGGTAGTCCTTTTATAATTACTTAACCAATATATGTAATTATCCTTGGTTATGTATATATTGATTTTGATAGATTCATTTATCTCAAGAGTTGTACTTAGATTTTGATGTGGATGCATGGATATATTTCATTTCTATCACATGTATTTAGATTTTATTATATATGCTATCGAAAATATGTGATATATTTTTTCTTTTCTAGCATTATATGCTACACATGCATGGTTAAAAAGAAAAAAGGCAAAAATGATTTGCAAAAGTACAATTAATTAATATAAATTTAATACACACTAAATCATGATAGAAAATGTGGAAAAATAAAAAAATGTTTAAATATAATAAAACAAAGATGGTAAAAAGAGTAATAAATAATTTTAAACCCTGTAAAGATTTGCACCAAATTAAAAAAAATAAAAATCACACTATATCACATTAGGAAGTATGAAAATATGTAATAAAATGGAAGGCACATGAAATAAAAATGGTATAAAAACAAAAATAATTAATTCAATCAATCATAGTAAATCAAGCTATGAAGTATGAAAAAAATAATGAAATAGTTGTAAATATACACACAATCAGAAAATAAGAAGATAAAAGTGAAAGATTTATGAATTAAGCATAAAACATAATAAATCAAGATGGGAAGTATGTCAATGATGTATAACTCATAATAAAACACTACTTATCTCAAATTTGATGCATGTAATTTCATTATGACATGGTTATAGTAGGAATTGGGTTTTGGAATATTTTGTGTGGAGGGCCTGGTCCTATCCATGGTCTTACACTAAAACTCACAAACGAAACACCAATGAGGTGGAAACAACTATGAAAATGATATAAACTATATTTTTAATGTGTTAGTTTTTTAGGAGAGCCTTGTCCAATACATGGTCTTATGCTAAAACTCATAAAGGGAACACCAATAATGTGAATAGTAATAAGTAAATGTTTTATTATAGTAATTTGTGAGGAGAGCTTGGTCCTATCCATTGTCTTACACTATAATTTGTAAAGGTAAACCCTAGAGGGGATGATCAATTATCAAAATAATATTTGTCAAGGTTAAATATTAGGAATGTTGTAAATGAAAGAGGGAATGTAAAAAGTATAGGCATCTATGAGAAGACCTTAGGAAACATGAGGCATACTAAGTACAAAGGAGAGGTACTAATAATATAATAACCATCAAAATATAAAGGATACCTCCTCAAATAAACAAAAATCTATATAGGAAAATAGGTGAGATACTAAGATCAACTCATGTTGGTTATATGAACAAAAAAATTAAAATAGATCTACCCTCCCACAACATGTTCTCCATTCCTCAGGACCTCTTACAAAGTCATCGGTCTAATGTGAAAATTGAGTAATTGTTTGAGAAATTAGGTGGCACTAAAATATTATTTTATTCTCCTTTCCCAATCTACTATCCTATCACACTCAAATGGACCTTGACTCTATCATGAGGCCAACTATGGAATTTGTGATTAGAAAAAAGAGATGTGATATGAATCACATCTTCTATTTCAATTCAAATTTTGAATTTATATGTTGCTTTTTATGTCATTACCTTTTTGTTTAATGATTTGGATTTCAAATTTTATGGTTTTTATTATTACTCTTCCATATAAATTTAGAATAATCAACATGAGAGATAGAATTGATACACATTAATGATTTATAAAACTCCTAAGATACATTATTTCTCAGTGAGGCATTGAGGTTGGTATAAAAAATGTAAAATCTATTACAGAAATTCCACTACCAATGAATTTAAAACAACTATGATGTTTATAAGTCGTAATTTAAGTTACTCAATGTGTCATTACCCAATTCGCTGATAAAACAATCCCTTTCACTTGTTTGTTAAATAAGGATACACAATTCATATTGGATGAGGTATGTCAACAAAACTTTGATAGGATAAAAACCTATTTATAAAACCCACCATTAATTATGCCTCCTACTCCAAATAGATCATTACTTCTTTGCATATAATCTACCTATGAGGCCATTGGGGCCTTACTAGTATAATTTGATGATAATCACAAAGAGTGGAAAATCTATTATATCAATCACTACCTAGTTGATTATGAATAAAAATATACAACCATGGAAAAATTATGTTTAGGTTTGATTTTCACTACCCAAACATTATGACATTTTTTTTAATTAATAAGGAGGTTCACATTATAGTTAAATAAGATCCATTAAGGTTATTCATGAGAAAAATACACATAAATTGACACATATAAAAAGGGGTGATGCAACTCATAGAGTTTGATCTAAATTTAATAGCCCAAAAGTCAATAAAAGATCAATTCATAACTGACCAATTAGTTGTATCCCCTTTACCATATTCTTTGCCACTCATCGAGGATTTTCAAGATGAGTTTAAGGGTTATAATATATCTTACACTCCATAGACAATGTTTTTTGATGGATAATAATGTTGAATAGGATAAGGTGTTGGAACTATATATTTTACCATTGAAGGTAAATACATTTCTTTCTATTATAAATTATATTTTTCTTGTACCAAAAATATAGACAAATATAAGGCCTTGATCATTAAATTATCCATAACACAAAAGCTTGATATAAGAGATATCCATGTTTTTGGTTATTCCTAGTAGGTTGTTAATCAAGTTAGTAATCATTACCAAACTAAATATGAACATCTTCTACCATATAAATAAGTGGTACATAAACTCACATAGACCTTTGTCACATTTTCTATCAATAATATTCCACATAAAGATAATCACCATGAATATACTAAGGAAAGCGCATCATTCTTGATGACTTTTGATGATGATCACATAAATTTTACAATCAAATAACAACAAAATCCTTATATTTCTTTTGATCAAATTAATTCTTTGTCCATTCTCACTATTACTCATAGTACTATAAATATATAATGGTACGTTAATATTTAAGATTTCCTCTATCGAGCCTATATACCAAACTATTTTTCACTAAATTATAAATGGAAAATATAATGAAAATCATTTAGTTATGTTATTAGTGGAAATGATTTATTGAAATGACGTTTTGACAGGAAATTTCTTTGATGTTTAAGTAAAGATGAAGCTTGTACTACACTCTTGGAAATGCATGACATCGAATGTGCTAGGCATTTCAATGGTGGTGCCATGTCTCAAAAACTATTATGACAAGTTTATTACTAGCCAAAAATGGAACAATAATGCATCACACATGCAAAATTATGTTTACAAAGCCAAACATATATCAATTTGAATCATGTATCATTGCATGATTTAAAGTTGATTAATTTTCCATGGTCATTTTCCTTCTAGGGATTTGATTTAATAGGAAAGGTCGATATGGTATCCATTTTTGGACACAAGTTTGTCATTACCACTACATAATATTTTACAAAATGGGTGGAAGTAATTACACTTTAGTTTACCACAGAGGATGGCATATGTTGGTTTCTAATTATGAATATCATTGCATGTTTCGACATACCATTAGCCATTATTTATGATAGTAGAACATCCTTTGAAAACAAGATGGTAAGATGATTTTTTAATAAATACAAGATTAAGCATACCTTTTCTCCACCTTACTATCCAGTGGGTAATCATCAGGCAGAGGCAACCAATAAAACAATTGTCAAAATACTAGGAGAAATAGTTGAATGATGCAGCACTATAACACCAACAAATGATATATGCTCTATGGACATCCTAAACTAGTGTACACACACCTACTTAGGCCATACCTTATTATTTGGTCTATGGTAAAAAAATACATGTTACCAATTGAAATTGATATACCTTCTTTGCATGTCTCTATAAAAGACATCATCAAAGATAATGAATACCTTGAAAAATAATTATATTAGTTAGAGTAGTTGAGTGGAAAATGCACATAGGCTACTGAGAACTTAAATGTTTATTAGGATCATACAAAATGAGAATATATAAAAATGTTTTGGCCCCTTGAATTTAATGTGGGTGACCTAGTACTAAAATAAAATCAAAAGAATACCAATGTAGAAATAGACAAAAAAAAGAAAGTTCAAATTGGTTGGGTCCATTTAAAGTTATAGAAAATCTAGGAAACAGAGTATACCCCATTGATACACTTGAATGAAATCCTTTAAAAATCCCAATGAACATCATGAACTTATATAAATATATTATGTAAGTCATATAAAATCAAAAACATCCAAAACTTCAAACATGTTTTTGACACTTACATGTTATATTGGGTCCTTGGCATCCATGTGTTAGTTCCATGTTTGTGGATAACAAACTAAGTTAATCCTACATACACACATGTGTGTCACACTTATAATTCAATATGATATAGGCACACACATATACATTAAATTCTTATTTTGGATCTTGGTCTTTACCTCTACTCATGTCACAGGGACATTGGGGGAATTTACTTCTTTGATCTTGATACACATAAGTTATATGATTCGATGATCACTTTACATTATCATGTTTTATCTTACATATGTACTTACACATTCCTATCATCCACTATTACATATTACATAGGGTAATTGATATGCTATACACCTGACATTATTTTTCTAACAAATTGGATTCATGGGCTATTATGACATGTTTATGCTAGTTACTTATGATGTATTTTATGGACTCTATGGAGTTTTTTGCCTTGCTATTTTTGGTATTTAAATACTCTCATTTTATTTTATGCCCCATTCCTATTCATGATTTCATTTGCATTCACATATGTCATTAATTTTGTATGGAAATTGAATATGTCATTATTTATTTTATGGAGATTTTACTACATCATGCCCATTCAACTATGTGACATTTGAACATGCCCCTTATTTGAGGTCTCTTTAGACCATTAACTTTGAATTGATTTTGATTGCTATTGTGTGTATGATTATTTTCTTGTTGACCTCTGATTATTAATATCTATATGTTTCCATAATCTTTATCATGCATCTTAGGTCTAAACATGTTCATATTAGTTCTATGTGCTTCAATGTTATAAATCCCTAGGCATGTTATTTTTATATGCTACATAGTTACATTCATAATTTTTACATTTGTCTTAATATTTTGAGATGAGGTAACTACCATTTCATATATTTCTCTCACCAAAAATGGGGGGAATATTAGTGGGGTAATGTCATAGAGACATGTTCTCCACACTTCGCATGGTTTCTAGATTTAGTGAAGGTATGATTTTGAGGCATGTTCTCCACATTCATTCAGTATATAGTACTTATATTAGTTTTCAAATTTAATGGGGACATGTCAAATAGGCATGGCTTCTACACATTCATAGTTTTTTAATCTATTGAGGGCATGTCATATGGGCATGGATTCCACACATTCACAATTTTTGGATTTTATATGGATATGTCATACGGGCATGGATTCCACACATTCAAAAAATTTAGATTCAGTGGGGGCATGTCATATGGACATGTCTTACACACATTTACAGTTTACAAATTTAGTGGGGGTGTTTTATTATTTTTGAGAAACTAGTTTTTAGTTCATAAACATTAAATGGTCTAGAGTAAGGGGAGAAATACAGTTAAATAGAGTAAAATATAGATTTACATCAATTTAATCAATCAATTACATAGAGAAAAAAATAAACTCATATAGAAAACTAGGCTGAAACAAATTGTTCAAGAGATATAAATTATGGTGTAAGATTGGGAAGATGTCAAGAATATGGATCTTTCATTCGATGAAAGGATAGGATCACTAAAAATAGGACACTTCAGGGTTTGATGCTATATTCCAAGTCCTATAATTGTTTTCCAAACTGGTCATAGAGGTCTAATTTTTCTACGTTTTGGTCGATGTCCCTATATTATCCTTCTTATTAAATTTCATACCTTGACTAATGACATATTTCCTTATATATCTATTTCAATATTCAAATATTGGGTTTATCTACACACATGAAACAAAAAAATACATCAAAATCAAAAAGGAGAAAAACTAGGTTAGGGGAAGAATGATCACCTAATCTAGAACCCCTATTGTCTTGATCATTGCCTACATTAACCTTCAAGTCAGGGTCTCAGATCAAATGTAGTTCTCCCTTAGTTAATGTGCATAATCAACATTAGGATAGATGCAAGAATGAATATTTCCCTAGGCCCTTCCTTGATAAAGCATTCAAATCTATGTGTGATGCAGAATGTTGAGCTATACTATTAACTGAGTTTTAGTTATTTACTCTGCCAAAGTAGTAAGTGCTAGATATAAAATGCCTTCTGAAGTTATTTATATAGGAGAATCTTTATTTTAAATTTGGGAGCTTTATTCACATCTAGCTAAAATTGGAAAACTTAAGGATGAATATAAGAAAGAGGTTGGGACTCATTAAGTGAGGAAAACTGATCATTTAATCTCAAACTATCATTGGATAGGAGTGCTAGAAATGGGACACCCTAGGCTCCAGTGCTATAGTCTAATCCCAATGATCCTATCCCATAGGCTCAGGACCTGAGGGGTATGGAATAAGCATGGCAAATAGAGTTTGGCTAAGCTGGAAAAATTATTTGGAAGGCTATAAATGACTGGTAATAAGCAAAAAGGTGACTCAAGCATGAAATAAGACCAAGTTAAGTAAAATAAAAGACATGGATAAATGTGAACAAGGCTCATATTCTCCAGTTAGAGTCTCCTATGAAAGGAATATGAAAAGACATGATATGTGTGGTTGCTTAACCAATTTAGGATGTATACATTTTCCCCCTTTTTAATCTAGTAATGTAATGAAATGAAGTACTAGAGTAAAAAATAGAAAACAAAATGTGTCCCTAAACCTACTTGTGTGGAGATGAATGTGATGCAAAAGGGTCCAACTCACTTGCTACATTTATAAATTGGATCATAAATAGGGGGTGTGCTCACTTGAACCTTTGGAGTAATGATAACTTGGACCTTACTAAAGGGGTGTGGAATACCATTCTCTTTAGGTGAAGAGTGAGAATTGGGTTCTACTGTAGTAAGGAGTGGATTGGGAGATTCATTAGTATCTTTATGTTTTAGTGAATCAAATTCTAGTTGAGTAGAAGATGTGATGTTATTATTGAAATTTACATTATTTGAAATAGAATCATACATAGAAATAGAAATAACATTTGGTAGTGCATTATGTTTGAGGGGAAGAGTGAGAGAAGAGTTAGAAACATGAGATGCATTTTATTATTCACTATGGACATAATGATCATTATTATTCCATGCATTATCATAATCAAAATTTTGTTCATAGTCATTCTCATTTTCATATTCATTTGCATGTTCACTATCATATTCATTATCACTAGGGAGAGTGGTAAGAGAAGAATTTAATTCTTTTCTAATATGCAATAAATTTTCATTTAAAATAGGAATATTATGTGCATATATGCTATCTTTGGATAGATTGAATGCATTACTTCCATTTTCAATATGAGAAGTAAGAGAAAGAGAGTTATAATTTAGACATTATTTTGACAAAGTAGAGTTAAGAACATTAGATGGATCATTTGAACTATGCATTGGAATTTTGATTCTATTGCATTTATATTGTTGTAATTTGAACATAGAAGTAGAGAGAGAGAGAGAGAGAGAGAGAGATTAGGTTCTCACATGGAATCAAATTATCACCAATAAGAGGTTCACTTGGAAGTGCATGACTAATTTTTTCATTTTGTGAATTGTGCATAGGAGAATGAGGTGAAAATTATCTTTCCCATTGATCAAAAGTATTTTCTTTAGAAGAGGGAATAAAAAAGATAGTTTTGAGAGAAGAAGATGCATATACTTTTTTCCACTATCATTTCCACATGTATCATCATATTGCTCTTTAAAACAATATTAATTATCTTCATTATAAATGAAATAATTTTCCACATTTTTAGCTAATGTGTAATTTTGCAAATTTGTCCATTCATTGTCATAATTATGAGAAAAATTTAGAAATTGAACTATGGGATGAGAGGGAAGAAGTTCCTTAGTGGCCATTTTATTTCTTTCACCAAAGAGAATATGTAAAAGTACTATTAAGCAAATAAATGCAAAAATAACTACTAGCATAGATATTTTGAAAATATTTTTGACACTCCAAATAATTTGCAAAAAATTCTATAATATTTTTATAAAAATTGTAAGGAAGGATTGGGGTTTGAGGACATAGTTCGAAAATCTAGGGTTTTGGGATAGGGTTTTAGCTTTTTTAAAAATTATTGCAATAATTTATATTCTAAAAATAATTTTGAACAAGATAAATGCATAAAAATTTATGCAAAAATCAAAATTTCAAAATTTTATTTTTGCATAAAATAAGTACTAATATAGAGAATTTGAAAATATTTTTGACACTCCAAATAATTTATAAAAATTTCAAAATATTTTTCTAAAAAATGTAAGGAAGGCTTGGGTTTTGAGGAACTAGTTTCGAAATCTAGGGTTTTTTATTGGGGTTTTAGAATTTTTTAAAATTATGGATATTATTTAAATTCTAAAATTAATTTTAAACAAGATAAATTCACAAAAATTTATACAAAATTCAAAATTTTGAAATTTAATTTTTTCATAAATATGAAGGAAAAACCCTAAGGGTACCCAGGGTTTTAGATTTGTTTGAAGTAAGTTGGGTTCACCAAATGTTTTATTATTTTTGTGAAACTAGTATTTAGTTACTAAACAATAAAGGGTCTTGAGTAAGGGGAGAAATATAATTAAATACAGTAAAGTATAAATTTACATCAATTTAATCAAATTATTTACATAGGGTAAAAAGAGTAAACTTACCTGGAAAAATAGACTAAAATGAATGATTAAAGAGTTAGAAACTGTGGTGTCGGACTGAGAAGATGTCAAAAATATGAATTTATCTTTTGTTTGATGAAAGGATAAGAGAAATTAAAATAGGACACTTCATTATCCAGTGTTATAATTCAGGTCTTACCGCTATTGTCCAAACTAGTCAATGAGGTCTAAGTTTTCTAGGTTTTGCTCATTGTCCCTATATGATCTTACCTATGAAATTTCAGACCTTGACTATTGATATATCTCCTTGTAGATATGTTTCAATATTCAAATCATGGGTCTATCTACACACATGAAACAAATAAATACATCAAAAACAAAAGGGGTAAAAACTAGGTTAGGGGAAGAATGATCGCATGATCTAAAACCATTGTTGTCTTGATTGCTTCTTATTTAAACATCAAGATAGGGTCTCAGATCAAATGTAGTTCTCCCTTAGGTAATATGTATAATCAACATGCATGATAGATGAAATAATGAAGTTTCACCTAGGCCCTTCCTTGATCAAGCATGCAAATCTATGTAAAATGTAGAATGCTGAGCTATATTGTTGATTGATTTTTTGTTATGTACTCTACCAAAGTAGTAAGTTTTAGATATAAAATGCCTCATGAAGTCATTTATATATAAGACTCTTTGTTTTAAATTTGGGATAATTATTCACATTTGGTCGACATTGGAAAACTTAATGATGAAGCTAAGAAAGAGGTTGGGACTCATTAAGTGAGGGAAATTGATCATTGGAGCTCAAAATGCCATTGGATAGGAGTGTTGTAAATAGGACACCCTAGGATCCAACGCTATAGTCCAATCCTAGCGCTCATGTCACACAAGCTTAAGATTCAGAGGGATGGAATAAGCATGGGAAATAGAGTTTGAATAAGCTTGAATGACTATTTGGAAGGCTATGTATGACTAGTAATAAGAAAAAAGGTGACTCAAGCATGAAATTAGATCAAGATAAGTAGAACAAAAGATATGGCTAAATGTGAACAAGGCTCATATTCTTCAGTCAAAGTATCCTATGAAAGGACTATGAAAAGACATGATATGTGTGGTTGCTTGCCCAATTTAGGGCATATACATGAGGCATGATTTAGAATCATTTTCTCCACACTCATTCATTATATGGTATGTATATCACTTCCCATATTTAGTGGGGGCATGATTTGGAAGTATGTTCTCCATACGTATTCAGTATCTAACATCTCTAGTTTATAATGGTAGAATGATTTGGGAACATGTTTTCCACATTTGTAATTATATCAATTTTTAGATTTCTTCATATATAGTGGGGACATGGTTTTAAAGCATGTTCCCCAATCTTACACAATTATAAAAATTATCCAAAGCACACAATTGTATGATTTAGATTCATAGTTGTGGAATAAGTATATACATTGGTACTATAGTTATACATAACTTCAACATGAGACATATCTAAGGTGCATATGCTATGAAACATGTGCTTGATATTATAAAATAAAAATTAGTTTTAGATTTAAAAACTCTTTTATGGACTATTACCATATCACAAACATTTTTTTGTATGACACCTTGTGGACTTTTATAGACTTTATTGATCCAATCTATTGGAGTAGTTGAATCATTTTTTCGTATGGTTGTAGTGATCAAATCACTTAATTTTACCAAGTTTTCAATTTGGACTTGATCGTCCAGGTTCAGCAGGTTATAAGTATCATTGAGTTGTACTATTGATCTAATCTCAACTGCCATGTAGCAACTCACTTTTGCTCTAAGGTTGGGGGCATGTGCCTTCCAATTTAACTCTCTCTCTCTCTCTCTCTCTCTCTCTCTCTCTCTCTCTCTCTCTCTCTCTCTCTCTCTCTCTCTCTCTCTCTCTCTCTCTCTCTCTCTCTCTCTCTCTCTCTCTCACACACACACACACACACACACACACACACATTAGATATGTGTACTTTAAATATTTATCTATATTTGTCTGAGTTTCAACTTCAAATCCTTCTAATGATACATCTTTTTCGAAACAAAGTTGCCAATAGGCAAGGTAATTACATCAAAACATAGGTGTAATACTAAACATTGATATTTCAATTTCACTCAATTTCAAGTAATTTAAACCTAGATTATATGCACTAATTTTGTGTTGTGACATTTTCTTGGTTGCAGGTTAGTCACCAACAAAGTACTCAAGTTTGGAACACACAAATACAAGGTGTAAATACACACACAGGTATGCATTCCTTTACTTCAAAATAGTAATTTCATTAATATATTAAAGAGGTGGGGGGGGGGGGCAGATGTAGACCATATTTTTTGATTATTTACCACCTTAGTCTTTTATACTCGACAAACTCAGACCTTGGTGGTTCCTCTCAGTTCTTTACCTTTTTTATTCCACAAGTCTTGCATTTAACCTATCTTTATAACCTTTGGCCTATATATCTTAGTTTGATCAATATTATGTTGATGACCCATGTATTTTATCTTGATTAGAATGCTTAAAATGTACATATCTTCCATCTTTTAAAGTTTATAAATTGTATATGCTTTCCTACTACCTGCACGCTAATGTTTGAGATAGAAAGTAGTATCAACACTACTATCTTGTGCTAATGCAAGTTTCTAGTACCCTAAATTTTTCTAATTTACAAATTAGACATATCTTAATGGTTAGACTAAGTGATTTAATGTGATTTATTACTCCATAGGAATTAATATAAATTCAAGATCAACCCTCATTCATTCACCACTAGAGAAAAATTTAGTGAAGTACCAAAGAGGATTCAAAGAGTATTCAATTGATAAAATATTATTTATTTATTCCTATTTATGTACTAGTCATAAGGACTTGCACATCTACAGGTTTGAAGTACTAAAATGAGTAGCCCAAGAGCTTAATTTTCCAAGTTATAAGTTAGGTCACTATTTTACTTGTCTTCCACAATATTGGATGATTCACACATAAGACAACATGTAGGGGATAAATACATTAGTTTAGGACCATATTTAGAGTATTTCCTATTTAGGTATCATCCTTTTATAGATAGATCTTTGGGTTCATCTCGATATCATGTGCCCACTAACTCATTTTTTCCAAGATTTATATGAAAATGGAGAACTAAGAAGAACTATTTCAAATAACCTGAACATATGTCCCCCAAAATGGAATAGATTGAATGTTAGAAAATTAGTAGTTTTCATAGATTCCAAATAAACTAGACTAGGAGTATGGTAATAATTTGAATCTATTCCCAATATATCACATTAGACATAATTTAGAACTAGATTTTTTTAACAATTTATACTTAATTCTAATAGTTTTATTTGTATTTAGACTATTAATAAATCTAAATTAATTTAAATATTATTTTAGGGTTTTTTCAAATGCATGAGGAGAGATAGTCCTTGAACCAGATCTGAATGCACCATAGAAAAGGAGAAGCAAAACCTAGAAGCATCTAGGTGGTCCTATCCTATTTTATTAGATATTCAATATAAAACATTAGTGTCTTACCTGGACATTAGTGTCAATGTAATATTCCCAAGCTAAACTTACTATCAAGAATGCCAAAAGTGTCAAATCTGAAATATGATGATTGTTCCAAAATATCCTTCCATCTTACTTTTTACCTATTCTAGATCCAAAATTGCATTAACATCATAACAAGCTAAGTACTTGACTTATTTGTCATTTCTATATCTAGCATAATTTTGCTTTCTATATTTATAATATCTTAGCATGATAAATTCAGTGTATGCATATATCTGAGTTTAGCATCCAACTGGCTCGCTATAGTTCTTATTATCACCCTAATTGCATTTCAATTCTATATACCCTTTTTATGATAATCTAAGGCTAACTTCTAATAGCTTTAGATCTTCCACTTTAGGGTTAAATAATTAGCCTCAAATGATGTAAAATTTAGACATATTTTATTTTATAACTCTTCTATGGACATTTTCATAGTAACTCTCTAATCTAGAATGGTTTCAAAAGCACAAACTCTAGTAACTTCCCATCGAATATGCATACAAATGACATCAATAAAATGTGTTGGTGGTGAATGGTATGATGAATAATTATATAATTACCTCCACATTGTACTCTAGGATAGGTCTCCTTATATCTTGGAATAGTGATAGCTTAGACCTCCATAATAGAGGGATGGTATCCATCATAGCCTTTAGGCTAGACCAAAGAAGGAACATATGAGATTACTTGGGACTATAAATTCATAAAAATGTATCATCATTAATTCCAACCTTAATTTTAGTGTACATTAATGTTACCCATTTAATTACATGATTATGGAAGATAGTGCATATTTCAATAAAGTAACATGTAATTATGACTATTATAGACTAAATTATAAAAAAAAAATACTATGTATATCCATTATAGCCATGTGAAATTTTTTAATGAGAAAAAATTAGAAATCAGGTATAAAAATCAATAATAAATTTGAAAATTTGAAACCTTAAGAAAATGGGAGGAAACCCTAAAGATACTGGTTTTTTACTATGCTTAATACAATGAGTGGTTTCACCAATATTTATTATCTAGGATTAATGTGACCCTAATAGTATAATACTCAATGATAAATATGATTGTTTAAGAAATATAATTAATAAACAAATCTTATTGTAACTAGCCCAATATAATACACTACAATTTATGAAAAAACATTAGAGAAATAAATAACTTAGCTTGTTTTAGATCTATGCAATTTTTTGGTAGGATACAATTGTTTAATATTTTGAACTTAAGTGAATGCAAATTAATAGATCTAAACTATCAAAATTAAAATGATGGAATATATAAATATGATAGTAAAATATAATATGCTATAGAATTTTATAGAATATGGAATTTTAAAAAATAGTAAATGGGCCTATAAATATGGAAACTTGCCTCAAATAAATATTATGACAATTATGCAGGTTGATTGTGATTAGAAATTGCTTAAAATGACCTAAAAATTATGTCTTGGTAGAATGCAAGTATTCAAATTGTGATGGGACAAATCTGTAGGATGACAGGGGCACAATGTAACCTTATCTATTGACTATGATCATGTCTTAGTTTTTCATGCATACAATTTTTTTATCTAGGTATATGTGGTTATTTGAGAGGGTTGAATGATAATTGTGTGATTTATATTACCACACAAAAGACTTGTAAAAGACAAAATCCTTACTCTTACACAATAAAAAGTATATAGATATAATGAAAAGAGGAGAAACAAGAAAGGGTAATAGCTAATATATCCTCATAAAACACCATATAATCTAAGTGATGCCTATATAACCCACATGGGTCTTAGGTAAATGATGTATTTCTCCTTCTTAGGGTGATTGTGGGATCAATGATTTTGAAAATATATGAATATAGCTAGATATTTATTTAAATTCTTGACAATGGATGCCATTGACCTAAAATAAATAATATTTAGACTTAGATTATGATTGTTAGAATGAAACATAATTGAAATTGGAAGAAATAGTGACCTTTTATTTAATGTGTGGTATAATTGCCCTTGATTGCTATATGTGTTTTAAAATCCTCCATGTGTTTATATAAGATAACATTTGGAATACTTGTTATAATTGAATTTACATAAGGCAAAGGAGAGACATTCTAAAATGTCTCGATTTTATAAATTAATTGTTAGGGTGAAGGGGATAAGGCCACACTATTTGACAAGGCTATATTATGACCCTATCCAACCTAACACAGACTTTTTATAAAAGACCAGATATTGTTGGTGCATGCTTGACAAGATTATGTAATATGAAGAGGTATGAATGTGTTATACATAGTTATTTATGTAAGATATTTATAGTGTTTTCAAGATAATGGAGAGACTCTTATAGATTTTGAGTTCATGAAATGGTGAATAGACCAAGAAGTGAAAGGATTTCAAGAATAAACATTGTTAAGCACTAAATTATTAAATTAATGTTTCCACATTTTTTCCCACTTTATTATAATTATGTGACAAAGTGAAATAATAGAGCAAATTAGATGAAAACCTAATTGTTTATACACACTATCTTTGGATGCAAAGCTTGATTATACAAGATGTCCAAATTTGAAACCTACAACAATGCCACTAAAAGTAGTTATTATCCATATTTTAAAATTTAAAATTTAAAACATGCATATGTAATTTGATGAGAGATCAAGGAAAATTTACACCTTAAAATGTATGCAATATATTGCCTTGTAACTTTGAAAATGAGAAATTATTGGTTCCCTTATTGAGGAATTTTGAGAAATGTTAAACTTGTGTTGAATTGAGAGTGAAAAAGTCACAATTTGAAAACCATTGAATGCTTTTGAGTTGGAAAGATTGTATATTCTAACTCTCATTTTATTGTGTATAGTACTTTATAAAATAATTAGAGTGGAACCACCAATTGTGGCTCGATACATATAAAAAGTTTTAAAATATACATTAAGTGTCACTAGATTCTAATGTGGCCTAGTTGTAACATGAATATGAATCACACTAGTATAAATGGATCTATATTCTATTTGAAACTTTTCAATTTTTAAACTTGATAAAATTTGAAACTTTTAAAACCTTTGAATATGTGAACTTTGATATTTCCATGTAATAACATGAACATGAAAGCCCCTATATTATACTAAATTGATATTGAATTCCATTTTAATTTTGAAATAATTGAAACCCATAACTAATTTATAAAATTGTAACTATAGGAATGAGTACATGTACATGTCATTTTCCCCCATAATCTAAAAATTATAAACCATGTTGTAATTCTAAAAGATATATAGTACCATAAATCTAAGATTTTCATATGATCACTTTAATTCTCAAGACAAGTCCATTTTGAATCCCACATTCAAGATGTAGCTTGCAAGACACTTATCTTAAAATAGAAAGTGTACACACCCTAATTTGGTCAAGAAAACATAAGTACTATGTCTTTTGTATCTCTTTCATAGGAAGTTCTTAATGATGAATAAGATTCTTATTTGCATGCATCTTTTTGGTCTTTTGATGTCAATATGGTACTTATTATGACTTACTTTCCCTATTTCTACCCTCAGTAGTCTCATGTCATGCTTTTTCTAGCCATGAGGGCCCATGTCCTATTTGTCTCAGTTATAACCCAATTTTTTGTACACAAGATGCTAACCCAGTCCTGGAAAGGAGCACCCAACACTATTGTCCACCTTAGTGTTATTGCCCAATGATCATGTTTTTAAATTATTTAGGATCCTTACCCTCATTTTGGGTCTCCTCTTATTATTTTATTTGTCCTTTTACCTTATCGGCCTCTGAACAACTGTCTCACATTAAAAATAAAATTTATTTTATATAAATAGCTTCACAAGGCATTATTTACTAGAATTTAATACTATGGGAGATAACTTTAAACAATTCAGTCAATAGTATAGCTTAGCATTATGATCATTTACTCAGCATCACACATAGATATACATGCTTTATCAAATAAGGTCCCAAGTGAAAGTCATTCTTTCATACAATGCGCATTGGTTATGCATGTTCCCTAACGGATAACTACAGTCGATATGAGACCCATATCATTTGGTTTAATGTAAGCAACAACCGAAACAACATGGTTTCTATGTTTATTGATCGTAACATCCCATGACCCACTTATCCCCCCTCCATTGTGTATTTGATTCTATTAGGGTTTTGAAGGAGTAGCCATAGAGTGACACATAATAATGATAGAAAATTCTAGAGGACACATACAGAACCCAAAAAACCTCTTGCAGCCATCCCAAAAGTTTCATGTTTCTTATCCACCAAAGGACATTATCTTAATGCCCTTTACCATTGGCACACTGCACTATAGTTTGACTAACCGTGCCATTGACCTAAAATAGGTGGAATTCCAATTTTAGAATGAAGGTATTCATAAAGTTTCCTATGGTATTTTACAACATTACAATCATTGAATGAGGCACATTTTATTCCAGATAAGTTGATTTTTCCTTTACACTTTATATTTAGGGTAAATCAATTAAATTTGTCATTTACAATATTTACCTATATTTACCCCCTTTACTCAACTCTTTATCAATTTAGGAATTGCTTTATTACTTCTTAAAAATATGAAACAATGTATGAAATATGGAATCATGTAGTAGCATTTAAATATTTTAATGTATCTCTTCATACTATTTTAAGGTTGCATTAAATTTTATATGAAGCATGTGTTAGAGATATATAACACTGAGCACAAAAGCATGATCTACATGATATGCATCATGCCACTAATAGTAAGAATATAATATATTTAAGTAATGAATTATATGAATCATGGCACCATAGTAAAAATCAATGAGCATACAATAAATGTCATATAGTGTCCATCAATTTGTATATAATGCCACACATAAGGCCCAAGGGAGACATACAAGGGACATGTAAATGTATGATAACATATGAGGCCAAATGACCACATGGAAATTACATGATGATTCCTTAAAATCAAGAAGTTTTACACATACAAGTGTGATGACCACATAAAATAAGAAAGTAAGTTGTAACTTAGCATGTATTAAAGTAAGAAAGGGGCATAGAACAAATTAGACTAGTCCACATTCATCACATGGATCTACGTCATTGTTAGAATATAGCATTTTTCATTTAACACAATGTATATTATGAATTATTAGTAAAACATATAAATGATATGTAGTTCAACATGGTAAAAAAAATTGTGTATAAATAAAACTTATCAAAATGCTCATAAAGAATGAAAAGATGCCCCAAACTTAGAAAGGTTGTTAGGTAATGAGGGAAGTCTGACATCAAAATCAGGTAAAGGTATGTCATGTATCACACTCAAATACCTCATTAAAATAAGTGTGTATTAAAAATTGAAATATGATATCTACCTATAATATAATAAATAACATATGTAAAGAAGTAAACTAGCTCAACAATTGAAAATGTTGTTTAGGTCTTGATTTGGAATTATTGAAATCATTTTGACTGTTTTGAAGTTTGTCATATTTGAAAATATATATATCTTTTTTATAATTTTAGAAATATTTTAATTGAAAATCTTTGAAAAAGTGCTAAGAATGAATTATTACAAAATAGAAGTGGGAGGGATTTGAACCATTCTTGACAAGGTGCAAAAAAGTATATTATCATAAAAAGGAAGGAAAGCAATGTTCCCCTAATGTACACATAAATGAATTATACAAATGCAATTCAAAATGATAAATATTTACAAACTTCTCATAGGAAAGGAAAATATATGTTCATGTAAGTAAAATGAAATCCATAATATGATGAAAATAATATAGAAGTGAAATTGCATAGAGATAATTATTTTAGATTGTTTGAATTGGTTTTAAGATCAAGGATAAAGTTCTCAATAGTGAAAATGAATCCAAGTGCTAGAATATTTCTTGGATAAGGGATAGAATAATTATCAAGGAATTAAAATAAAAATAACTATGTAAAACAAAGGATGAAAGTGGCTTAACCAATAATTTGATTAGAAGAAAGTTCCCATGGAGTGCCTATATTAAGGATATATTTACCTGCTTCATTTTATGATAAACCACCAATTAGAATAGGATTTTATTGTGTAGAGATATTTGATCCACGATGCATATTAGTCATAGCTCTATTAGATGTTTGTAGTGGAGTATGATTTGTTGTGTGCTTTTGTGTTGTGATTATGTATTTTTTTAAAATTCTAAGCATTGAATTATCTTACCTAAGTGTTAGAGAATCATAATTATCATTGAGGTTGGCTCTCATTAATATTTTCTATAATTTCCCAAGGATTACATTATTTTGTCTAAATTAGGATTAATGCAAAATAATGTCTAACATGATATAGGAGCGAGAGTGATTGGTAATGTGATATATCCAATGCAATTCTTTGGTGTTGTAGCTTTACTAAGATATTATGTATCATACCCAAGATATCTGAGAAAAGTTAGACTATATATAATAGCTTCTTTTCATAAATTAATTGCAATATCAATGCATTGTTTACCATCCATAAGTAGTTTAATAATGAGATTCTCTAGATAATAAGAATGTTTCTTTGTTACCTATTTTGTAACCATATTTGTGAGAGAAATCTAAGATTTTGGCTCTTGCTTTGAAATGCCTTTATTAATAGATACTCTTTCAAAAGTATATTTATTTTACTTTTGTAATGGTATCTCTAGGTGGTGTTCTATATATGTAATTATTCTTTTGGTACCTTTTTATTACAAAATGTGTTCATTGTATTGGAGTCGAATGTGATATAATATTTTAGGTATTTGAAGTATTTTGTAGATCCACTTGATTTTAAAGGGGTACTGTGCCGTTATGTTTTATGTAAGATATAGTTATTTATTCACCCACTCCTATAGATGTAAATAAGGAATGAGATAAGTTTACATATTCATAAATGGGATTTAAATTTATCTTGCATAGTTCCATAGTTGTAATTTATTATGTATCCTCATCATCACTGCTATAGTAATCTTCAATTATACAAGAATTATATAAATTGACTAATAATAGTAGTTCCTTAAATGGATATGCTATAATTGTAAAAATTGGTACTTTTTGCATATCCACTTTGAGATATACATATATTTACTTATGAATTTTTATTGTTGGCATAGCTTCCTCGATATGCTCCTCTATTTTCCTAAGAATTTTTACTGTTGTCATAATTCCTTAATAGGATCCTCTTTTTAATTAGGAATTAGAGAATTTTATGGGGTACCATTTATATTTCCTGATTTTCCCACTTCATAATTATTCATTTGTTCCATTCGAATTGATAGTTCATGTGGTATAATGGAGACATGATCAGTTTATGATTATGTTATTTTGTAATATCGAAAAGGTGCATTATTAGCTAGAATTATATACTCATGTGTATATCATGTATAAATTTGATGCATCTTTAAAAATTGGAAGGAATGGATTCCATTTCATGGATACGAGGCTAAACCAAGAGGATATTATATTATAGCTGATTAGGTATGACTTGAAAATAATATTTACCATTTTGGAACCCAGTAGTAAATCTAGTGTGATATTTCCCAATAAATTATTTGGAATACTATCAAAAATAAGTATAGGTTACTGTGATTTATGAATGTTATCCTTATTGAAACCCAATTTTAGTATGAAGTCATAGCACCAAGTATTTATCCCAAAGCCATTGTCAACTAATATGTGCTTGAAAAACTTAATATGTATTTGAATTTGAATCAACAATGAAATATATTTTTGAACGATAGGCTTGGGAGGTAAATATTATTTATAGAAATTAATAATATTATCAATATCCTTGAAGGTGATCAAGCTCTAAGAAAATGAATCTAGCTATGTATCCATAAAAATATTTGTATCTCGTAACATGGCATATAAAATATCCTTGTAAGTTGGTGCTTTCTTCAATAGCTCTAAAATAAAAAAAATTAATTGAAGTATTATGTACTTAGTCACTGAGATCATACCCATTCATTTGAGAAACTTGTCTTGGAGGAGATGGAGAAGGAACATTATGAGTATTAGGATTGGGTTGGGGGTAAAGGTAACTACCCTCTTCTAATTTTAATAACACAGACATGGGAATATAATATGAGCCTTGGACAAATAATAGGAATAGACTGACTAATATAAATAGGTTAAGAGTGAGGAGGAGTAAACACAAATTTTTTTGCACATGCTCTTTGGCACCTAGTTTTCATAGGAAGTAGTTTAGATTGGATAATATGAGAAATGGTATTAACAATAGGTATGATCTTGAGATATGGTTTTTCCTAAATTTTCCTACAATAGGTGGAGTTTTCTTTATATCCAATACCTCTTTGTTCAATAGTATGTGAAATATTCACACACTCTTGTCCCCAAATGGTGATAAAATTCACTTGTAATGATGGTGATTTTTTGGAATAATTATTAGTGGATCTAATATTTTAAAAATAAGAATTAAAAGTTCTAAAGGATATATATATATATATATATATATATATATATATATATATATATATATATATATATATATATATATATATATATATATATATATATATATATATATATATATATTATGAAACTTTATTCTCTTTATTTGATTTTTTTAATTCATTCTCTAACATATGAATAATATGCTGAAAATGACTACATAATGCAACATTAAATTCTATAGTCCTATGTAACATATGAAATAAATATTCACTATGTCAATGACTATAAATACAATAAAAGTAAAAATCAAGTTATAAGGGTGATCTTGGAAAGGATTTGAATGATTGTGAGGGATCTCAAAAATACTTGTTTATTCATTGATTAGTGTTGGTACAATGTTTTAGATAACAAACTATAGATTCAAAACCATGCCTATAACTCACTAAACTTATTTCTAAGGCATAGTGAGAATAACTTTCCAAGTCATTACACCCCTCTTAGGTGCACCAAAAATCAAATGGTTAAAGAAGTTTTCTATGATATAAATAAAGGATCCTAGGAATTTCTAATATACTTTGAGATATGTGGAAACTAAAATATTTTTTTAGTGTTGTATAATGGCTATGAGTATTGAAGCAAACCCTTCACACCATTATGCCTATAAATGGATCACCATGTAATCCTTCATGATAGTCACCACTTACTTTTAAAACTACCAAAACACAATTTATAAGAATAAGAAAAATTGATCAAAAAAATAAAGAGAAAATAAAAGCTAATGATTTTTGTGTAGATATCAATAAATTTCTCAAAATTGAAATTAGAATCTTCTCTCATATTTTATATGAAGTGACAGGACAAACTTCTTCAATCTATAATTTAATCCAGGGTCAAATAAGTTGAATCATTATGTTTCAAATTTGTTTCCAAGATATAAGGTTGTTTTATTTTGGTATTAGGATTTTTTTTTTAAATAGTGAAATCCCAGGTCAAAAATCAAGTGAACAACAAACAATGTTTTATAAATAACATGTTCACTAGAATGTGTAATTTATTTTTAACATAAGTGAATCAAAATTAATAGAAATAAACTATTGAAATTTAAATGTGATAATATATAGATTTAAAAATAAAATATAGTATGTTACATAATTTTATGGAATTTAAAATTTGCTAAAACTAGTAAATGGGCTTATAGATATGAAAATCTACCTAAAACATATATATTATGTAGATCATGAAAGTTGATCGTGACTAGAAAATACTTAAAATGACATGAAAATTATGTCGTGACCAAATGCAATAACTAAAACTAAGATTGAAAAACTTTACAAATGGAGCATAGGGCCATAGTTTGGCCTTGATGACTAACTATGTTGTATCTTGGTTGATTTTGTGCTTGATTTTTTGATCTAAAACTATGTGATTATCTTAAAGGTTAATTGAATTTTTTTGTGATCTATTTTACCATGTTAAACAATTATAAAAGATAAAACCCTAATTTCAATATAATAAACAACATAGAGATTAAATGCATAGTGAAGAAATAGGAAAGGGGAATATTTGAGCTATCCTCATAAAATATCATGGAATCTGAGTGTTGCCTACATATCCAAAATGGGCCTTACATTGATGTAGTTCCCCCTCTTAGAGTCATTGTGAAATATGTAATTGTGAAACTAAATGACTATAAATAAAATATTTATTGAAATGTTTGACAATGGATGCCCCTGACTTACAATAAATAATATCAATACTTATCCTATGATTATTAGAATGTAGAAGAATTTAAAATGAAACAAATAGTTCTCTTTTGTTCGGTGTATAATAAAATTGCCAAGTGATTACTAAATGTGTTTAGATGAGCCTTGATGTGTTTATATAGCAGAATATTTATAATATTTTTGTTAATTAACATTATATAAGATGTGGGAGATATGTTGTGAAATATGTCACTTTTGAAAAGTAATTATTAGAGAATGGGGGACAAAATTGCACTAGTGGGCCTTTGAAACCTTGTCTAACTTGGAATAGACCTGTTTAAGAAGAACAATGACTATTGGGACATGATTGATAGGAGTTTGTAAGTTGAATAGGGAGAAATGTCATTGAAATAAGGTTTTATGTATGATATTTGCAGTGTTTGCATGATAGTGAAGGCTCTTTTATAGATTGTGAGTTACTGAAATGGTGAACATACTAAGCAAGTAATAATTTAAATAATACACATTTTTAAGCACTTAATGATTAAATTTATGTGTCTACAATAGTCACCAATAAAATCATAAAAGATCTTGTAAGTGTTTAGATATTGAAACAAAGAAGCGGTATCATTTGAATAAGATCGCTTCCCAGATAGTTCCACTCTTATGACACTATCTATTAGAGTGAATATATGTCATGTGTATTTTTTTAATTTTTTATAGTATCCATCTTTATGCATTGGTGTGACAAGTATTCTCATGTATTTCCGTGTCTTAAAATCTACACAAATATCTCTATTCACCTTCTCCTTATTAAAAACCCTAATTGTGCACTATAAGACAACTTTAAAAGTGGAAAAAAAGATGAAACTGAAGGTTTAAGCTTACCTTATCTACCCCACTATGACTAAATGTTGATTATTTATCCAATACTTCAAAGATGGAATTCAAACTGAACATAGTTCTCCCACTTCTAAGTGGAGTGTATGTTTATCACTTTCAACACTTCAAAACCTATGACTTGACCTTGAAAATGGTATTTAGAATTATCTCAAGGATTTATCCTTGATAGATTTCAGGTTTTGGAGATTTATGATAATTCCTTTCAATCTATAGAGTGATTTTTGATGATGTACTAGATAGGTAAATGCTTAATCTTGTTATGTTTATATAGCTAGCTCTTTGGGTAATTTGGTAATTTTATCTTAACCAAATTATAAAACGTATGGATTGACCCTTTTCAACAATTTAGAAATTTGAAACTAGTTGTTAATAGGCATAGGTACATGCTCATCCTAAGTGGATAAGTTCACATTAATGGAACTATTTGAGAGACGCAAACCTATCCAGAAAATAGGAATAATGGATTGAGGGCAAGAGACATTCTATGAATGAGATTTGACTATTTGGGTAGAGACTAAAAATATCATGTCTAAAAGTAACAAAAAATTAGAATATTGAGCCCATGTACAGATAAATGGTTATGAGGAAATAAAAATAAGAATAATGTATGTGAAAATAAGTCAAGTAGGTTAAGTTCTGGTCAAATTAGAAAAAAAATCAGGTTTATAATACCAAATATAAGTGTCTAAATTTACAACTTTATAATAATCAAAATCTTGATTGGATGAGGTGAGAGTATTTAATGGACAATTGTATAAATCTATACAATATTGATGTTACTATGAAACATAACTTAAGATAGTGCTATGATACCAAATATTAGGAAACTACCTGCACACTTATTAATCTCTTAATAAAAATATAAAAAAATTGTATTGAAATTGAAAGACAATATTGTATTAAAATAACAGAAGCACATTACAAATTTTCATAGATCTCCTCAATAGGAAATCCTCCTTTAAGCATGACTCAATACAAAATATTAAATAAATAATTTTTATTTTTATATAAGTTATTTATTTAAACTAATCTACTCAAAAAAACTACTACTTTATGTGTGTATGTACATTCATTACAAATATTTAATGGAATTATTTAAAAATCAGGTATTCAAACTTTTATTAATAAAAACTAATACAAAATAAATAGTCAAGACCAAGAAATTCTCACTATATTTTATCAAATGTGAATTTATAAATAGGTTTTTTTTGTTTAGACTTTTCTTATAAATAAAAATATGATAGTTTTAAATTTTATCCTCTAAAAAATTATATACCATGCCCTCAATAAAATTATATCATTTGATTTATGATAATTTTAGGTAAATTATTAAACATATATTTTTTTAATATTATTCATGTTTCTATAACAATATTATTTCTTAACTAATTATGTTTAGTATATTTTATTTCAACTTTATTTTACAATTTTCATTTATGTATTTAGCCATACAATCAATTTTTTATGTAAATGAAGATTTGGAAAATTAGATAAAGCAGTTAACACACTTTGTGGATAACCATAAAAATATGTTCATTAAAGTTGGAGAAATCAACAATTATATAATTGTTTTATTTATATAATATATGTTTTATGTAAATGCAACATCTATTTTCTATATAAATGAAGATTTGGAAAATCAGAAAGAAGAGTTAACATATTTTTTATATAAACATGAAAATATGTTAAAACAATTTGGAGAAATCAACAATTATATAGTTGTTTTTTAAAGGATGTTTGAAAGTTATTGCGATGGATTCAAATTATTTGGTTGTATTCAACCTCTAAACTTTTTTATTTGATTAAGTAAATGGATCAGCGTTTGACTAGAGCCAACAAAACTAATTTGGGACACAAATTAGAGGCTCGAGTTCCTCTTACATCGAATACCAACTTTACTTAAATTATCGCAAACCAACCAAAGTCACCAACGACCACCACCGACTTACCGTGTCATAATGAGATTTGAACCTAAATAAAGCTCAACACAACCAAACCTCTTAACTAATACACCCATGACAAATCAACCCCTAATATAAATAGTTTGATTTTATGTAATTGGTTGTCTACTAATTATTACCCTTCAATATGTTTTATTATTATTTTTATATTCCATTCTTTTTCATAATGGTACGTTTTCGAATATTTTTTAAAAAATAATACCATAAAACCACTTTTGGAACTGAGTGCTCGAGAAAGTGCTCCAAAGAATATTTAGGTGGCCCCTTCAATAAGTCTTGGTTGGAGGGGGGCAAAAGTTATGATTATGAAAGGCGCTCCCCCACAAGGATATAGAAAATTTGTTGACTCAATCTACGTTGACGGATTTATGAAACTCATTGCCCTATTGAATACACTCTTCTTCCCTCTATCATTCTCTGCGATACCATCCCTTTCTCTTTGTTAATTACTTTGCACAGAACTGCAACTCAAATGGCTATAGGTAATGTTTTAGAAATAGTCTTTCTCCTCTGTCTGTTTTATGCACAAAATAGTCCCGCAAAGTTCATTGCGATGGCACAATTTGCAGGTTTGAACTTCAACCTCTCACGGTTCAATCATTGCAACAAAGACAGGATTGTTTGTGTAAATAATGCTGCAATTTCTGCAGGTGTAATCCAACTCACAAACAGTACGACTAGTGAGTATAAATTGACCAACACAACAGCAGGGAGAGTTGTTTACAATCAGACGATCCATCTGCCTTCTATCGAAAGCTTCACTACCCACTTTCGTTTTCGTATGAAAAATTATAGTGTAAGCTATGATGATTATGGAGGCAGCGGGATTGCTTTCTTCATGATAAGAAAAGAAGGCGCTTACATGAACCAGAGCGATTACTATTACTATGGTCTTCCTCCAAATGGTCCTCTCCTGTTTCCCGACATGGTCGCTATTTCATTTAATAGTTGGAGTAATTCTGTGCAAACTATTACGAGTAACCGTGGTCGTATTCCTTATTTGAATTGGACACAGTTGCAGCAAGATCTAATCGAAGGGGGATTATGGAACGCGTGGATAGATTATAATATCATAACTCAAAACCTGGAAGTGTTTGCTTGGAGGGGGTCCAACGGTTCAAAGTCCCAAAATACTCGCGTTTTATCGCATTTTCTAAATTCCTCTCAATATCTCCCTGAATATATTGTAGTAGGGCTTTCGGCATCAGCTGAAGAGTCCAGTGAAACCCACTCTCTAATATCATGGAGCTTCGACAGCAAGACCAGGAGTCGCAAGAGAGTCAAAACTCCAAAAAAACTAATAATAATCGCTCTTGCAGGGTTTGTTGTCTGTTCAGCAGCAGCAGTGATGATCATCTGGGGCTACTTTTCCATTATGAGAAAGAAGAGACCGGGAAGCATCAGTAGACAAACATGTGAAGACAATGATATGGAGATCGACAAGCTTTTAGACCATGGTCCCCGTCGATTTAGATTTGATGATCTCAAATCAGGTACTAACAACTTCAGTGACCCTCAAAAGCTCGGGCAGGGAGGATTCGGAGGCGTATACAGAGGCACTTTGCTAGGAACAAATGAAATGGTAGCAGTGAAACGCATTTCAGAAGAATCAAAGCAAGGGATGAAAGAATTTATCTCAGAAGTAAGTATTGTCAGTCGTTTGAGGCATCGTAACCTTGTTCAACTTTTGGGATGGTGGCACGAGAGAGGTCAGTTGCTTCTGGTATACGAATATATGCCAAATGGAAGTCTTGACAAACACCTTTTCAGCAAAGGAGATCATCAAATGCTGCACTGGAATTTTAGGTATGAAATAGCTCGTGAAATAGCTTCTGGCCTACTCTATCTCCATGAAGAATGGGATCAGTGTGTTGTGCACAGAGATATAAAATCCAGTAATATTCTGCTAGACTGCAATTTCAATGCAAAGCTTGGGGACTTCGGTTTGGCGCGCCTGCTGGAGCACAATCGCCCATCTCAGACTACAAATGCTGCGGGAACAGTAGGGTACTTGGCCCCTGAGTGTGTGATAATGGGAAGAACTAGCCCAGAATCGGATGTATACAGCTTTGGGGCTGTGGCTTTAGAAATAGCTTCCGGAAGGCGAGCAGTAGATGTGACTTTGGCAGATAATAACATGCGGCTTGTGGAGTGGTTGTGGGATCTCTACGGTAAAGGCATGTAATTGGATGGTGCCGACAAAAGGTTACAGGGAGAGTTTGAGAGAGAAGAAATGAAGCGATTGATGGTGGCAGGGTTGTGGTGTTCTAATCCAGATCCAGCTGCAAGACCCAAAATGAGGCAAGTACTGGAGACGTTGAATTTTGATGCTCCATTACCCCAACTGCCACCTGCAATGCCTGTGCCATCATACGCCCCTCTTCAAGAAGCCAACCTTTCGGCTGATTCCTCATTTATGAGTGGGCGTTAGTGTGCAGTCCCAGTCCCAGCTTTAACTTCAAGCTTTTGCCATTGAATAGCATCTTCCGCCCCTTTATCTGTATCTCCAGCTGCCAGTGTTTCGACTACTTTAATTCAAGGATTTTCCTCATCAATTTCAAGCACTGTATCCAAGGCTGTCCACATTAAACAGGAAGCAGAAGGCTCTTAGATATGCCTTGCTTAATCTTCTTCTCTGCAAATCTTATGGTTTGAAGTATCTGTTGTAGTTCATAATCCTTTTGTACGTCTTTAAAAAATTCAGGTATCTCGAGTTATTGGATTGTTTTATTCTTAATGAATGCTTACAGTAGCATTGTCTTAATTTATGCAGCTCTGTGAACCAAAGAGGGGTTTTCCATTTTTATTTTGTTTCTTGAAAGTTATATGAGCATTGCATTATCAGAGGACAATATTTCGAAGCATATTATGCTTTAGACAAGAAAATAGCTAAAAAAAAATTTCTGTTATATTAATGACATGAGCCTTTAAGCTTGCTTGGCGTAAAAATATCCACACCAAAGCGCGGAATGAGGTTGGGTGAGTCATTCACACTATTTGAGAGAGGAGGTATCCTGAGAGGAGGTATTTTCTTTTTAGAGGCGTCTAATCTAAAATGCCCACGTCAGCAAGCTGATGACTCAACTGTCACCGCATCTTGCCCTCAACCAGCATTAACGATTCATCTCTTATTTAATTTTTCGAAGATCCGGTAATCTGCGGAATATATTTTCGTACTGCTGTAGCGTTAATGTATTTAATCTCTAGTAGGGCTCTTCTAGGCTCTTCTTAGACTTCTAGGAGTTTCTGCTATGATCATATAGATCCTTCTAACAGGCATTATAAATATTTGTATCTGCTCTGTAATTTGGATGTCTTCGGAGCTTCGCAGCCACAGCAGCTGGTTTAATGAGTGAACTAGATTGTTAAGCCATCAATGGCAATCATAGCAACGCAGCTCTGGTAGGAATGGTTAATCATTTGGGATGGGCCTCATAATGGCCAATGAAGTCTGTTTAACTGTTTGAGCAGGGCAGCTCACTGTTCATCTGAAATGTGTTTAATGGATGTTGACTGTAATTCCTGAATGAGTCAATATCAATAATAATATAAGTTGTTAGTTCTTATCTTTGTTCTTATGTGTTTGAATGGATCTCTGTATGTTTCAATACTGAATGGTTTAACAGTTCTATCTGTATGTTTGCATTTTGCTGTCAATGGTTATCTGCCCAAATGTCTCAATACTACAAGTGGTTCTATCATTTGGCATTGCATTTTGCCACTCTGAGTGGTCTGTCAGTTCCTACATTTTCTGGAGGTATTTGTGTTAGAGAGGGGTAGTGTCTTAGCCAGCAAGGCCTTATTGTGAGTGTCTTTTAGAGGTCAAAAGTTTCATATAGTCAAAGATTGTAGAGTCCTTAAATAAGTCTAGCTACTCTCTCATCAGTTGGTATTCTGCTAGGTTTTTAATATGATGCCTTCAAATTCAAATGAAGAGTCATTCGATACACACAATCACACATAGGTTATATTAAAGTTATTCAAATCACGAATGCTCATGTGGAAAATGGCAATGGACAAAGGCCTCAACCCAGAAGTCTAGAGTAATATATCCATCATCGGACCAATCACCATGTCAATCAACACAACAGAAATATGGAGAAGTTATCTGAAAAATACGACGACTGCTCCACGGAATAATCTGTCAATCGGTACAGAAGTATAGAGGAATTAACAAAGATAACTGTCCGTCAACACGTTGTTGTAATGCTGTGTCCCCAGACTTAAGAGACTAATAGACTATGCTTATGTCCTTTAGAGGCCAAGAATGGTCAATGGGACTGAAGGAAATAATACATTAATCCATTACATAAAGTATTAATAAGTAGTAGCTATTCTGGTATTTGAATGTAATGGGTCACATTTCTTTATAGATGTGAGTTATATTGTTTGGATATATATTTTTATTTATTTAGTAATTTGTTGTTTGAAAGTAAGGATTAATATTCATAGAATTAATTGTATGTAAAAATTTTAATTTGAATGTTTTCTGTTAAAATTGAATTGTTTTATAAAAGAAATAATGCTAAATATTTGTCATTTTTATATCGAATGAAGGATTCTATCGATTAATGAGTGGGAATCCTTAAAAATTTAATGGTGTTTTCTATAAATTGTATTATAGATAAAGCATTTTAATATAAAATGTTTGTTATTTTTTTGATTTGTGAAAAAAAAATTAAATGTGTTTTTCATGTGAGAGGTCATGGTCTAATTCCATTTAGAACTTATGAGACTAAACTCAAAATTGAGCTAAATGGATCCTTAAGCAACATTGTAGTGTCTCTTCTTCATATAATCTACAACTCAAATTCAATCCTCATAAATAAAATTAAAAATGTTCGAGGAAACTTTGGTGTCAAAGTCGCTTCAATTAATCCATGTACTTTTCAAATAGAATTTATTAATCTCTGCATATATACCTTTAGTAAATTTTCTATCTAATAAAATGAACAATATTAATCAAAAACTTAAGAGAAGTTTGTCAGTCTATATCAATATCTGATTTCTGAATGAGACCCATACCTCTAGAATACCTATAAAATTTGCATCTTTGTTTTTTCAAATTGCTTAGAAGATTGAAGGGCTATATACAAATATATATTCCAACCCAAGTAAAAAAATGGAACAGAATGCAACATATAAATAATATCTAAAACTAAAGAAATAAGTAGAAAATATAGCTCAAATTCTGCCAAAGAAAAAAATAATTGAATGAGGATCCGATCTTTTGGCTCAAGATGTTGTTTTTTAACATGAAGATGAAAACTTCCAACCGATATGCTTAAAAAGAATTCCAAATGATTCTGGAGGTTTCGGAGACTTTTTGAATTCAATGGTCCGCAGTACCGGCATAATCATGGGAAAGCAATCAATGAAGTAGGCTAAACTGCAGTTGTTTTTCTCAGAGCTTTACACGCTTTTACTGCAAGGATGGATTATGCAGATGCGGTAATGACACGGGATCGATTCCCCCTTTTCCAATTAAATTCCTTTGCTTCAAATACCACAAATGGCATGTTTTATTCCAAGCAAGGTTAATAACCTCTGTTTAACAGTGGCCATAAAAATTAACAAATTCTAAGTTCCTCATGAAGCATCTCGGTTTTTTGTTTTGGCGTGGGTTTTAATTCACATGTAAATTTAGCCCTGTTCAATCTTACAATTAGTGTTCTATGCCAAACGAGCTTAAAATCTTCTCACGAGAGAGAGTGAAATAAATTAACCAAGAGGCACCCAGGTTTAGAGTTTTGTTGTGGAATTAGGCTACAATAAATAAATAAATTGGTCCGTGTTCTTCCTATTCATGACGAATTCTTTGATATCTAAACATTGAAGATAATACTCAGCCTGGTGAATTTAATTGTAAATAAGGTTGTATGGATAGAGTCGTAGATTTACTTATTTTCTTTTTTAAGTGGGTGGCTGTTGCAATGATTTATTATGCCGTAGGTGTCTTATTCTTATACCAGCATAAACATAGCTGAGATTTGTCTTAAACCCGTCCAGGTAAGACTTATTTCGCTAAAGTTTTGAAGGTCTTGAGAATGATGCGTGTAACCCAGAGAACGGCGGCGGGCATTTTGAATGGGGAAGGCGAAGATGGAGACGGCGGATATGCATCTGCAGAGCATCGGCGGCAATAGAACAGGGGACTTATCTGGATGCCAAAAGACAATTTGATTCATTTAAATTTATGGTTTTAAATCTGAGTTTAAATAAGTTTAAATCTGAGCTTTTTTAAAGGTTATTAAGACTGAGTTGGTAGTCCTGTTATAAGATATTTTAATAACTTTTCATTATAAGAATATTTTATTAATGTTGCAGTGAATGATTCCATATTGGGGGAAAGCATAGTTTCCATCATATTAACTCATTTACAATTTTGGGTATCCCAGGTCATCATCATTAAATTCTATTAATATTGGTCTCCAAATATAAAGATAAATCTAGTATTTAAGAATGGCCCTTGACAATAAAATTTTGATGAACACGTACATAATCTCATGTTTATCTTAACACATACATAGAACAATAACAAAATGGGCGAGTTTTATTTTAGCGTAATCATAATGTACATTCCTAAAACACATTTTTCATTAGTTTTTCTTATTAACCAAATTTTCATCTTTTAGAAGTTAGTTCAAGCCTTCCAAATTCGGAATAACATGGAAACAATCCTACGCTATAGGTGGCCTAAACTTGGATTGAATCTCTAGGTTCAAGGGTTAGCTCCCCTTGATGAATCACTTAGGCACACAAACTAATCTACCAACTTGTTAGGAAAAGAGAGAGAAACCTATTCTAATGAGGTGATGCATCAAATATACCTAACCGCTACCAACCAACTGCAAATGCACTTCAACCATGAAACTAGCCTCCAACAAATATTATTTTTAATCTCCCTATCTACATCAATACTTCTCATGAAGGTTGTGAAACATGCTTGGGTTAGGAGCGCTCTCAAGAGGTCATGAAATGACACTAATGAAAAGACAACTCACTCAACCTTTCACACTTTATTTTTATACTTCACAAGCCCTGCAAAGAAGTTTCAAACTGAATATGAATGCAAGAAAATGACAAACATATCAATGTAAAAAATTTAGTCACTTGACAAGATCAATTAATCACACAAACATATCTAAACTAGTCAAAGGAGGACACAATATCATAAGTTTCTCATTGATCAAAATGCTTACAAATGGACAACACTTCACCACACCCAAGTGGAGGATACCAACTTAGCCTATCAAGACTCAATATATAGAGAAAGTGAGAGAAAAGAAGGGAGAAGGACATAGGGGGGGGAGAGAGAGAGAGAGAGGGAAGCACGGGGTGGAAGGGGGAAAGAAGTTTGAAACTGTCTCAATAGGTCTTGGAGGACATGTGTTGATCTTCTAAAGATGTTCTCATCCAAGTGGCATAAGAGTTTCTTTTGATTGCTTAACACCTTGCCTTGTTCTTAAAATTTTCCCTTCTCTTGGCTTGTGAGATGACAAGTGGCTTCATTGATGGTCAGGTCATGTTGAACCAATCTCTTTATCTCCTCTTTACACCTTTCGTCTAATCTCTAGATGTTCCCTTTGACACATAACTTTATTCACTTCTTAGGTGTCTTGAAGTCCATCTTGTATTACTATGCCAATCTTGGCCAAATAGCTCAAAACTTGAGTTTGCTTTTATAACTACAATTCTTCTCCATGAGAGGCATCTTCACATCGTATTACACATGTGAAAACTCATTTGGAGTCATCAAACTCTCTCTAAGACCTCATTTTTCACCAAAAGCTCTCATTTGGTCTTATTCCTTGTAGCCCTAAAAAGTGTAAGCCTCCTTTTGTATAACAATGTACGAAGGATCTTGTAAAATTGAATATGTTTTTGAGGAACTAGTATCTCTTTACAGCTCCATGCCAATTTTTAGGATCCAACTCTAACTGGAAGTGTCTTTTTGCTAGTATTCCCTCTCCTAGGTTATGTCTCAATTAAGTCTCTTTGCCTAAAAACTGAGTTTTGGCCTAAAATCACTTGCACATGTGTGAAACTCAAGGAAAGCATGTGATTCAATTTTACCCATGCTAATACCATGCTCCATGGTAATTTTTAGCCCCTGAGACCCTGTACGGATAGGTCAACCATGAAATGGTGAGATACCCTAGTCTAGGCACTTGTGTAGGTATGAGAGACAGTTAGAATGTTTGAAAAAAAAATTCAAACTCTAAATCTTGGAATTAATTTTTTTAGTCTTGAAACATCATTAGGCAACTCAATCCATTGAGGAGAGGTTTCTTGAAGTGTCTTATAGATTTGCATATATGCTTCTTAGTTTGCAAACTAGTGTATTTTCCAATTTTTGACCAACTTGAAAACTTCTAGAGCTGATATGTCACTTTTGGAGACTCTTAAATGTCTATAGATGATCTTATAACCTTTGTCAAGTCATTTATACATATACCCTTGATTCAAAAGCTACTCCTTACTCTACACCCTCACAAATAAGCCTACAACTGTGTATTTAGCCCTATTATGTATAGTATTGTACCTGCACATGTCAACTAGTACCTTGAAATGGTGTTAATGAGAGTTGTGAATACCATTAAGGTCATTATATGCTCAAGTCAATTCATTTAAATTCATTTTAAGGAATTTTTCATCCATCAGGTTATATAAACGATTTAGGAAGGGTTTTAGGTGTCTACATCTCTTAAGGATTATTCATAAAGAACATATCCTATCTCTCCTTCCTTATACCACAAGTTGGAAGTGAGGGGACCTCTCTACCACCTCTAAACACCACTCATTCCCATGCACAACTCCATGTAAGATCTAATCAAGTTTTAAGAGTCTCTCAGGTTGCAAGTATGCATTTTGTGACTACCCTACATTCTCAACACCTATTCATACCCTATAGGTCCTTTCACTCAACATCTATTACTGTGAAAATGGAGTCTGAATACCTCCCAAGCATCTCCAATTTCCATTCATTTCCATGCATCACCTTGGTGGAGTTATGAGCTTCACAAATGACCTTCTTGAGTATGGAAGATTGTGCATACAGGTTGAGAGATAAGTTTTATGCTTAAAAGCCTCCCAAATGCTCATCATTGGTTGAAATGACCTTCTATAGGTCTGAGGAAACCTAGAACATGTTTCAAAATGTTTTTTAAATGGTAATGGCCTTTAAAAGGGCAACCTGCTTGTTCACCATGAGGGTTCATTCACTGCTTGAGCTTCCTGACCCTAGAGGTCTACGTTTTCTCTTTTCTCCACTGTCAAAGTAGTTATAAACTTCGTAGAGTGTTCATTGAATTTATCAACCTACTATCAGAGCCTTCATGGTCTCAATTCACCCTTACTAACCAACATTCATTACCGAGTTACATACACAAGCTTTAAACTAACTCAGGCTTAATAATTTTTCCTATATGTCTATAGGGTTTGAAATGACCTTGTCTTGATCACTCACCTGACTCTTTCCTAAGGTAATTTGACTTATAGTTATCCTCATAACTCCATTCAATTGCCTTTTAATCAGACCTCAGTCTCACTATTAAACATTGCACGTTCTCTTAAAGTTGAAAGCCACTTAAGCTACCTGAGCAAACTGTAGGTGGTGGCTAAGGGTTTCACTATGTTTAGGCTTAAAATTTGTATACAAGTCATTGAATCACCTTGAAAATAGTGGATCTCAATGAAGGCTCTTTTCATTTGCCTAAAAACATATTAATCTTCATAGCAATCACAGGGTTTAAACTTCTTATCTTCATACATAGGGCTATGTGTGAGTTCTAAGCTTGTAGACTCTTTCATTTTGACCCTCATTGCATTTCAAATAGTTATGTGTCTTCATTGGTATGTGTCCTTTATCATGCCTATATTGAGTCATGTTTTTTGTACACTCAATAATCTTTATATGAATAAGTGTCTTTTGTCCAGAATGAGGACCTACAAGTCTAAAAACTATAGGTCTACATTTTTCTTGTATGGAATGCTAAGACAGCTTCTTAGTTCCTCTACTAATTTGAGATTGTACCATCTTATGTCATTTCCATATAATCTACCTCGATATCTTGTAGATCTCCAAATAAAATTTTTACAATCTAAAAACTACCCATATATATGTACATCCTTGTATGAGATCAGCTGAAGGCTTATATATGAAAGTTAGAGCCCATGAGTTTCTTCATACCCTTTAATGAGGCAATGAGATCAATCAAGAATAAATAAGTGTTTGGGAGGGTATACTAAGTCTTCTCTACTACTTGAACATGCTCAATATGGAATTTATGGTTTATGAACATCCACCTATAGGTCTGCATACCTTTGGGTGGACAAGACTTATCCAAGTCTTTGTTCAAGAGTGTATTTGACACTCATGCTCATATCCGTGGCTTCCAACTTGTTCAATGCCATCTTCATATGTTATTAATTATTTCTCATTACCATTTTAGCCAAGATTGATGGTCAAGTCTAGTTTTTGCATTGTAACCTGCTAAACAAGGAATTATTTTTGCCTACAGAGAAGGCTAAAATCATTGAAACTTGATGAGATTTGTTATGTGCTACCATTGTTTCTTTCTCTCATCTATTGTGTGAAGGAAAATGCCACTACACCTTTGTCTTATATTTTTTTTCCAAATTGTGGCATCCCTTCTTTACTTTTTCCTGAGTGACCCAAGATCTTAGGACAACATTCCTTTATTTTTTATATTTCTCCTTATTTGTAGATATGATTGTGTGGAAGAGGTTTGTCATTCTATTTTATATCCTATCTAGTGCATGCAAGAGGTGTTAGAAAGGAGAATTAAGGTGTTGAGCATATCTGGTATGTTCTTTTTTTACTGTGGCTTTGGTAGCCTCAAGGTGACAGATAATAGTAACCCACCTTCATTCCTCTCAAAACAATGTCTAAATTTAATTTTTTGATATTATAAGTGAAATTTTTGCCTCAAGAGGAAGCACAATTTACTTGCACAACCATAGCTATAACCTAGAGGATCATTTCTCATGTTGGTTGGAATTTATGAGTCTATGGTTCAATTCTGATTCCAATGAGAGGTTGTATTAATATATTCATTTTTGATTTGGTCAAAAAATTCAGTTTATAGTGTTTATTTTAATGTTTCGACCCATTTTATGGGAAATCATTCCACCAATAACTTTTAAACCATAACTTAGATTCGAGTTCTATTTTTTCAAAAAGTGCACATTTTTTTATTCTCTATCCATTGGTGTCATTAGTTTATAATAATACACTAATTTTATAAAGTGCCAAAATTTAGAAGGTCATTAATACAATCTTTTGAAGGGTTGTCTCGGTGTTGATTTTGTGCACCCTTTTGCATTATTTATGCTCTTTGGTGATTCATTAGCATAGATTCTACTTATGGTATTGACCATTGTGAGTCTTTTACTACACATAATTACCATACATAGAGACCTCGAATGGAAATAATCATAAAGTGCAAAGGATTATGGTCCCTAATAAATGAAACTCAACCACAATTTACATGTGAATTTTAAAAAAATTAGTACCAATGTAAGTTTGAAAAGTTCATCGGTTTGATTGTAGTTACAAGAGTGGTGGTATTTTGTCATATTTTGATGAATGTGATTCTCCATTCAAAATGTGGACTAAGTTAAAGTGTTTGTTTTTGAAAGTAGATCGTTTGAGAGCCATGTAGCTTGAAGTGAAGTTTACTTCACCAAATCTAGATGACTTTGCCTCCATTATAGACTACCTCACTAAGTTTAAGAATTTGTTGACATAGTTGAAGGGGAGTGGATGAGATAATAAATATGAAGATTATGTGTACTTGATCTTATCTAAGTTAAGTGGCCCATTAGAAACGTTTACTTCTACTTTATTTTCTAGTATGGATGCCTTAGGTGTTGCATTCAAAATGTTAGATCTAGAGTTGTTTCGTGAGATACTTACTATGGAGGAATCAAAATTGTCTCATCTTGAGTCTTCCACCTCTAAAAAAATATTAGTAGCACCACATCCTAAGAATAATAAGAGTAAAAAGAAGAAAAATTCTCCATCTCAAAATGCACCAATGTCTAACACTAACATATCAAAAACCAAACCATATTCCAAATCCAAGAATAAGTTTAACCTATATTGTTTTTATTGTGGGGGGATTGGTCATAGAGATTCTAGGTGTTTCAATAGAATGCAAGCCTTAAAGGACATCATTATGAAACACAAGATTTATATATCCACTCTTTTTCCATCTCATGAGCATGGGAAATCACTTAATGTTGTCAGGGGATCACACTTACCTATTTGAGATAGTTGGATTATAGATACTGGTGCTTTACACCATATGACTTCTTCAAAGGTGTCATTTATATCTCTTGGTATAATTTTTAATTCCAACATTAAGGTTGAAGATTCTTCCTTGATTTTTGTTAAGGGGAAGGGTGACATACATCTAGATGGTGGATGCATCAATGATGTATGATATGTTCCAGACAACACCACCATTCTAATTTTAGTTTATTAGATTTGTCATTCTGGTCAGGGCGAGACAGTGACTTTCACACTATAGTGTGCTGAAGTTTGAGCTTTGTCAGAGCCACACACACTTATTACATAGGTTATTATTGATCATAGTTCTTGACTCTATTATTTTGAGGGTTTTGATGATACTCTACCTAAAATGATGTGTTTATTTTCTCATACAAATTCTAAGAGTTGGCTTTGGCATGAGAGATTTTGACACCTAAAGTAAAGATATTTGAAGGAGTTGAGCACTCACAATATGGTAGAGGGTATTCCTATAGTTTCATGTCTTAATGGAGTTTACCTTGATTTTGCATCAGGAAAACAACACTAGGACCCATTTCCTAAGGGTATGTCCATGAGAGCTTATTCACCACTTGAGCTTGTCCACAATGATTTGATTGTCTTTCCTACTCCTTTCAAAGGAGCTATGTATGCACTTAACTTTATTTATAGTATTTTGAGGCATATTTTAGTTTATTTACTCAAGTACAAGAGTGATGTCTTTATTCACTTCAAAGTCTTTAAGACTTTGGTCAATAAACATTCTTCTAGTTGCATCAAAAAGTTTCATACAGATAATGGGGGGGGTACATCAGTTGAGATTTATTTGATTTTTTAGCAGCCCATGATATTGTTCACTAGCATTTTGTTGCACATACTTCACAATAGAATGGAATAACATAACATAATAACCAAATTCTAAAATATATGGCTAACTGCATGATGCATTCATGGGATTTACCTCCTATTTATTGGGTATAGGTAGTTAATTGTGTGAACTACATTTAGAATCACAAACCACATTGAACACTTGAGCATATGACTATGGAAGAGGTTTGGTCTAGAACCAAGTCTGATGTCTTTTTTTTTAGAGTCTTTGGGATCGTCACTTGGATGGTTATACCAAAGAATAAAATGGAAGCATTAGATAAGAAGATCAAACCTTTAATTTTTGTAGGGTATTTCAAGGACATGAGAGCTTATCATTTTTTAGATTCTGATTCTCATGATGTTTATTTTCAACCACATGTATAATTTGATGAGCACTTCACATATCATGCCTCTTCATATTATTCCATGACTTCTTCTTGTTGTTTCAATGATTCGCCTCCTCTCGAAGATTCATTCTTTGTGGATCTAGTTCACAAAGTTCCTGAGGAGGTCATAGAGGATGAGGATCATCTTCACATTGATGTTACCAATATTCCTAGGTGGGAGTGTACTATAATTTATGATGAATCACCATTCATATAAGATCTTCCACCTAATCAACATCATCATGCATATTATATGGGCACTAAACTTTTATGTTAGGCATTCTCAAGAGATCCACAAACTTTTTCATAGGCTCATGGGATATAGGAGTGGGTTGATGTGATGACAGATGAGTATTATTAATTGATGAAAATCAAACTTAGGATTTGGTCACTCTTCCTAAGGTAAAATATTTGTTTAGTTAAAATTTGATTTACCACACCAAATATGCATCTGATGGGTCCATTGATAACTATAAGGCACATCTTATTGTAAATGGATTATTGTAAGTTGAAGGTATTGACTACTTTGAGACTTTTGTGCCAATTCTCAAGATGGATTTTGTTCACCTTGTACTTTATATTATTGCATCACAGAGTTGGCTAATGTATTATATGGAAATTAAGAGTGCTTTCTTGCATGGATACTTGCATGAGAATATATATATGAAGCAATATGATGGGTTTGTTCATGATTCTTCTCTTTTTTATTGACTTCGGAGGTCTTTTTACAGTCTCAAACAGGGCCCTCAAGATTGGTATGAGAATATGGATTCTTTTTTTCTCTTCACTGACTTTTTTTGTTGTCATTATGATCCCAAAGTGTATATTATACATATTGGAGAGGAGAGTTTTATATTGGTATCATATGTTAATGATTTTCTTCTCACATACAACTCCTCATCTCATTTTCAGACTATTCAATAGACACATTCAACATAGTTAGACATGACAGATCTTGGTATTTCACATTTCTTCCTTGGTTTATATATTTCATAGTTAGATACATGGATTTATCTGAGTGAGCATAAGTACACACTTGATCTACTTTAAAACTTTGGAATGGTTAATTGTAATACAAGGTTATCTCCTTTTTAGTCTAGAGTGACTGTCACTGCCTCATGTACTTCTCCACTTTGTGATCCTACATTGTATAGGCAGATGGTTGGCAGTCTTATGTATTTACCCCAAACTTACCTTGACATTTAATTGGTAGTTGGGATTATATCTAGGTTTTCACATGACCCTCATGATAGTCATTGGTAGGCTGCCAAGAAGATTTTATGATATTTGTGAGACAGTACTCATTTTAAACTACACTACACCAAGGGTTATACTCAACTGGTTGGATACTGTGATTCATATTTGGCAGGTTATCTTGATGGTAGGCATTTCATTTCTGGCTAAATTTTTTGTCTTGGTTCTTCACCTATATCTTGGTTGTGAAAGAAGTAGTAGGTTATTGCACTTTCATTTACAGAGACCGAGTACAGAGAGACCATTACAATGAGTCAATATATTCTTTGGCTTTTTCAGTTATTGATGGATTTTAGCTTCATGCAAGATTTGCCCATTGTACTTTGGTGTGACAATAAGAAGGAAATTCATATATATCACAAACTAGTTAAGCATCAATGAACTAGGCACATTGAGGTATATATGCACTTCATTCATCATCACATTAGGATGGAGTTCTTAGTTTGGAGTACATTATGACTCAGTAGTAGGTTGTAGACATCTTCATAAAGCCTTTTACATCACTTCCTTTCTTTGAGTTGTGTGGCATGTTTGGGGTTTCATAAGTTGTCCTTGGGGGTGTTCATATGACATATTCCATCTTCATTTCATGGATACATATTGTACATGAATACCTTATCATGCCTAGTTAATTGGATTCATATTATGGATATGCCACTATTTCATTTTTAGATTTTATTATCTCATAGGTTCAATTGAGGGGGGAGAGGTCTTATAGTATGTATTTCATGTATTTCTCACATTTTTTAGTGTATTAGATAGTTATTTCATCCTTTAGTGAGTTTTTCCTATGTGAGGATTTATCCCACATTGGCTAATTAGGCTAGCTCTTTATTTTTCCTTGTCTATTTATGCAAGAGTTTTTATTTGTACTAGCATATCATATTTTTGAATAACACTTTATTCATTTTACTTTGCAATAAATTGTTTATATCTTCACATGTGATGTTCTTGGAGTTATCACTTATGAATCTTGGAGTGGAATGCTTGTTCATCATTCCTAATAGTAAATGTGAATTTGAAAGACACATAAAAACCTATGACACCTCTTGGACTCACTCTTTTCTCACCATCACATGATTAAACCATTACAATATTAAGAAAGAACATTACCTTAATTTATCCAAACAAACCTTAACTTTTGCAAACAAGGTTTTAGAAAAAAACATTGGATACCATATAAGGCATGACAAATCTATGAACAAAATTATAGAACATGAGAAGTAAATTTTCACCTATGGGGCTTGACATTTTGACCTTTAGGGTATAAATTTTTCAATAAATTAGTAATTCATAGGGGTAAGAAGCCTGCAATGCTAATTAAACGAGTAGATTTATCCTTTTATTGGGTAATAGAGTCACTTGCACTCAAATAAAGACTTGATCTAGACTTTGACCAAGACAACCAAGTTTATTTTACCTCCAAATGCAAAAAAAAAATACATCACACACAAATCAAAGAAACAAGACACACACAAGTTGTAGCTAAACACTTAGGGCACACAACAAACAAAAAAACAACTAATATGTACAACTGACCTAAATTTTTTTCTTCTTCCTATATCAAAGGTGAATCTTATGGGATATTTTACTCCATGACGTGGCAAATGGCATGAGGTAAGCTTCCTCTTGAACCTATCTCTTGTTGACTTCATCCTCATCTTGCTTACCAATCCTCTTTTCATGATCTCTAGTGAAGTGACATTAGCAAACCAATATCCTATGAATATGTATTATTCTTGTGCTTCAATATCCTTCTCATGATTCTCCTTAGTCATAACCTTAACAAGTGATACTCTATTTAGGCATACTTCTTGGGTCTTGATGGCATCTTGAGTGGCATAATATTTCTTATCATTTGTTGTAAGCTCTTCAAGGAGCTTTACATATTAATTTGAAACCGTATCATTATTTTTGATGGATGTATTATTTAATCTCCTCATGAACATGATATTTGATAGGTAATGTACCTTTAAAAAGGGCTTCAACTTATTTAAGTGACTCAATATAATGTTACCAATCATCTTTTACCTCCTCTCTTTGATCAACATGAGCAAGACCAACTAGAAAATCATCTTCATCTTTCTCCTCAAGGGTTATAGGGTTGTCAAGAGTTTCTAGTCCTTCTATGCAATCATGATGTGATTTCAATGCAACTTATTCAAGTTAATCTTCTTGCTCATTGTGAGCTATGTCAACATCATTCATAACCTTAGCTTGCTTGATTAGAGAGTTTTCAACATCAATACTAGCTGTAACCTCAATAAATTTAGATGAAATTAGATCTTCTTCTTGAAGCATACCATCAAGACCATCTTCTAGAAACTTATATTTGAAAATTTAATTAACTCTTTCTTCTCCAAGTGGAATACCAATGAAAATATCCTCATTAATCTCACTTGATGCATATTCATCAGCTACAAATACAAGCCTTTCATCTTCACTTACCTCCCATAGGACATGTTATTATTTAATAAGGGAGATGGTAGGAAGGTGATGACTATATTCATGAGTTTGAGGAGGAGTATTATGTATAGTAGGTGGCTCATGAATAGGCTTGGGGATGGAATGAGTTTTCTTGCAAGTTGAGACCTTAAGAATGGAAGATTCTTGTAGGAATGCTTGAAGGTAAAGAAAATTTAGTTGGGATATGAGTGTTTCATCTTTGTTAACAACAATTTCATCTTTCTTGTAGCCTTATTAAGTCTCTTCAATAGCTACAGTCTTAGTTTCAACCTTCTCAACTAGGATTTTCATCTGGTCTTAAATGCCTTCTTTGGATAGACATCTAAGAGGGAAATATTTAGATTATTGAAGAAGCAAAATGGAGCTTAAATAAACACAAATTATTCTTTGGTTTCAATATCTAGATCTTGTCTTGATTTAAGTTTCTTCATTTTCATCTTCAATTCTTTAATTTTCTTGTCTATACTCTCTTGGAATAGCTTTTATTATAGGTGATTAGTGACATCATGAGGATAAGGAGCACGATAAAGATGATATGGGATACAAGAGGTCTCTTGAGTAAGGACGGGATGGACTTTCATAGTTTCATATTATTCCTTGACTTCAACTCCCCAATTTATGCTTGTCTCACCTTGATTACTCCATGATTTCACCACTTGATTCTAGCTTGGGGTCTTGAAAGGCTTCTTAGGGGGTTCTTGAGGAAAATAAATAGAATCTTGGTTCTCAATAATAAGCTATTCAACAACAATATCCTTCATTTGAATGCTCTCTTAGATTGAATTTCAAGAAGGGAAAGTTCGAGTAATATATGAAGGGCTTGAAACACTTAGAAACTCACTTAGGAAGGTCCCTTGGAGAAGAATGGGTGGTACATATGAGGGATGGGGTGGTATATTTGAAGACACATGTGGCTAATAGGATCAAACCTATTGTCCCTCGTGAACTCTTATCTTATCTTATATTTCTTTTAATGAGACTGCTTATATCCAACATTTTACTTGAGAGGATTTGCCAATTTTCTCTCTCAATAGGTTTCCATTCTTCTTTCATTAGTTCCAATGAGTCTCTCATATTATGAACAAGATGATTAGAGATATCTTAACCATATTCCCTTTGTGTGTTAATCCCTATTATTTACCTCTAATATCCCAAGAATTTTTTTTTGAAACTTGAAATGGAATGATTTGAGAAGTGACTATATTGTCTAGGGACATCTTGATCTTGAGAAGGCACATTATATACAACATTATAGTCATGTAAAGGGATTATATTTTGATCATAGGATTGATATGACTCATAACAAGGCTAATATGGATCATAGTGAGGCTGATAAGGATCATCATAAGACTGATAGGGAATACCATAGGTTTGATATGCCTCATCAACTTGCATGAATTAAACTCTACTTATAACTCAACCATAACAACATCATCAAGACAATAAATTAAAGATAGAAATTACTTTGAACAAGTGAATGGGATATTAAAAACATATAATTTATCACAGAGTCACCATTGATGTTTTATATGTCTTCAAAGGCTGATATGTAGAAGAATGACACTAATAATCCTTCCACTAATTTGGACCTTAGTCCCACCATGCATACTAAAACTGTTATCAACAAATTTACACCCTTTGAAAATTAGTTCAATCCTTCCAATTTTAGAATATCATGGAAACAATCCTAGTCTATGGGTGGCCTAAAATTAGATTGAATCTAGGTTGAATGGATAGCTCCCCTTGATGAATCACTTAGGCTCACAAACTACTCTACCAACTTACTAGAAAAAGAGAGGGAAACATATTTTATTTTTTGTTATACACCAAATGTACCTAATAATACCAACCATATATAAATACACTTCCACCATGAGACTAACTTGCAAAAAACACAACTCATAATCTACCTCTCTACATTAGTACTTTTAATGAAGGTTGTGAAACATGCTTGGGCTAGGAAGATTAGTCAAAAGGTCATGAAATGACAATAGTAAAAATATAACTCACTCAACCTTACACACTTAATTTTAAAACTTAATAAGACCTGAAAATAAGTTTCAAACTAAATATGAATATAAAAGGACAAATAGTTCAAAGAAGATGAACTAGTCACTTGACAAGATCAGCTAATCAAATAAACATATTGAAACTAGTCAAAGGAGGATGTAAAATTAGAATTTTTAAATTGATAAAAATGATTAAAAATGGGTAGGGCTTCACCATGCCATGTGGAGGATACCAAATTATCCCATTAAGGCTCAACATATAGATAAAGTGAGAGAGAATAAGGGAGAAGGATGTAGGAGAGAGAGAGAGAGAGAGAGAGAGAGATACAAGTGTATAAAATAGAATTACAATAAGAAAGGAGTTTTAAAATATATTAATAGGTATTGGAGATAATGTGTTTATCTTTTAAATATTCTCTTCTCCTCCAAGTGGCGTAGGATTATCTTTTGGTTGTTTGGCACCTTGCCTTGTTACTAAAAATAGTCCCTTCTCTTGGCTTGTGAGATGACAAGTGGATTAATTTATGGTCATGTCATGTTTAACTAATCTATTTTTATCATCTTCACACCTTTCATCTGATATTTTAAGTTTCCCTTTGACACATCACATTATTCTTTTCTTAGGTTTCTTAAAGTCCATATTATCTTATTATGCCAATTTTGGCCAAATAGCTCAAAACTTGAGCTTAATTTTATAACTACCATTATTCTCTATGAGAGGCATATTCATTACACATAATACCTAAAAAAATCATTTGTAGTCATAAAACTTTCTCCAAGACCTTGTTATGCACCAAAATCTCTCATTTGGTCTCATTCCATATATCCCTGAAAATGTGTAAACCTCCTTGTGTAGAAGCATGTACAAAATATATTTGGAAAATAAATAAATTTTTGAGGACTCAATATCCCCTTACATCTCCATTCCAATTTTTAATATCTAAATCTTATTGTAATCATCTTTTTCCTACTATTCTCTCTCTTAAATTAGGCCTCCTTGCCCAGAAACTGAGTTTTGGCCTAAAATCACTCCCATACATGTGAAAATAAATAAAATAATGTGATTAAATTTACCAATTACAATACCATTCTCAATGTCAATTTTAATCTCATGAGACCTTGTAAAAATAGGTTAAACATGAAATGGTCAAAAACCCTAGTTTAGGTACTTGTGCAAGCATGACAGAAAGTTGGAGTGTTTGACAAGAAGTTTGAAAACTTTGAATCTTTTAATGAGTTTTTTAATTCTTGAAAAATCATTAGGCAACCTAATACACTAAGTATCGGTCTCTTGAAGTGTTTTATATACATGTGTATAGACTTATTGGCTTCCAAACTAGTGTATTTTCCACTTTTTGACCAACTTACAACTTGTAGAGCTGATATGTCACTTTTAAAGACTTAAAAATGTATTTAGATGATATTATACCCTCTTTAAAGTCTTTTTATGGCTACTCCCTTGATACATAATCCTCTCCTTTCTTTGCACCCTCACAAACAAGCATGTAGCTATGCATTTAGCCCTGTTTCATATAATATTGTACTTGCACATGTCAACCAATACCTTGAAATAGTGATGAGAGAGTTGTGAATACCATTAAATTCATTATAAAGTAAAAAAAATAATTTTAATTCCTTTTAAAGTATTTTTATTCCATTGTGTTATATGAAGGATTTAGGAAGGGTTTTAGGTGTCTCCATCTCTTAAGGATTGTTCATAAAGAACACATCCTATCTCTCCTTCCTAATGCCACAAGGTGGAAGTGGGGAGACCACACCACCAAATACAAACACCATTCAATCCCATGCATAAATTCTATAGATTTCTAATCAATTTTTAATAGTCTTTTAGGTTACAAGTATGTATTTTATGACTACCTTGCTTTCTCAACACCTATTCATAGATTGTAAGCATTTTCACTCCACAAATATTACTATGAAAATGGATTATGAATACCTCAAATTAATTTCCAATTTACATTTATTTCCATGCATCACCTTGGTGGAGTTATGATCTTCACAAAAGACCTTCTCGAGTATGGAGTACTGTGCATACAAGTTGAGAGAGAAATTTTATGCTTAAAAGCCTCCCAAATTTTCATCATTGGTTGAAATGACCTTTCATATGTCTAAGGAAACATGTGAACATGTTTCCAATTGTATTTTAAATGGTCAATGTCCTTAAAAAGGCTCTGCAACATGCTTGTTCACCATGAAGGTATGTTGGTTGCTTGAGCTTCTTGATGTTAGAGGTCTATGTTTTCACTTTTATCCACTATCAAAGGAGTTAGAAACATCATGGAGTATTCATAACTTCATTGAAGTTATCAACCTCCTATTATAAAATTCATAGTATCAATTCACCCATAGTGGCCAACCTTCATTAATAATTCTTCCAGTAGGTCTACAAGGTTTGAAATGAACCTGTTTTGATCACTCTCATGACTCTTCTTGAGGTATTTTGAATTATAGTGATCATAATGATTCTATTAAATTTCCTTTTACTCAGACCTCAACCTCATTGTTTAACATTGCACCTTCTCTTCAAGTTAAAAGCCACTTAAGTTGCCTAAGCAACCTATAGGTGGTGGTTGAGCATTTAACTATGTTTAGGCTTAAAACTTGTCTACAGGTCATTGAATCATCTTGAAAATAATGGATCTCAATGAATGCTATTTTCATTTCCCTCAAAACTTATTAGTATTCATAGAATTCATAGGTTTTAAACTTCTTATCCTCATACATAGGCCTATGTATGATTTATAAGCTTATATACTCTTTCATTTTGACCCCTATTGGGTTTTAAATATTCATGTGTCTTAATTGGTATGAGTCATATCTCATGGATATATTGAGTCATGTTTCCTGTACACTCAATCATATTTGTATGAAAATTTATCTTTTGTCTGAAATGAGGACTTATAGGTCTAAAACTTATAGGTATGCCTTTTAATTGTATGAACTACTAAGACAACTTCTTAAATCCTCCACGACCTTGAGATTGTATCAAATTATGTCATTTACCTATCATCTACTCAATAGCTTGTAGATATCAAATTGAAAGTTTCACAATCTCAAAACTGCCCATGTATATGTATAAGACTATATGAGGTCAGCTCAAAGCTTACATATGAAATTCAGAACCCATGAGTTTATTCATACCCTTTGATTATGCAATGAGATTAATCAAGAATAAATGAGTGTTTGGGAGGGTATACTAGTCCTTATCTACTACTTGAACATGCTCAATATAAAATTTATGTTTTATGAACATCCACCTACATGTCTATAGACATGTGGGTGGACAAGACTTATCAAAGTCTTTGTTTAAGAGTGTATTTGAAAATCATGCTCATAACTGTCACCTCCAACTTATTCAATTTCATATTCATAAGTTATTATTCTTTTTTGTTCTCATTACCATTTTAGCCAAGATTGATAGTCAATCCTATAGAAGACTTCTTATACATAAACCGTGCTTCCAAAGAACAAGACACTTGGTATCTCTTGAAGGATAATATAAAAGGAGATACTTATTAAGGAAAGGGAATATGGATCATCAGAGATTGATCAGTTTTATATGAGCAATGTGGTACTTAGAAACTTCTAAAGGTGGCAACACTTAAACCCAACCAAAATACTTGCAATAGGGATGACAAGATCTATACACCTGAGACACTATTATCCTTGTTGAAGACACCTCATGAATTTTATTTCATTGATAAAACCAAGATTTAAATGTCTCCATTGACCTCTGAAAACATCCGATAAATTCATTCTCCCCCATCGAAGTTTTAAATGAAGAAACAAGAGCAAAACCAAACCTTGCTTGAATGAGAAAGACATAATGACCTACATCACTCTTAACTATTGTTCATAAATGACATGTATCAATATAAAAAATAATGTCACAAAATGTAATATTACTCAGACCCCTAACATTTCCTAAAATTTCAACCTCCAACTTTCTCTCTCCTGGTCGTATCATACATTTGAATTTTGCCTTTCTAAGCTTGTGAAACCAATGATAGAGGAGAAAGAGAGTAATTTGAAACTTTGAGACCTAAAAATTCCTTCCATGCATGATTATGACCCTTAGACATTGAAAGGACACTCTTGAACTATTTCCACCTAAAAGTGAGTTCTTGAAGTCCATACAAGTGCATTAAACTACCCCTTTAGAGTGATTTTTGAAGTAACTAACCTATTCTAACTTCCCTAACATGTTTGGTAGTTATATAAATCCATAAATAACCTTTTGAAATGTGATTTTATAATTATTAACTTTAGAATCTTTGTCATACATTAGAATTAGTCAAAAATACCTCTTTTCTTCCTAAAACTTTACCTTAAAGTTTTTAAATAAACCTTAAACTTTCCAAATGATCATATGAAATGTTTACAAAAATTTATGAGGGGTAAACATGAATTGGAGAGACACATAAAAACCTATGACACCTCTTGGACTCACCCCTTTCTCATAATGACATGAATAGACCATTACAAGACCAAGAAAGAACATTACCTTAATTTCTCCAAACAAACCTTAAATTTTACTAACAAGGTTTTAGAAAGACATTTTGGAGACCATATAAAGCTTGAAAAATATATGAAAAAGGTTATAAAACATGACAATCAAGTTTTCACCAATGGGGGTTGAAATTTTGACCTTGGGAGTCAGAATTGGTCAATATTTCCCATTGTTCATTAATATATTACCTCACATAACATGTGATTATTAAAATCAAATAGTAATCAAGTCATCTCTCATATTACCAAAACTCATGATTAGAATATATACACAATATGGATGTGATGGTGATTATAAACACTATCTAGGTGGTGACATTTTGGCCAAGGACCCTCTTCAAGCACAAAATATAAAAAGTAGGGTACACGCATGATGAAGGTGGGAGTTCCAACTTGTAGAGAAAATGTCCAATGAGTTGGAGATTTTTATAAGGCCCATAAATTTTTAAAGATAGTTTATGGTAGCCTTTGATCTTGAGAGAGGAGTTCTTGTAAGGTTGTAGATGAAGAAAAATCATATCTCCGGGTTGAAAGGATTATTCAGAGAAGTGTTGGTCTGCCTATTGCTTCATGTAATTTTATGCCACGTGAAGATTATCCGTGAATAGGTGAAGGATATTTTCATGTGAACTAATGGTAGAATCAACATCCTATACTCGAGAGCTTCTTGGTATATACAAAATAAGAAAAGGTGGATTTTGACCATAGACATCCTCATATGGGGTTATATTGGTAGTTGTGTTCTAGGAGGTATTGTAATGCCATTCTACAAGAGGTAGCCATTTGACCCACTAATGTTGATGATCCATGAAAATATCAGAGATAGGTTTCCTAACATTTATTGACAATTTTATTTTGTCCATCAGTCTCTTTCTCAAATTTACACCAAGGCACTTGAAGAGTTCTTTCCAAAAATGACTTGTGTATCCAGAGTCATGATCTGATACAATAGAGTTAGGAACACCATGAAGTTATAATATTTGATCAAGAAATGGTTGGGTGATGGTGGAAGTAGTGTAGGGATGGGTTAGAGAACTGAAATGAAAAAATTATAAAGGCAATACATTGCTACAAGAAACATAGATTTGTATCCATATTTTGGGAGACCTTTAATAAAATCCATAGAAATGTCTATCCAAAGATGTGTTGGAATTGGAAGTTGATGGAGTAAGCTAGATGGGGTAACTGTTTCACATTTGTTGTGTTGTAAAGTATCACATTCATCAACAAATTTTCTGATATCATGCTTGATTCCAAGCAAAAATAAACTGCATCAAACTCGTTCATATGTTTTCAAGAACCTTGAATGACTAGCTTAGGGGGAGGCATGCATCTCCTATAAATGGTGTGTTTGAAATTGAAGACTGTAGTCAATAGAAGGAAATCTTAATATCATAATGTCTGGCCATCCCAAGTATATTGAAGTTTAGTAGATGAATCAATAGATAGTCTAATAATGAGTTATTCGATGGGGTTGTCATTATGCTATTTTTTTCAATATCATGGAGCCATGTGGTAATGGGAACTAAGACTACATAAAGTCATGGTGAGTCTTTGAACTGGCAAGAAAGAACACCAAACATCGCATTGACTTTCCTTTCTTATAGGTGATCTCATAGTCATATCCCATGAGTTTATAAACCTATTTTTTATGATCTAGGGAAGATACTTATTGCTCTAAATATATTTGAGTATTTGGTAATCAATTTTTATGCAAAAGTGTCAACAAACTAATTATCAATTCCTTTTATGGATTGCATGAAGAGTGGACATCATATCTTTGTTTTAGGTGGAGCGTGTCAAATTGTACCTAGTGAGTGCCTCACTAGTGATTGAAATGGGACGTCCATCCGAGATGAGTACAACACCAAGCCCTATGCCACATACACACACTCAATAATAAATGTCTGGGAGAAATCAATCATGTCCAATAATGATGTAGTTCACATTACTTGTTTAAGGATATTAAATTCTTTGATAGATGTTATCGATTATACATAGGAGTTTTTCTTAAGCATAACCATTAATGGGGCTACAAGTTTTCCATAATCCATGATAAATTCCATATAGTATCTTGTTAGGATAATAAATCCCCATAGATGTTTGAGTGTCTTATGTTTCAATGAGGTTTTCATGGATTTAATTTTGGTAGGGCCAACATGAACACCTTCATATGTAATAATATGCCCTAAGTACTCAATGTTTGATTTCCCAAAAGACCATTTAGAATGTTTAGCATATAAGTGATCTGCAATAATAATTCCCATGGATGTGTCAAGGTGGTTGAGGTGATCCTCCCATGTATGGATATAGATGAGGATGTCATCAAACAAGACCTAGATAAAATTCCAAAATAAGGGGATAATTACTCAGTTCATTAAACTTTGGATGGTGGACTGGGTAATGGTAAGCCTAAATGTTATGACCAAGAACACATAATGACCATCATGCGTGTGAAATGTTATTTTGGGAATGTTTGCTTCATGAACATGTATTTGATTATAGATAGAGTGTAGGACCCATTTGGATAACTAATTTACACCATGTATTTTATCAAGGAGCTAATTGATGTACTACCTGGAAGAAGCTGGACATGATGGTTTTCTAGGCAGCAAGGTGGTAATCCTATTGGTTCCATAAAAATGGCTACATGCTTGACCAAAAAAACTTGAAAGTATGAAGGTTGGATAGAATCTAATGGATTAGTGTGTAGAGATAATAATTTGGAAATGATGTTGTGGGGTGCCCATTAAAGAAGTTTCTCCATGTAGTTGGAGCTAATAACACTTGAGGATCCAAGAAGAATACCTTACAATGTGTAGTGATGTTCATTCTTAGTGAACTGCATCCATGGCTCTAAAAAATTCCAAAGAATGGGTTCAAGAGTTCATAACCATTGGCCTCCCAATACAACATCACATCCATCAAGGACAACAAAAACGTGTCAATCATGAGGTTAAGTCTCCCATAGAAATGTGAACATTGCAACACTTTTCATTGTATGATAATGTTCTTACATTGATAATCATTACTTTAAATCTATAATAAGGCTGCATAAAATAGTTTTCTTACTTATCCACCAAATGGTCGATGAAGTTGTGAGTATTCCCATAATTTATAAGAATTATTATGGTTTGTTTCCTGAAAAACCCTTTAACACACATTGTTTGGGGAGTGGTGACTCCTAAAGCATGCTTGGAGATTTCAAGAGGGGAATTTGAGGTCCTAGAATAATTAGCTTCATGTGCTAGTTCCTCGGTGGTATCCTCATAATCTTATGTATCTTTTAGAGAATCGACATCTAGCAGGTAAAATTATTTTTTATGCAATTATGTCCTAGAGCCCATTTTTTGTAACAATTATAGCATAGCCCTTTTTCATGATGTGCACGCATTTTAGCTTCTGTGAGACATTTTATGGGGGTTGTGTTAGTGGTGGGCCATTGGAAAGAAGGTTTAGATGGTACCCAATTAAAATTGAGATGTTGGGAGGTGAATTTGTCTTCGATAATCTTGTCTAAGCCTGAGTCTTGCACCATGGTGTGAGGTTAGAAAATTTTAACCTTAGATTGAAGCCCATGCTGAGGCCATTTATAAAACAAATTTTTAAAAAATCACCAAAGAGACCCTTAGTTTGATTGTCATTTTTTTTTAACTTTGTTTGATATTCTCACATAGTGCCAGTTTGACATAGTTTAGTTAATGCTCTTGTGAAGTCATCATAAGCACTAGGAGAAAAATGTAATAGCAAGAGTTTGGTGAATTTAGTCCACTCAGGTTTGGTGTGTGACTTACAGTACCATTAGTACCACTAAACATCTTTTTCTAGGTAGAAGGGAGCATTAGGGACTCTTTCTTCTATGGGATGTAGGTTGAAAGATGGTTTGGCACAATAAATCTAGCTAGTGGGGTTAGTGCCATCAAATTTTCTAAAATCCTATTTAGGGTTATGGAATGGTGCTTGAGAAGAACCACTATTAGAATGATAATCCCCATGAGTTCTGAGTACTTGATTTTCAACATGGATTCCAAGGAGTTGGTCACATATATCTTGATGAAAGGCATCAATTTCATACCAAAGTTTAGCAATGTTGTTGGCCATGGTATCGACATGGGTGATGACCATTTACCAAGGGGTTGGAGGGATGGAAAAAAATGTATGGAAGTTATATATTAAATTGATCTATTTTTCAAGACAATTACAATGGGTTAATTTTCACATTTATAAAAAAAATGGAAAAAAAATTGTGTTGGGGTACAGGGAACACTATTTGAAGTATGGTAATTTGTGATTTTTTTTGAAATTTTGGAGTTGCCCCTTAAAATGATTAGGGTGATGAGAAAAACACAATGGTGTATTTGGCCTACAAAAACTTATTATTATTATTATTATTATTATTATTATTATTATTATTATTATTATTATTATTATTATTATTATTATTATTATTATTATTATTATTAGGATTCACTTACAAGTAGATTTGTTAGTGGCATGACCAAAACCAAAATTTTAAGCAATTACAATGGGATCGATTGGTCAAAGGGCCCAAACCTTTTCCGAATTATCAATTGTAAGAAGATACAAAGAGATTAGGTAAACCCATATAATAAAAAGATAGAATATAAATATAATGAGATATGTTGCATATATAGCCAAAACTAGATTGGAATAGAAGAAAGAAAATTTTAGTGCAATCATTCATAATTTATCAAACCAGATTGAATTTGAGAAAAATAAAACTTAAGTCATTTAGAATACAAATGAAGGTCCTTACTAAAGCTTGATGTTGATGATGCAGTATACCACTATCAACATAAATTATTGTTCTAGACATTGCATTATGAACAAATGATGTGGATACAGTGGTTTAAGGAACCAAAGTATAAAAATTTCAATGCACACTCATAAAATTTGAAATGCGAAATAAAATGAAGGTGGCCTTTTTCCATTAAGAAATTACAAATCTGGACTTTGGTATAGTTTGTAAAACATAACCCATAGTGTAGATGGATTATAAAATGTAGCTCTTAGTGATGATTTATTACCACTTTCTGATCACCAAGGTCATGTTAAGGCAAGGTGAGAGCATATAGTAGATAGTAAATAAAATAATGGGCCTTGAAAAGTGCTTTGATACCAAATGATAGGATACTTTATATAATATATTAAACTAGACTACAAATATATGAAATTAAGACAAAAATAACTAAATTATATTGATTCAAAGGAGCAAAATTTCATTACAATAGCATAATTTTAGAATTGTTGGCCTCTTTGAATGGGAAACCTCCTTTGAGCAAGCTTGATTCAATATAATTTGTGGATGCCTTCATACTTCTCTAGGCTCCTATTTATAGTAATCTATTACTAGATAACTTCTTCTCCCAATGAATGTTGGATTATTCCCCTAATACACCATTACATTCTACTATTACAATGGCCTGAGGGATGTCTTACAAAGCATATGCATCCATATCCTTTTATTAAATAAAGAGAATCACAAAAGGATGGTTAAGACAAAGGTTCCTAAAAATGAGTTGAGAAATTATTTTCTTATTGAATAACAAAACCCCTCTCTCACTTTTAGGAAAATTCCATATTTTCTCTAAGATCTCATCATCCACTCATGTTTATTGCTCATCATGTTGGGCCTTCCAAATATGCTTACTATAAGTTGGAGAAACTCCTCTGAATTTTTCTATTGGCCAACATGCAAAGAACAAAATGCTTTCATAGAGTAGGTTGAGACCTCTGTTGTATACCTAAGGACATTGGAGGCAAGAAATTAATTTAAATTCTAAATAAAGGGATTGTAATTTTAGCCAAATGGATCCCTCATGCCATTGAAAGTAATGAGGTTTTCAAAATTCCTTTTTGGCATTGTATTTTAGTATATTGCTTCTATGGAAGAGCTTCATAGAAAGGGATAGGATTCCATATACCATACATATTTCCCCTATACTATCAAAATAACATGGACCTTTGTTAACAAAAGAATTTGGAAAGCCTGAGAATCAATAAAAACTTGGTTAGTTTAGAATGAGATCAGTTCAAGACTAGGTTGTCTACCAACACTCATTCCTTGTGGTGATCTCCAATTATTATACATCATGGTATCCCATTTGCAAAAGTTCCTCAAATTAAATATACAAAAATATTTAGAAAGGTAATTTGTACTATTCTTGACATATTCAATAAATAATCTACGTCTTCGTTACCCTGACCTGGGATCAAGACTAAATGCAAGCTCATTATTAATGATTTGGAATCCATTGATGAGACCCAGATGAGAGTTCTTAATGATGCCTTACACAAAATTTGTTTAAAATCTCCTTCTAAATGGTGGAGAGATTTTATTTGAAATGTTTCTACTACACTACTCTACTAAAATCCCCAACAAAGGTAGCAATGGATTTTCTCCCCAATTGGTGCCATGGGATTTTCTAAACATAAATTGGAATTTCAACAACTCCTTCATTTTGGAGTAGTAGATTTCTCATTGTCTAGGTTATAGTGGATGAACCAAGCTTAATTCTTGGTTCAATTTATATGAAGTTCTTTGTATTGATGAATAATTGACACAAATGGATATGCCTACTTCTAAATGGCATGCATGTGATCAAACAAATATTATCAAGCACACTTTTCGGTTCTTTGTGAAAGCTTAGTAGTGCTCAAAGTGGATACCTTTATAAAAAGATTCAAACCCTTAAGACTTGAGTCTTTTTGTTGGAACATCATTTTCCTTGGGGACTCTGCAATGCTTCTTGAAAATTTTAATAAAATTTAGCACATTTTCTAAATTGAAATTTTCATTTAGCATTGGAAAGATAGAAAATATGTAGCTTTCAATCATGAGCATTTAGAAAAAAAATCTACAACTATGAAAAATTGCTATAATATCTAATATGTTATTGTAGATTTAAGTGCAAGCTAAAAAAGTGGCCTTGGATGTGGAGCACATACACACCCTTATTGGTTTGTAGGGAAATGTTCCTATAATATCAATAGAGTTCTTCCTAACTTCCCTAGACAAGAGTCTTAAGGGAGAGACTAAGGATGTAGGGAACATGGAGAGGGTGGTGTAGGTCTCATATTTAATCAATGTTTTCCGCTCATCCTTGTCATAGGCTTTCACCTTTAGGTGGCCATGGAGGTTGATCATTCCTATAGGTTGACTTAGCTATGGTTCTTGGTATTGGGATAAGAAATATAAATTCCCTTGTCTAAATTTGATTCCCTTATCTAAATTTGATTATCTTTCCTCTTTGGCCACACACTGAAGAAGGAAATGGAAAACAAAATATTAAATAAGATTATTAAGAACCCATACCTCGTACTACACACCTTCACACTCATAATGTGGGGGACACCCTTCATAATATATCTCCACCTCCTCATCCATGTACTAGTAACATAATTCTATAATAATGTAAACTTAAAAATGACACTTGATATTTAATATTTTTTAATAATATTTTAGTGATCTTAAACATTGCTACTTTTAACTATGATTTAATTCTCCTTATATGTTTTTGGTTTAAGAATTACAGTCATGCCATCCACTTTTTTCAATAAAAAATGTATCTATATATTTTATCCTTTAAAAAAAAAAGGTTTGAAATACATTAGATGGAAGAGTTAGCTGCCATTGTGAAACAAGTAACTACTAGTCAAATAATTATAAAAGAGAGTCGTTGCTACGGGTGGGGAAATTATACAGGTTATCATGTAGAAATTATCTCGCCTGGTGCGCGGAAAAAGATATCCTATCATTATTTCTGTCATCCTTACAATTAGACGTGCGTGGAATTCGTGGATAAATGTCATCCATATATTTTTCCCTAATAAAGTAGGGGAATCTTTTGAGACGAGGGGAAAAGGACAAGAACAATGGAAAAGGATTCCACAAACTTTTGAACAGGAAATAAAACAATATTCGCTATTTATAATATATTATACTTTTAATTCTTTAAGCCATCGAATTAAATATTAGGGTAATTTGAGATTTCACAAACTTTTGAATATGAAATAAAATAATATCCGCGATTTATAATATATTATATTTTTAATTTTTTAATACATCGAATTAAATATTAGGGCAGTTCGAGATTTCACAAACTTTTGAACATGAAATAAAACAATATCCACTATTTATAATATATTATACTTTTAATTTTTTAAGCGATCAAATTAAATATTAAAAGAATTCGTCACACAATCGAAGAGATTGTATTGTATCAATGTTATTTATCTATTTCCTCATCATAAAGTAGAGGAATCTTCTCAAAAGACAAGGTAATGACAAAGAGAAAAAAATCTCGCAAAACCTTTTGAACATAAAGTAAAATACTATTACTTAAAATTAAAACCTGTTATTTCTAACATATTATCCTTTTAATTCCACCAATTATCCAATTAAATATTAGGAAAATTTGTTAGATTATAGAAGATTTTTTATCATTTCATTCATTCATCCATTTTTTCATAATAAATTAGGGATTTTTTTCGAATAACAAGGGAAAAAAATTCAAAAAGTTTTGAGCATAAAATAAAATAATATCGAATAATTAAAAGGATTGTTACATTCAATATTTCTTACAATTGAGTATTTAATAGTAACATATTCCACGAATTCAAAGATGGTAAACCTTAAGCATTTGGTTCATTCCCCACCAAACATGTATTTTTCAAAAATATGTTGTTAGGTATAGGATTTTTGCATTTTGATTAAGGGTTGTAGTTATGGACATTCAATTTCTATCACTATTGTACTGAAATTGTCAATTTAAGTAATATTTTGCGACAATGCACAATATGGACCAAAATCACTAAAGTGCATTAAATGGTTCGAAATTGTTATGTAAAAGTATTGATTTAGGCTAATATATCCTTGAATAGGGCAATGCATTTTATGTGATTAATATCTTTTCTTAAATCACTTTGAGTAAAATTATGACCACACAAAATGACCCTCTAGACTACTAAATTATTCTAATTCGACAACACACATTACATGTATGTGTTATTCTCGTCCATAATGCCCTAACTGGGGTATTGTTTGGTATGCAACTAACACCTTCTTCTGATTATACTTTAGTCAAATTATGACCTAGTAAAATGACATTTATGACCAGATTGATTAAGTGTGCAATAGATTTCTAAAAAAGTGTAGAAAATTAATCAAGGTCAATTAGGCAAATTAAATCAAATCAAAAGCTTGAGTGAAAAACCCATGAAAGTTATTAAAAATCTATTAATTAAACATTCATTCCTCAAATCTACATCATTCCATGACATCATCAATGGGGTGACATCCATAAATCATTAATGGAATAAATATTGAGATTAGGCCTTCCCATGCCTCATCAATACCCCATTTTTCTAAATTTTAATGAGTTTATTTATGTCTTGTCCCTAAAAAATTGAATTCATCTATGGCCACATATCTTGATCTCAAGATGGATGGTCATGGTCAATTTTGAACAATCTTAAAGATTTATAAATACAAGGCATCACCATTGATCAAAAGAGCTTGAATTGTGTAATGTTATAATGCAAAATTGTCTTCACAAAGCTTCACCTATTTACCTAAGCCATTGGTGCACTAGGAAATGACAAAGGATCAAGTTACTCATCATTGACATAGACTTGGAGCACTAAAATTGAGGAAAAACATGTATATTAGCTGCTCTTGGAAGGAGGGACATTATTGGGAAGTCTTGGTTGTATTCCTTCTTTAATTAGCTCTTAGAATTCATTTGCAACACCCCATGAGGGAGTGGGCTTGATATTTTATTGTCTATATGCTTATTTATAAGAGATTTTCTTGACTAAGGCATGGACTAACATATCTAGTAATCCTAATCTACATTTTGGCATGCCTGATGGGACTCAAACTTGACACAAGTCTTAATACCTTCTAATTTTACTTTCATACCCTCTTTGGAGGATGTTTTTCACTTCTTTTTATCTCATTTTACGTTTCTATAGATTTGAGATAAATAGTGGGATCGCTCTAGAATTTGATGGGATCAACATGAATATCGATGAGATCACCCTGTGAAATGATGAAAATGTGTATGTGAATGGTGGGATTGATTTTATACACTTTTTATCTACCTATATGTTTTACAGGATCAACAATATCACACTACGAATCAATAGGATCATTTTGTGAAATGGCAAGAATGCACTATAGATCAACGAGATCTCTTTGTGGATTGGTGGGATCAACCTGTAAAATGGTGATATCATTCTAGACCAGAAACTGATAGGTGATTATTATTTTCTTTTAATCAATTTTTATCATTTTTTAGGATTACCATGTGCTTTGGTGAGTTTGCCTTACTAATTAGTGATATCACCCTATTAAATGATAAGATTACAAACCAGTGTTTTTTTTAATTTTATCTTTCAGTAGGATCACCCAATTGAATGCTGAGAACACACTGAAGAATGATGAGATCACTTTATGGAATGGTGAGATCACCCTACATAAGAAAACAAAGACTTAAAAATAACAAACTAGAAGTTTTCCTAACAAATCTACATCTTGGTTTTAGACTCCTAACATCATTTTTGCAAGATTTAAGTCATTTAATCTCCATTTCAATAACAAACAAAGGCAAAATTCATTCATAATTCATTTTGGTATTATAAATATAACTCTCACATTAGTTAAACACTCTTAAGATTTCTATTTTCATACTTATTTATTGAAGTTATTTATTCTTTTAGCAAAATGAGTGTTGCATGTATGCTCTCCCCCATCCCCTTTAGGGAACTAGGGTGACCAAAAGTACTCATTATTTGCATTTAGTACCTTATCCAAAATAATGGAAATAAATTTTCTAGGACACTCAACTCCATACAATTTGGGTGATCCTAAAATGATAATAAAGTCTTTTCACTTGTCTTTATTTTTATTCACTTTATCTTGTGAGTGGGATTTCATATCCTCCTCACGGATTCTCTAGGGAAGTGTTGACCTAAGTATTCATATCCTAGCATAGTTTTAACCCCACTCCATCATGGAGTATATAAATTGAGTGGGTAAATCATTGGGATGGTATTTTGAGCGTTTAAACTATCTTCATTAGTGATTGTTGCCCTCAAAACATATGATCAACTCAGACACTGCACTATACTAAGAAATTGATGGATGTAGTGGTTGTAAAAAAAAAACACTACATTTTCATAATAGTTTAGTTGATGTATATCCAATTGACATGATCACATCTAGTGTTAGCCATACTCAAGACCATCTAAATGTACGAAAATTTAGTTTTAGAAAAACCTCACTGGTTGTAGACATATTGTTGATGCAATGCAAATAGCATAAAGTTCCATGTTGCTGTAAAACTCTTGAGAGAAGAGGGGGTGTAAAAACCCTACTTTTCATGTGCTTTTGGTTTTGGATTAACAATTAAAATCCTCTTAAAAGCATATATATAGATCAAATTTGATAGTATTATGCAACCTTGTTAGTTTTAGGACCTTTAGATGCTACACTTAAATGTGTTTGTCATTTTATCCTTTACTTGGTCTTTTTGAGTTTTAAACTATTTAAAAACTAAAACATATTGAAAAACCAAACACCTTGTTATACACCATTCTATTTGAACAAGGAGGCATTACACTAAATAAATTAAAACCACTTTTTGCCTTGTTCAAATCTTCTTTTCAAACATTATGTTTGTATTTTCTAAATAACATTGTTATGTTGTCCATTTGAATCTAGACCATTCACCAACTGTACAAAATCTCAAAGTCATTCATTTTTTGGTATTAAATTTTAAATCTCATCTTTCTAAGTTCTGATCCAAGATGCTATCAGTTTACCTTTTGCACTTGGGTTTAGCAACTTGGGTATGATTTCCTATTCGGATTGAAGGTTGTTACCTAGACTAATCATCACTTTATTCTCATTATGGACTTATATTATATTTTATTCAATCATGTTTTAAGTTTTTGGACCATTCTACATTCTATTACCATGTGGTGGTGTTGTGTTTCCCATTTGATTTTAGCTTTATACTTAGGATTTCTTATGTTAGTTCACATTTTTAGTTTCTTAGTTTGCATTGCTACCTTCCTAATAAAAAAAACCCTCTTCTAATTTTATATTCGTAACTCATCATAGTTTTATCTAACTTTTATGGTATTGACATATCCTTAACCTAAGTTTATGGTGTTAGCTTGCACTTTAAGTTCAAAATTTATCTTTCCCACTTCTAATTTGATGATTTCAACCCACCAAAGTCGAGTAAACTCATAACCACTATGTTCTAATTGTGTGTTACTATGCCTCTTATTTATTACATTCTCATCTTACCTTGTCATTTATTTTATTAGATCCAAGTAGCCTTCTTATAATGTTTGCAAAACACACATAACATCTTAACAAATGTAGGAAAACAATCTTCCAATCATGACACATAGGTGTACTCATAGTGGGGTCTCATATGACCCTAGTTATGAGGAATAACATTTTTATGATAGACATGATAATTCCATTATGTTTGAGGATATACAAATAATCCTAGGGTCTAAATAATATTATTCTAAACATTAATCCTTAGAAGACAAAGATGAATCCCTCTTAAGGTTGATAGAATCAGGAGCTATGTTGCCCCTAGATTTCTCGATGGAACAATTGCACACACTTGTGAGGGTAGAAGAGTAGTAGCGAGATAAATCTCTAACTCATATTTCAAAATCCAATATTTCTTCTTATATCAAGGGAAAGGAAAATCTCATAGATTCTAACTCCAATTATCAATATCTTGATACCAAGATCAAGAAAATTAATCAATGATACATAGACTAGCTTATAGTAGACTTGACAGACTCTTTGGCTGCAACTTTGATAAATAATAACTTGAACATGTAAAGGATCTTGAAGTACTATTTCTGCATCTTCCTGACCAAATCCACCTACATTGGGATTATTCATGAACGACTGATCCGCCTTGATGAATTCACCTTTTGAGACAAGAAGTTCCAGTCCCAGAGGTACAAAGTCAACCACTTCATCAATGTTACCCACAAAATAAAAAGACTGTTCAGGTAGATCATCTAATTCTCCAGAAAGGATCATTTGAAAACCTCTAATTGTTTCTATTAGACTAACATATTTACCGGGGGAACCAAAGAATACCTCTGTTACAAAAAAGGGTTGTGACAAAAACCGTTCAATTTTTCGTGCTCTTGCTACGGTTAAATGATCTTCTTCTAATAATTTGTCCTCTATTTATTAATAGGTTTCTGGTTTACGCAACCTAGTGCGACTAATGCTTGTCAAAAAGCATTTATAACTAACCGTACGGGTGATTTTGGACTCTTGTTAGGAATCTTAGGTTTTTATTGGGTCACGAGTAGTTTCAAATTTCAATATTTGTATGAAAAATTAAATGAATTGATTGCCATTGATGGGGTTCGTTCATTCTTTGTTACTTCATGTGCTTTTCTCTTATTTTTAGGTCTAGTAGCCAAATCTGCACAATTCCCACTTCATGTATGGTTACCTGATGCTATGGAAGGACCTACTCCTATTTCAGCTCTTATACATGCCGCTACTATGGTAGTAGCAGGATTTTTTCTTGTAGCTCGATTGTTTCCTCTTTTCAGAGCTCTACCTTTAATAATGAATCTTATCTCTTAGATAGGTGGAATAAAAACTCTATTGGGAGCTACTATGGCTCTCGCTCAAAAAGATCTTAAAAGAGGCTTGGCTTATTCCACTATGTCTCAATTAGGTTATATGATGTTAGCTCTAGGTATAGATTCCTATCAAATCACTCTGTTCCATTTGATTACACATGCTTATTCTAAGGCATTATTGTTTCTAGGATCTGGATCAGTGATCCATTCCATGGAACCCATTGTTGGATATTTTCCCAATAAAAGTCAAAATATGGCTCTTATGGGTGGTTTGAGGAAATATATGCCAATTACAGGCATTACTTTTCTTTTAGGGACACTTTCTCTTTCTGGTAGAAAGAGAGTTAATTCCATTTTTTTAATGAATGATTGGATGAGGATAAAGATAGAGTCCAATTCTACATGTCAATACCAACAACAATGCAAATTGCAGAAGGAGGAAAATCCATTGGTTTTATAAACCATGAGGGTTCAAGTCCCTCTATCCCCAAGTTTATGTCCGAATAACATATATCTTATTCTTTTCATAATTCTGTGAGCAATTTGGAATTCTCACTTTATTTTAAATAGCACTTATTGTCATTATCTATTACCCCACTATTTTTTGCTAAATATCAAAATAGATCTTAAGACAAGTTGATGTGAAAGGATGGGAAACACAATTTCACTATATTTTTGACCAGGAACATGACCTATTACGATAATATTTTTTTGATTGGGCCGATAGTTATGAAAATAAAGATCACCTATTTTTTCCTTAATTTTAGGATAAATACGATCTAGAGGAGCTAATTCAAAGCCTTTGGGTAAAATAAGAACAGATCCTACATTTAAAGTTCCTTTGTCTAGGGCTAACTACTGGAAATGTTTTTTCACAAAAATTGGATAAGGAGTACAAATTAAAATTGAATAAATTGGAAATAATATTCATGCATGAATCAAATTTAAAATTCCCATCTTTTCATCCATAAAATAGCATTTAGGTACTTGGAAAGTATTCGAATAAATTTCAGAAATTGAACGTTTACTTAGTAAGACTTTATTAGAAGTTGTGAAATGGTAGCATGGGAAATGGTTAGCAATACTATGTAAGTGACCCAAGAGACCTGACAATTCAATGATTTGTCTAATTGGATCCTTTCAAATTAATTCTTTTACTGTATTGAAACCTTTTGAATCATTAAATACACCAATTTGCAAAAAATCAGCAGGGGGAAGAACCTTACACCTTTAGGGACTCGAAAACAATTTTCTTTTCTAGTGGGTGGTGCCTTAATATCAAATAAAGCTTGCAATAATCTTCCTTCTGGAGTATTTAATAGTGAGTCTTCTTCTACTTCAAGTGTTAATTTGCCCACTAAAACATCACCTGTTTCTATCCAAGATCCTAGCATTACAAGGCCATTTTCGTCCAAATGATGGAGTAAGTGAGTGTCATCCCAGAAAAGACGCAAATTGATTGTCTCCCAAAAAAGATGCAAATTGACTCCATCCCAGTCTGTTACTGATTACATTTTTCCTTTTTTGTGGTGCTTTTTTCCTTTTCTATGGTGTTATTTTGTACCCAGTGCACCATTTTAACCATTGTTTCCAATCTTTTACCCTCAAATCTTGAGGCTCTTTAGAATCCAATATTCCTTGTATGTCTAAGAATTCTTTGATATCCTTTTTGATTAAAGGAGATGAGGTTCTAGATTGTAGTAAATCCTTCACATAAGACCCCTTCATGGCCCTGATTTGTTGCAATTCCTTTATAGTTAAGGATAATGATACAACTAGTACACTAATTTGTGTTACTTGCGAGGTACAACAATTATTAGGAAATAATAAGGTTAGAGTTGTAGCTATGAGTTCTACAGATGGTTTGATGAGAGGAATGAGTGTAATTGATACAGGAGCTCCACTGAGTGTTCTAGTTGGTGAAACAATGGCTAAGCGGTTCAAGGCGTATCATTGGAACTGCTATGTAGGCGTGTGTTTATCGGGGGTTCGAATCCCTCTCTTTTTGTATATTCACCTTATTTTTTTTATCAATCTATTGAATCCCATCCCAATAGGATGATCTCATCATCCCACAACCCCATTATTATTTCGTGATAGAGGAAATGAACATCACCCAATGATGGAAGATCAGTATATCTTTGAGCAGGTAACCAACTTGATACCTTAATGGATTGACGTTTTAATTCTAGATTGAGTTGAGAAACCACATTGGATGGCAAAGATTCAAAAATAACTAAGGATGATTTGCACGTGGAAAAATAGTAAGGTGTTATTTATTTGCTCCCATTTTGCTCCTATTATTGCGAAGGTTTGAATCCTTCCGAACCATAAGGAAAATATTAATATAAAAACATGATATATATCCATATATGTTTGTTTTTAACACAAAAATAACAAAAAGGAGTACAATACTATGACAACTAAATAGTTGAATTAAAAGTAGAGTAATACTATTACTCTAAATTATCAACATGATCTCTATCCATCTATGTTTACAACAATATTATAACACACTTTTGCATTCTGTGTCAAGATGAATGATATCGTTGGTAGTGGTTTACCGCCGCCACCCCTTGTCCCAATTTTTTATATTGATTATTATTTTTATATTGATGATGAGATAAAATATCTTTCACTTTGTTGCTAAATAGATTTTTATTCCCCATTCTCGGATCCATTTCATTCTGTTTTCCCAAACAGTTGAATCCAGTACCGACAGGTATCATCCCCCCAAGAATAACATTTTCCTTCAAGCCTTTCAACCAATCAATACGACCTCAAAGAGCAGATTTAGCTAGGACAGGATCCAAGATGGAATCCTAGGCATAAATAATAGTGATATAAAAATGGGTTTATAGGTTTTGAGGATTCATCTCAAGTGACTGAATGGAGAGAGAGGGATTCAAACCCTCGATACAGATAGTCTATACAATGGATTAGTAATCCACCGCTTTAGTCCGCTCAGCCATCTCTCTGAGATGGGAGATATAGAATGAATATAGCATTTCTTTAGATAAAGACCAATGCGAGAATCCAATTGTATTATTCATTCCATTCCAAATGATTCTTCGCTTTATCTATCCCAACCAGTATCTGGCCAGGCCATTCTCTTCCCTAGATAAGTGTCATGAACTTGATGACACAATTTTGATATATAAGCTATTCCTATTGTAATAGGTTGTTCAAAAATATCTCCTATTCTTCCATCAATTAATCTATGTTTTCCAGGATGATCAGGTTCAAATAACCATGGGTTAGCTGTTTGCTTGCTAGCTTTATAAAGTTCAGAAAACACTAGTTTTCTAGAAGCTTCTCGCTAATTTTTTCTGACGTCGTAAGGGTCGGGTAACCAATTCAAGTACATCTCTTGCATTGGCAAACCCATGAATCTGGGCAAAGGTAAATTCAACTGACCATTTAGTATTAATTCCTCTTGCCTCTAACGGGTTAGCATGTGCCATTCCAGTGATAGCTAAGTCGGGTTGTAATTCGCGTATACATTGCATTTGATTCGAATTATCAAGTTTCTCTACAATTCGTGGTATTGGTACACACATCTTTATACATGTATCTTGTAAAAGTGATAATTCAGCAGCTTGATATCGTTTATCCATATATGGAATACCAATTTCATAAAAGATCATTCCACATCTGATGAAGAATCTTGCTAGAGATACTTCTAGCAGATTATCTCCCATGAAAAAGATGGATATAGCTTAATTAAATAGAAAAAAAATGCTAAACTGCTAAGAAGAAAAAAGTAAGAAATATTGATATAGCGAGTGTCCCAAAAGTGCCTTTTCAAGGACCCGGAGATGAAGAACCAAATTGGGTCGAATTATACCATCATTTATTTTGAGGGAGATACCTTTTTTTATAAAAGCCACTTGACAAGCAAGCTACAGATCAAATAACTAAAAGTCTTATTTATTTAAATCAAGAGAATAAAGAAGATGAATCAGATATATCATTATATGGGGGATGAAAAAAGAAACAAGAATATCTATTCACTGGTAATTCTCTATTAGAATGGTTAAAATATTGTATGAAGAAATGATCCCTTCCAACCCAAGACTAAAAGTCTAATCTTGTTGAAGAGTTTCAATTGATTGGGTTGTATGTATTAAGTCAAGGTCATCTCAGTTAATAAATTGAAATCACCAGGGAAATAGTTTTGGAAAGATCTCGATTCTTCAATCGATTGGGATCTTTTTTAAAGAACAAGAGAATGTGATAGATAAAATACAACATAACCTAATTGAACCTACATCTACCATAGATCCTGGTACATTAGCTGAATAAAATAATCCTTGAGATGCTTCACAACGTGTTTCACTAGACATGGAGCATAGATTATTTAATCACTAGGAGGCTCTTTTTCCTTCACAAATCCAAGGGATGAATAATTCAACTCATGTTGGGGGTGTTGTCAAAAACACTTTGGCAAGTTCTTCCCAACCATCACATCCTTTGTATAATTAGATGCAAACTTCTCAAATTCATCAGTATACTTATAATTCATGGTGGTCAATTTTAGGAAATGTTTATCAACCACCTAATAATCAATGGTTAACGTACTCATCTCAAGGACTAAACTAAAATAAGGTTGTAGATCATAGGGTTTATATCCCTAACAAAACAATGCAATAGGAGCACATACCACCCCAATGAAATTATATTACACATATGGATTCACCAAACATATAGGAGTGGAATTTGATGTAGAAAATCATGTCAAGACTGGAGATGAGAAATCGAGTTAAGAAATATAAGTTAGATGAGATATTTTCATATCCATTTGACTTAAGTATTCTCTAGGTCCCCTTTCCACCCCATTTTGATGCACCTAAATTTGACAAATGCAAAGAGAAGGGTAACCCTTGAGAACATATCTAGGCCTTTTTTGTATTGTGCCAAGAGGTAGCCTATAGTAATATTTATTTTCTTCACTTATTTCCACACAGTTTGGTGAGACAAGATTTAGACTAGATCCTCAAATTACCTAAGGGATCAGTGGTAGAATTGAATGATTTATCTAAAAAAAATTCAACCATTTCTTCTACAATATTGAACATGATTTGACTATAGTCAACTTATGAAAAGAAAAAAAATGAGATGGGGAAAGCTTATCAGCATATCTACAGTGATGGAGAGCATTAGTTGGATGCTTTGAACATAATTTTCTAGATAAATAACTAGCTAACATATTTTCATAGATCCTACAACCTGAGGTGTCTCATAATCTATGACTCATTTTTGTAAACACATTCAAGGAAATCATATACAAGGGTGTGTAGATTGAGAAGACACTTATTACTAAAGGCCTTGTCAATATTTATTCATAGGGTCAAATGTCTAATCAGACCCAACAACCTATTTAAGATGTTGCAGTAAAAAAACCTAAAGGGTTTAACAAGAATAAGAAAATGGTAGGGAATGGGGTGATAGAATCTATACATGTCCAAATAGTATAGGATTTGCCAGCTCCAATTGTATAACTATCCCCACGCAATCCATTGACCACTTTGTAAAGGGCTCCTCCACAAAGGGCATTCACTAAATATAGAGTATTCAACAAATTGGGAGGGCCTATTGAGGTTGTGTTCTAAAAGCTCATAGAAGCTAATCTGATTGTGTGGTCTATACCAAGGCCATTCCTTAAATATTAACCCAAACCTAATTTGTATTGGGTAGATGAGTTTTGTAACTTCCATCATGTTATTAGCCATGGAATTTATTGATTTTTTCAATTGAGACATATCATTGAAGACTTGATCAAAATTAGATCAGGACATGGGAATTTACAAAGACCCATTTCCTAAACACAATTAGTATCTAAAAATAAATAATCAAAATCAAGGTCAAAAATAGTGTCAACAAGCATAAAGATAGAATCATAATCATCATGATCATAATCAAGATCATAATACCCATGCTAACAACTTGGGTTACAATAATATGTTGTATGATTACAATAGCATCATGGGTCATGTTTTTGTAAATCACATCACCACCATCACCATCAAAGATCATGAATGGTATAATGATTCTTGAGATATTGGACCTCCCATTATAGGTTAAATACCCTCCTCTTCAAGTAAAACCTCTTAGGTTCAAGCAATTATATTGCACCTTGGTTTCCATGGGTTACTATTTTTGGATCACCCCATTCTTTTAATTATAATGGCTCCTTACTGACTCAAAATTATACAAATGTAACTAGATGCTCATGAGTCACCATCCAAGGCCCTTTGCCTTCTTATTCTAATTATAATGACTCCTTACCAACTCTAGATTACACAATGACAACTAAATGCTTGTGAGTTACCCTCAAGGGCCCTTTTCCCTCTTCCAACACTAGACCAAAGTTGAACAATGTGGCTTTGGATCCAAATTTAAACACTATGCTAGCTAAGGCTAAAAATTTTCATGCTTCTATTGAAAATCCATATAGTATCTCAGACCATCTAAGTAAAATCCCTACGCAAATTTTTATCTTAAAACTTTTGCATACGTCTAAAGTCCATAGAACTATTTTAAACAACATCTTTCAATAGTCCACTAATCCCCAGGACATTAACCCTAAATAATTCGAAACACTTGTAGGGCATTTGTCTCCTTTTTGACAAGTTACATTTGATTAGAGAGACATGTCTACTCTTGGTCCTAGCCATAATAACCCCTTGTATATTGAAGTCATCATTAAAAATCATAAGATCAAGCAGGTTCTTATAAACAATGGTTTAGGGGTGAACACAGAGTCACTCAAGCTAGTAGAATGATTGGGTTATATTGTTAAGGACATCCAACCATAGACAATCATGATCAAGGCATACAACAACACTAAGAAGGAATCTTCTAGGACTATCTATTTTCCAATCTTTTTTGGGTCTGTGTCCCATCATACCTTGTTGCATATTATGGATATTGAGTTGCCGTATAACATACTTATTGATCATACTTAGATCTATTAAGTATAGGATATCTCATCCACATTAAACTAGTGCCTTTATTTCCCCTATGATGGTATTGAAATTACCATTCTAGCTGATCTATAGCCCTACCAATATTAAAAACACCTAAAGGCTAAATTTTGTAATTATAACTATTGACCTAGTTTTGAATTCATCATGAAGAAGAATAAATAAATAGTTTTTCAACCACCCACATCCAATTATTTCAACCTAGGTAACCTTGCTTCCACTTTGAATGATCCATTTCCTACAACACTTACACAACATGTCATTATTAAGGATGCAATCATTTCCACATACCATCTAAAGGATGCCTTCTACATTGATAAGTTTACAAAGTCTCATAAGTATTTCAACCAACCCAGACCTTCACAGATCCCTTATAGGCCTAACATGATTTGGAAAAATAATAAAGATACAAAAAAATTACCAATGGTATTTATAACTGATACTTCACTAAAATAGGACCGAGAAGCTTTTATTGAAGGAGACTAGTTATATTCTAACAACATTGCTAATTATTTTTAGAACCCCAAGTATCTTATACCTAACTAGATTAGGGACAAATTTGATTATATAGGTAACGAACTTAGGCCATCAAGATAATGAATCCTAAAAAAATTATCAGTAGGTAAGCCTAACATGAGTCAAGGTCTCAAAATTTATATCACTTAGGGGTGACCTCATGTATTTTGATAGTCTTTATTCTGAATCAACTATCAATGAGACTCCTAAAAGTGATGAAACATCCCATTATAAAATTTACAATGAGTTTACGAACACATACCTATTTGATGCAAACTTCATTATGACTATCACCACCTATTGTCCCCTTTGCCTTTGTCATCTTGACCTCATTGATTGGGACTAGTAAAATTATATCATACCCATTTATGAATTCCATAATGAATAATATATTTCTAAGTACATGTGCCTCAGAGATAGATTTCCAATTGGTGATCATAAGCATCACTTTAAATCCTCTTTGGACCCTTTCACCTACTTTTAAGAGTAGGTAAACTTTCTTGGTCATGAAAAAGATAAAACATCAATATTTTCAGGTGAAACAATCTTTAAGGTGCTTATTGATCAGGTAAATAGAAAATAAAAAGACCATCCCTTGAGTGAAAACCTATTTCAAGCACTCTTGGATGGGGAAGTTTACCTATCTCCAAAGGATGCATAAGGTTCATCCATTCCTAGTTTTATACCTAGTGCCAACATCACATCCAAACAACAGAAAGTATTTAAGTGGCTCAATTTTAACTTCCTTGAGATCTTTTTTAGTTTTCTACTACCTAAATCAATAGACTCTGATTCATCTCATTATCTAAAGCTATGGGAGGACCAACCAAAGGCTGAAAAGGAAAAAGAAAGAGGATCAGGATCGAACATTGCCTACTATATTAGAAGATGATTATATGATCCTCATAAAAAATACTATTGAAGTGAACCTGGGAATGTATGATGATCCAAAAATTATTTATCTTGGAGTCTTGGTCACCAATGAAGAGCATGATTACATTGTCAACATTTTGAGAGATTTTATTGATATCTTTATGTGGGCTTATTCTAACATGTTAGGATTAGACCTAGACTTGGTTGTGCATTGACTGATTATTCATCTAAATACAAGCCAGTTAATCAAAAATTAAGAAATATGCATCCACACATCATCCTTTTGGTGAAATTAGAACTGGATAAACTATTAGGAGTAGGCTTCATCATACCACTGGACTATTTTAAATGGATATCAAATATAGTTCTAGTCAACAAAAATCCACAAGGTATACACCTCTATGCTAATTTTAGATATATCAATAAGGCATATACCAAAGATGATTTTAATTTTCCAAACATCAACATGATTATCAATTCTACTACTGGGTATGAGATGTTTTCCTTTATGGGTGGATTCTCAAGATACAATCAAGTCAGGATAGCTAAAGTATACCAGCACAAGAATTCATTCACCACTCCATGAAGAACATTTTTTTATCAAGTCATGCCATTTATCTTAAATAATACTTGAAAAACTTACCAACATGTTATGAATATCATTTTCCATGACATTATGCATGATATTATTGAGTACTATGTTGACAACATCCTATATAAATCAGTAACACTTGATATACATCCTAATATTCTACATAAAATATTTGAGAGATTTCATGAGTGTAAGGTCCATCTAAATCCTAAGAATTATGTTTTTGGCATCACTTCAATAAATTTGTCAGGATTCATTGTGTCAAAAATAGGTATTGAATTGGACCCTACTAAGTTCAAATCCATTGTGGAAATGCCTCCACCTTCTAATCTCAAACAATCTTGTGGCCTATAAGGAAAGATTCATTTTATTCACAAGTTCATTTCATAACTAGCAGATAAGTGCCACCCATTTAAACCTTTTAAAAGAAAGGGGACAGATTTCAATGGAATATTGAATGTCAACTAGCATTTGTGAAGCTCACAATGTACTTGGCCAACCCACCCATTTTGAGATCACTAATATATGGACAACCATTACTTCTCTATATTTCAACCACCGAGCATGTACTAAGGGCACCCTTGGACCAACATGATGATAAAGGAAAAGAACATGTAGTTTACTATTTGAGTTGCACACTTGTGTCTTATGAACATAATTATACACCTATTGAGAAGGATTGTTTAGCAATGGTGTTTGCCTCTCAAAATTTGTGACACTTATGATAAACAATAAAATTATTATTATTTCTAAAGTAGACCCCCTCAAATATTTATTGTCTAAAGAAACTCTTACATGATGTATGGCCAAATAGGTCATAATCTTAAGTGAATTTGATGTTGAGTACTAGAATTAAAAGGCTATTAATGGGCAAGTCATTATAGATAAACTTGTCGAATCTCCTATTATAGACACTCAACCACTTAGATTTGATTTTCTATATGATTCTATTATGTCAATAGAAGAACTACATGAACCTAAATAGTGGAAGTTATTCTTTAATGGCTATTTCACATCTCATGGATCTAGCGCTGGCATTTTTTTGATTATACCATAGGGGGATCTGATTCCCAAGGCATTTCATATTAATTTTCATTGTACCAATAATATAACATAGTACGAATCCCTTATTATTAGAATTACTCTTGCAGTACAGTAGGATATCCAACACTTAATGGTATATGGGGATTCTTAGTTGATTATTGATGAAACCATAAATTAGCATCAAACTAGAGATGATAAGCTTGTACCCTACAAGCACGTTATTGATAATCTTAAGACTCATTTTAAATACCTATAATTTGAGCAAGTATCATTGGCCAATAATAGATCATCCAATGTAATGGAAATAATTGGGTCCATGAAACAAATTGCCAATAGTGCTAAATATTATCAGTTTCTCATCAAAAATCTTCTACACCTTGCTCACATCTTGCCAAATTCAGAGAGGGTATACACCATTACTTGTCCCAATACCTTACCTAAACTACCTTGGTTCCAAGACATTTATAATTATTTACATGACCAAGTCTTTATGCCTGACCTTTTTGATAATCATCAAAAAATATTAATTCATCACATAGCCCATTATACCCTCCCTAGAAAAATGCTTTATCATAAAGGCTATGCTTTAATGATTCTTTATTATTTATCTTTGGTATAATCCAAGTTAGTGCTTAAGGAAGTTCATGACAGAATGTGTAAGGCCCACACCAACAGTGTAGTCTTTGATAAAAATCTCCTTAGAATAGGTTACCATTGGTCCAAGATGGAAATGAATGCTTATAATTACATCAGGATGTGTGTTGCTTTCCAATGATATTGTAATCTGATACGTGCACCTTCATTTCCACTATATCCAATCACTACACCATGGCCATTATCTACCTGGGGCCTTAATCTCATCATAAAAATCATCCCAACCTATTTTGATGGACACACACATATTCCCACTGTTACTAAGTATTCTACTAAGTAGATTGAGGCCATTCCTCTCACTTACATCATTGAGAAGCAGATTGCCAAATTTATACATTATCATATCATCTATAAATATGGTATCCTAGCCTATATTATATTTGATAATGGTGGATCATTTATAAACTAAGATGTTAAAGCTCTTTGTACAAAATTCAAAATCAAGAACAATAAATACACACCATATAACCCACAAGGAAATGGTTAATCCAAGGCATAAAAAAAAACCATTGTAGCTATCCTAAATAAAATTATCAATAACACTAGTCATAATTAGCACTTGCAAATTTTTCCTACCCTTTGGGTTTATCGCACTAGTAATCGAACCCACACAAGTGCCACTCCATACTCCCTTATTTATGACATAAAAGATATTATCATGATTGAGATCGAGCTACCTTCAATCATTGGATAACATTGAATATGATGAATATTATAGAGTTTCTAGGTCAAAAGAGTTTGAACTCCTTAATAGTAATTATTTGACTACCCTAGACAACTTTTAAGCAATCAAAATAGATTGTGTTGAATATAAAAAAATACATTCTCCTTTGGGTGTTTTAAATTGGTGACTTGGTTTTGAAAGAAATTCAAAAGAAAACTAATGTTGAACCTAAGAATAAGGGTAACTTTTAACCCAATTGGTTGGGCATGTACATTATTATAAAAAATTATAGATCGAGGGCATACTATTTGGCTCTACTAGAAGGAGTAGAGCTACTTGAACCCATGAATATTGTACATCCTAAGTGATTCTATGCTTGAAATCCTTTTGAACCATTGTATACAAGATCCTTTACTTGGGGGAAACTTATGTCAAAGTCATTTTATCTCACTATTATATTTAAGACTATCCAATCTTGGACCATTTTTTTCTAACTTGTTTTATCCTAGGCCATTCTATCTTAAACCATATTCTTTTACAACTATGGATCATTGTAACCCTAAACCATTGGAACTTTGAATCATTTATATTCCATTAGATTATTTTTCATCCCACTCTAGACCATCCTATCTTGGAATTTTTTTATTTTGTCTTATTTTACCATAGACTATTCTGTTTAGAAAAATATTCTTTCCCTAACATGGACCGTTGTAACCTAGCTATTTCTACTCCATAACTAATTATGATCCTAATTATGACTCATAAGCATTTTAGAGACATTCAATGCCATTCTATAAAGTAGTTCAACTTGAGCATTATTTCACAGCCTCTTAGAGATAAGTGAACAAGGATATATCAACACATGGTTTTTGCCTACTAAATGATTCTTAAGATTGGTCCCATACTGCATATTGTTCTACTAAAATTATTTTTTTGTTTGGTAGGCATTGTTGCCTTGACATGATCACCAGAACTTTGCATCTAGTTTAGATATTTTACTTACCTATGGATGTGAAACTCCTTAGTTACATAGTCCCCTATACCATTGTTTATATTCATGATCCCCATTGCAATTGATTTAGTTGTTGTTTGAACTCTTACCTATAGAAGTGAATCTCCTTAGTTAGGTAATTCCTTGGACCTTTTTTAATATTTTTTTACTGCTTATCCCAAAAACACACAAAACATTAAAAATTGATAGACAAAACAAATAAAATCATTGTCTTACCTTATTGTTTATTCTAATCCCACACTCTTATCATTTTTAAAGTAAGCTTTGAATGCACTCACCATTTTACGTACCCATTTCCTTTTCCTCTACAATAACAATCATGTTTTCTTATCATCACTTTTCTTCTATCCCATTTCCTAGGAGAAATTCATTTGGCCTAAATTTTATGATGGATCTCGCGTATATGGAACTATGTAGGTAGGGTCTACTTGCCTCATGCATTTGAAGTCATCTCGGCCACCCCTTCCTTTTCTTCTTTTTCCCCCATTTTATTTTGTGTTGTTTACCTATTTTTTGGGGACAACTTTGTGCCCCTTGTTCTTTTATCATTTTATTCGCCTTATTATTTCTTAGATTAGGTGTCACCCTATCATAGAGCATAATGCATCTATTACACTTGTGTGAATAATTCACCTTCTATTTGTTTGTACTAACATTGTGATTAACCATTATTTCTGTGTGTTTATTTGATTTTTATTTGTTATGCTTTGTTGTCTATTCATTTATTTTTGTTAGTGTTTTTTAGATTGTTTGTTGAATTCCATTTGCATTATGTTGTCTCTTTATTTTGTTTGTTGGTGTTTTATTGTGCTTTCATTTTTATTTTGTTAGGTTGTTACTTTATTTATTGTTTTTTATCATTTATTCATTTTTGTTAGTATTTTGTTCTCTCTCTCTCTCTCTCTCTCTCTCTCTCTCTCTCTCTCTCTCTCTCTCTCTCTCTCTCTCTCTCTCTCTCTCTCTCTCTCTCTCTCTCTCTATCTCTCTCTTCACTATTTGGTTTTGCCATTTATATTGTTGTGTTTTTAATGTTCAAATGCATTCTATAACCAATCTGAGTCTAGTTTTCATTTAGGATTGAGTTGTTTAGTGTTGTGATTGATTTATTTTCTTATTTGTGTGGTTTTTTATAACACATTATTTATACACGTGAATCTTGATTATTCATATCTTGCATTCAGGTTATTTAACTAATTTGTTCTTGCTTTGCTCTTGTACATTCTTGTTCCTAACTAAATCCTAATTATTCATATGTTGATTTTAATTTAGGTTACATTTTTGTATTTTTATTATTCTCTTTGTTTTTTTTTAAACATAAATAGTTTTAACTTTGATTAGTGTAAATTTTTATCATTATCCTTAATTATAAGTATTCACATTTGAACCAACCAATTGCAAACATAAATATAACATTATTTTAAATTATTCATACTTATGATGCATAATTTTAATTTGCTATAGTAACCACCAAGTGATCTAAATCCAAAAGTCAATGAATATCCAAGGATCATTTTCAAATACACCATACCTAACACAAGACTTTATACAAGATGTGTATCTCTTGACATACAATGTGAGTATAAATTGATTGTTTTTATGATTAGTTTGGGATGTGTATCTCTTAAATTATATTATAGTAATTAGTCATACATAAAGTGAAAATAAAAACATCAACATCCATATTCTAACTAAGGACATGCATCACCTAAAACTAACATATCACATCATATCATAACAATATGTATATAAATGAACACATCATGTGACAATCAAAGAATAATTAATAGTCCATGTATAAGTAGCAATACACCAAAAATGAGTGTCATATATATATCAAAACATGTTTCTATACATCACAAGAGTATCTATACATATCATAAGTACAAAAAGGGGAACTAGCACAATCAACTCTCATCCTACTTATCCTTTGGAGGAATATGATGAAGACCCTGACCTGTCTCAGATGTAGCAATTGATGGTAGATGTGGTGGTGGAGGTCCCATGACAACCCACTAAGAAGTTGGATGTATCATTGACCGCTCTAACTCTATCTCATGTCTGGACCTAGAGGTCCAACTAGTCCACTAAAACCTTGTATACTCCTTATAATAGTCCACTCTTTGATCCATAATAATTTCCACCTTATAATCCTACTTCTAGTAGGCTAACTCATCCTTGGCATGTAGGAAATTATCATTCATGCACAAGAAATCATCTTTGACTCTAATCACATTAGTGAAATATCTCATTGACCCTACTCTTATATCTACCTCAATGTTATTCACCTCATCCCTCTTTTGAATAACCCTAAAACTTCCAATCGAGAATAGTCTCTCTAACCAAAACCTATCATAAACTCTACATCCTGTGTGGACACCTAGTCATAAACCCCTATAAGTTTTATCAATTATCCCTTAAGACATGTAATATCTACATATTTGGATATGATCAGACCCTATAGCCTAGTGGTATCTCACTATGTAGTATCTAACTATGCTTTTAATCTAACCACAGTGCTTTGTAACCCTATTATCTCTGAGAAGCATGCATAAATATCCTTTTGGAGCCTATCGTTAAATATCTAATCCTATGTAGGCCTCCTTTTACCTAAGGGCCCTATCCCTCCTCATCTTGATCTTGATCCTATCCCTGCACCTATCTTAGAGGTTACTGCCTCTCCAAAACCTATATCATAGCCACTCAGGGCATCTCCTATATCTACATCCTATCCATCTAGCTTGACCATGTCCACATTTTCTACAATATACTTTTGTCTCTATGGCTATAAAAATTGTAATGAAATGACATATGGAATATTTGGTTACACTGACACCTAACCCTACTACTATGTTGGGGCCTATCCCCTATCCATCCTCATCCTCACCCATTGTTGTCTCAAAACTAGCTATTAGGATAATGGCCTCATAATTTAAATTGGTCATGCTCCCAACCACCATCTAGCATATTCATCCATCATGCCTACATCTAGAATCCCTCCCACATAACACCATATAAAATGGAAAACCTTGTCATAATATGTGATTACCTCTACTCTAGGCACTTGTGGTCCCCACTACCTAATCTCCTTGGTCACATGTGTAAAGTAATATGAAACCTTTGTGATCTAGAAATCATTTTTTAAAAGTTCCCAAATCAAATTGTGACATGTACCATTACATATTACTCATCAAGATCTTTCCAATGGTATGTGTAACTCTGAAAGTAGAGCTTATTTACTCCTTATGCATCTGGTTAAAGTTTTGGTTAAAGTAGGTCAATAAGTAGTCAACACTAGTCAAACTAGAAAAATTGATGATCTTAGAATGTTTATGAAATAGTTCCATTGTGTATAGATTGTTGAAAACTTTTTGGCACATTTTACAATTCAAAAAATGTAGTTTGTTTGTGAAAGTTATGACCAGTCAAAGTTATAGTCAAACTCAGTAAAAATGATGACATGGAAATAAAGTAACATGGAAATAAGGGTCAAACCAAGTCTTTAATAATTTTAAATACCACCTTAGTAAATGGGGATAAACATAAACCCTCGTATATTGGGGAATAATTATCACCCCATATTTTTAAATGTAATGGATAACTTAAAATCCCATTAAAATTATGTATGGGATAATTATGAAATTTATTAAAATAGATTTTGGATAATAATCTCAATTGGAAAAAGTGGATCCATAAAATTTATATAAAGAGGTTATAAGTGCATTTCATTTCATTCACAACTTTCAAAACTCTCATTGCAGAGCTGAAGAGATGAGAGCCAAAAGTTGAGAGCTAAGAGCCAGAGCCAAGAGCTAAGAGCTAGAGCTGAGAGTTAGAGTGAGAGCCGATTCCATCCATATGTTGAGTGTATGGATTTGAGTTCATTTGAGCCACTTTTTAAATCCTCAAAGTGAGACTTTTGGTGGGGAAATTTATGAATGTGAGGTTGCTTTCATGACAGGGAGGTGGAAGGTCCACGTGTGAGTTCTAGGACTTTTTGAAGGTCTATTGCTGAGTTTTATACAGTCTTAGAGGATCCATTGGAAAATTGTAAGATTTTGTCCATGTAATTTTAATTCATGAAAATGGATAGGTTCGTATTCTAAGTGAGCTTGGAGATGTAGCCCAAGCAATAGCTGAACTCTGTTATCAACCTTATTGTCATGAGTTATCCATTATTTTATATTCTTTTCTACATTTGATTTCATTATTAATCATTTTGAATGTCGATTTAATTAATTATGAAAACTTAACAGAGATTTAATACTTTGGGTTAAAAATAGGTTGATTGGTTTTGATGAATGAGTTGTAATACACTTCATTTATTTTTCAAAATCACTTTTTATCAACCTTGAAAAACACATTTTAAATATCAAACTTGTAGAAATTTCCTTTGAGTATTTTGAGAAATTAAATGTTTGACAAAAGGATCCATTGCTAAATGTTTTGGCATGTATTTAGTGCCAGTTTATGGATCAAGTTTGGTATTAGAGCAATTAGTGTGTTGGGATAACATCTGATTGTGTAGATTTGATATTAATTGTGTTCAGTTTGGTTTTCCATAGTATTGTAGGCTTTTTGGCCTTATTGATATTTCATTTGTAGTGTGTAGTTTGTGGGATTATGTTTTTTGTAAGAAATAGGAAGCCATGGGCAAAACCTTAAAAAGAGAGAGGCTTGAAGTAGTTAGCTGATAGATCCAGGAAGAGAATGCTTTCCTGAGAGCTCAGTTATACTCTTTAGATGAGGAAATTGCTTGCTTAAAATTTGAGTTGTAGGCCAATGATAAGCTCTTGGTACAAATGCAAAGTGAAGAAAGACACATTCTTCACCAATTTACTTCCATTATAGATGTAGGATTGGCTTATGCTAGTGAGAAAGTGGATGTTGAGAGATTTCCTCCATTGCTAAAAGAGGATAAGCTTCTGACAGTCAAGATTTGAAGCCACTAGCAGAGCATAATTTTACCCTGTGAAGGAATGATGAGTAGCGTAAGAAATTAGGTAAAATAGGTATTGAGATTCCACCTCCTCATTCTTACACTAGAAAAATCACCAATAAAAATGTGAATTCTAAGACTTCTGATTCACTTCTACCATTTAATAAATTTGGTTTTGATATTTAGAAGATGTTGTATTCTTTTCCTTGTACATTTTATGGATTTTTTTTTTAAAAAAGAGGGGTAAAAATTAAACCAAAGAATACCAAAGTACAAGCCAACCTGAGGTCAACACCTCAGGAAAAAAACAAAACCACTAAAAAACCACAAGGATAATAAAATTATGCTCCAATACCACTCTCATCCTCCACAACAATCCTCTCCAAATTTTGGCGAAGTGTGTAGGGCATCTACTCCCACCCATCAAACACCTAGCCTTCAAATTCTTTAGATCCCCATCTTGCCAAGCAATCGACCACCCTATTCCATTCCCTAGGAATATGGGCAAAAATCACTAAATCCATACAAGAACTGACTTGAAGAATCTGCTAAACAATCAATGACAGCTGCCAACACACATTGGAGGTCTTCTTCTTGAGAAGCAAATTAACCAAAACTTGAGAATCAGCGTCACAAATCGCTTTCCTCCATCCTGAATCATAAGCTCTCCTTAAAGCATGTAAAATCACCCATCCTTCCATTTGATTAATGGTCTGCACTCCTTTGTTAGCCATAAAAATCAAAATCATCGCACTAATAAAATCCCTGCCAATCCCACCTATCCCAGCTGAGCCCAGATTCCCATGGGATAACCCATCTGTATTAAGTTTCAAAAAACTAGTAGGAGGTGGCATCCATTTCCGCATCCTTTGAACTTTTTGTTTCACCTATCTACCTCTCCTGACACATGCTGAGATCAGAGTAATTTCCTGAACACCCAGCCTTTCTGCTATCTCAGCATTGCTCTTTGCCAATGGCAAGGTAATCTCACTTTAAACCCTAATGGTTTCTTGGACCATGCCCAATATTCTAGTCCATACCTACTGAATTCCCAAATTTTCTCCTCTAAAAATCCTATGATTCCTTTTAAGCCAGACTTGCCATAAAAGGAAAATAAGACCAATGTACCATACCTCTTGTAGAAAAGAAGTTGGTGAGGGCGGTCTTCCCAATCTCACCCAAAAATCAGCCAAGGAGGAAGCATGAACACATGAGCATTTCCACGCTCCCCACCAAAGGTGCCATAATTGAGTTGAGAAGGGATATGAGAAGAATAAATGTTTAGAATCCTCCTCCTTATTGCTACATAAAGCACACCTCAAAGGGCCAGCAAATCCTCTCTTCTGGATATTATCCCACGTCAAGCATTTATTCCAGGCCAAGGTCCAAGTGAAATAGTTACACTTCGGCCAAGAGAAACTATTCCAAACTTTTTTCCACCAAAGAACTTCCCTCCCACCATCTAGTTGCTGAAAGATCAACACCTGGTACCCAGAAGACACCGTGTATGATCCCTTTGGATTGGGGGCCCATCCCAAAACATCCCTTTCCAAAAGGGCACTACAGCTGCATCCATCAAGAATGGATTGGAGTTTAGCACACTCATCTTCCAATCCCATAATCAAACATTCCTCTAGTGTTTTCCACCTCATTGCCATAACCTGTCCCTAATGGGAAAACTCCTTAAAATCACCCACCCTCAACCAGCCAGCTTCACCAAATCTTTGCACTAATATGTTTAGCTGAGGATATTGATTTGCTAGGGGTGGGAAGCCATCCCAGGAATCTTGCCAAAACCATGCCTCCATACTGTCTTTGCATATCCAAAACAAACCATGCTTAATGAGCGCTACCCCTTTCTTGAGCGTAGAACAAATTGTTGACCCCTTCCCTTTCAGGCTATGTCGAGGAGTATCACTTTGAGGAGTCCCTGCCAGGTACTTGTGAGATAAGATTCTAGCCCACAGCTGATCTGGTTCAACACACCATCTCTAATATAATTTCACAGCCAGCACCATACCAGAGAGTAGTGACTATCTTAATCTAAGACCTCCCATCTTTTTTGGACTATAAACTATCTCCCACTTGATGAGGCTCCATTTAGTCACTGCTAAATTGCCAGCCCAAAGAAATTACCTGGCTAAGGAATCAAGGTCTCTCACAAAACACACTAGCACTATTTGAACCATACACATGTATATAGGGAGTGCCTACACAACCGATTGAAGCAGATGAACCCGACCGTCAAAGGACAGCTAGCAATGAGTCCAGTGATTAACCTTAGCACAAAACTTGTCTAGAAGGCCTTGCCATGTCTCCCTATACTATCTCCCAGTCGAGATGGGAATGCCAAGGTAAAGCAGAGGAAGACTCCCAATTTGGAACATGAATAAATTAGCAATTCTCTATTAAATTGGAATTAGGGTGTTGAAGAAATAAATGGAAGACTTACCCTCATTAATTAGTTGTCCTAATGCCTAAAGATAAACATCCAAGTCTCTAAGCATATTAGACGCCTCCCTCACAGTTGCCATGCCCATCAAAGCTACATCATCCACAACCTGTAGGTGAGAGAGTGTCACGAGACCTCCACCCCATTGCTAGCCCTGAATATATCCCCCTTCTACATTCCTTTTGATCAATCATCCCAGCCCTTCTACCAGAAGAAGAAATAGATAAGGAGAGAGGGGGTTGCCTTGCCACAGGCCTCAAGAGGTTTTAAATAAATTGGAGTGCTCTCCATTAATCAAAATTGAGAAGGAGGTCAAATCCACACAGCTCATGACCCAGTGAATTTAGTCCTCACTAAATCCAAAAGCACTCAAAACCTTTTGAAGGAAGGACCGCCAGACTCTGTCATAAGCTTTACTCATATCTAGCTTGATGAACATAACCTTTTCTTTGGACTTGGTGATCAAGTGAATCACCTCAGTAGCCACCACCATGCCATCCAAGATTTGACAACCTTCCACGAATCCACTTTTCTCTTTAGAAATCAACAATGTAAGCCACCTTTTTAATCTTTTAGCTATCAGCTTAGAGATAATTTTATAAATCACATTGCAAAGGGAAATGGGATAGAACTAGCTTAACCAATCAGCTCCCTCCTCTTTGGGGATAAGAGCCAGTAAAGTCAAGTTTAGCACCCTAAGCATCTACTTATTCTTCTGTGATTCTTGAACAACAGCCAAGAGATCGATTTTAATAATGTCCCAAAATTCTTGGAAAAATTCAATCAGAAATCCATTTGGCCTAGGCGCTTTACCTTTTTGCATCTAGAAAATGGTCCTCTCCACCTCCTCCATAGAAATGGCGCTCATACGATGTTCATTCACTTCTAAAGAGACCAAAGAGGGAATACAGGTAAGAACCTGAGTTTCAGCCACCAAGTCCCCCTACACTTCCTCCTAAAATAAGGATGCAAAGTACAGCTTTACCTCATTACAAATACCCTGGGTGGAATGAATGGTCTCCCCCCTATCTGTCACTAATGAGGAAATAGTATTACCATGTTGCCTAGCTTTCACTAAGTTAAAGAAGAATGCAGTATTCCTATCCCCCTCCTAAAGCCAAACATTCCACACTTTCTATTTCCAAGTAATCTTCTCTCTCAGCTCCCATTCCTCTACAACTTTTAGAGCTTTAGCTTCCTCTCTTGATAGAAATTTAGATGCCCCCTCTTCCCTAATCATCTAGGTTACTTCATTCAATTGTGTTTGTGCCACATTTTCCTCCTGGTAAATGTTGTTGAAACATTGCCTATTCCATCACTTGAGCTGATATTTGACAAATTGTAAGAGCTTGGCAAAAGTATACATTGCTATGCCAAATCTTAGTCTACCTCTTTTCCACCAATCAAAAACACAACTAAACAGGTCTAGATCCCTGAGCCACATGAGCTAGAATTTAAAAGGTAGTCTTTGAGGTATCCTAGCCGAGGAAATAGTGAGCTTTATGGGATAGTGATCTGAGCCCCACCAATCAAGTATCTCAGAGCTGGAAGACGACAACCCCCCCACCCAAAAACATGACACCATGAATCGGTCAAGGCGCTCTACAATACTATTGTCCCCTAGCCTTCTATTACTCCATGTAAAGTGGCCATTGCTGGGCTTAATGTCAACAAGATTAAGAGCTAAGATATTGTCTCTAAGCAGAATGGAAGAAGGCTCAATTTTCATAAGACCACCTCATTTCTTAGATAAATCTAGAATGGCATTAATGTCTCCAATAATAATCCATGGTAAATAAGGAAACAAACTATGCACCTCATGAATATTGTTCCATACCTCGAGCTTGCCTAAAAAAATTGTCAGAGCATAGACATTAGAGAAAATAATAGATTCCCCTAATTCAATGCACCAAAAAACCATAGATAAGGAGGACCTGAATGAAATCCAGGACACAAGCTGGATTAGGCATAGGTTCCATAGACATGCCACACCCCCGAAGATCCCTAGGCTCCAATGCACTGACAATGGCCTTACCTCCATAACTTAGGCACCATACTCATCATACAATCAATAGAAACTTTAGTCTCTTGAAGAAAGAGAACATCTGGAGAATACCTATGCACTAATTCTCGAATAGCTTTTTGTCTGGGGCCGTTGTTCAAGCCCCTTGCATTCCAAGAGATGACAATCATTTGGGAGGAGTCAAGAAGTGGGAGTCTAAGGTCTTAACAGCTCCTGACTCCACCAAGTTCTCCCCAATAATCTTAATCCTCTCCAAGTCCTTCTTACATCCTATTTTAGCATTTTTCTTCAAAGCCCCTTTCTTCCCATCCTTTTGAAGGATACCTAGGTGAGGGGTATATTTACCTCTTTTATCCACTTCTACAACCATAGCCTATATCATAGGCTCTGCTTCCTCTATGCCCTGCCCCACATCAACAATTAGATCCACTGTCACTTGCGTTCCCATCTGTCTATCTATGAGCATGGGCATAGCGAATTCTTCTTGCATAGCACATGGAGGCTTGGTAGAGCCAATCTCCAATCCCGAATCCCCCTTAGAGAGATTAGCATTGTTCATTTCAGGATTAATTGCTTGTTGCCCGAACTCATCTAAGATCTCAAAGCTATTGAATGTGTCCTCTTGTCATTCCCTTAAAGTTCTCTTAAATCCTCTACTACGAGTTTGAGCTTTTACTAAACAAAGCCCTTAGCATCCTTATTCTCCCCTGCTACAGGATTCTTCCCTTTGTTAGTACTAGGAATGGTACTAGAAGGAGGCATAGTTTGTTGTTCCATTAGCTTGGCTTTTAGACATCTTCGCACTAGGTGGCCATATTCATGGCATAGTCAGCATCAAAATAGAAGTGTCTTATAGTCCAATTGTTGTACCTAGGAATATGAACCTACACTCATCTCAACTGCATCTAGAAATGGTTTACTTAAATCAATTTCCATGCAAATATGAGCAAAGGTCATCACCTTCTTACTCAAGGTTTGTGTAGAAGAACCTACAGGTCTTCCAAGCATTGATGCCAACATATGAAGCACGTCCTCCCGACAACATTCAATTGGAAATCTAGGCAACCAGACCCACATTGGCACTCTATTAGGGAGCTACTTAGAGGGGTTAAAGCCTACATGCCATGGTTTTACAAATAATCCCACCTGGTTATAAAAAAATGCCCCCTTCAAAGACCCTATTGCGATCATCCAGACAGAGAAATGTCACCATGAAGTAGTTGTTTGCAAGCATCGTGACTTCCATTTCTCCCTTTGGTTCCCATACTCTTCAAGCCCAACTCTCTAGGAATTGACGGGAGACTTTTAAACCCAGGAACTTACAAAACAAGGAATGATTACAATATTATTCTACATCCTCAGCAATCATTTCAAAGGGAATTACCAGTTTTAGTCTTTCTTTACATCTCTCAAGACATCCATTCACCTTCATGATCCTGGATCCTCCAGGTAGATTTGATTCCTTGGCATCTGTATTCTAAGAAAATAAGACATTTTCATACCCCTGCACTTTTTGTCTTGGTAAATTCATGCCCACCACTTCACTAAAACTAAAACCAACACCAGTCCTGGAAGGCATACTCCTAGCCATGACTGTGCTTGCCTTAAGTTTTGCCCCCACTGTAAGCTCACTCCAGACAGCACCACCATCCCCTTCACTATGCGCTGACCAAAATTTGTGCACAGCTCTCAGCATAATAGATAGAAAAAGGGGTTTAATAAAAAAAAAGATAGTCATGGCTATGACAGCCCACCCCCTACAACCAAATCGATGCCCGACCCCTTCCTACACAAAACCAAGCAATGCAAAAAGTGAGCCAGGGCACGACTGCCCTAGCTCAATGGCATACTCCAGACTGACATCATTTCATCCCCAGCAATCACTAGATTCATACATTTTATGGATTGAATAACCATTGTGCCACATATTATTGGAAAAGATAAGGTTTACTAAATTATCTTACATGTGTTAAATACTATTCTTGTAATGACAAAGTGAGAAATAGTAAATGGGTGACCTCACCTAAGAAGAGGGATGTTTTCACTCATTATCACGTGAGTGGACATCAAGTTGAGAAGTGTTGGAAACTTTAACCATCCCACCATCTGGGTAATGGTAAGAAGAATATGGTTTATAAACCTATTGATAAGGTAATTAATGAAGTTTTTGTTAAATCAACCCATGCAGATGTTAATAAATCCACTAAGGAAATTAAACACCCTAAATAGGAGAGTCTGATTAAGAGGGTTAGTAAATATTTTCTTAATTTCATGCTATCATGATTAATAATGCATTTATGTTACAAAATGTTTTTGGGATTCTTGTTGTATGTTGATAAAGGACATTTACCCACACTTTGATATATGCGTTTTGGAGCTACTATGGTGGAAACACTTTGAGACAGGTTCATCATGCAAAGTTTTTAATTATCACACTTATGTTATGGAAAGCTCTATTTTTGGAATCTCCAGTGTTAGATTTATGAGTTTCTTGTTGAATTATTGAGAAATTTAACTCATTGATCAGCTTGGGGATTCTTAGTAGTATGCATGTTGTTGGGTAGGATTCAATTTTACTACAATACTTGTTTCAGAATAACTACTATTTTGGGATGCATATATTTTTGACATGTGTATGATTGGATGCATTTGTCAGACCCTATTGGGAAATGTTTGTAATATTAGACATTATACACTATTTTTTATGTTTATAATGGTTTAACATATTAAGACCCATGTCTAGGTAGTGTATTGTGACATGGCCAGAACAATTAATGTATTTTGTTTACATTAATAAACTTGTTCTATATTTGCATTGGTGATTATTGTAGTATTTGGTAGTTCACCACTTAAAGGATGTGACAATGGGAAGACAATTGATAGATGTTGTAATCTTATTGGCAGTTGTAGGATATAGTGTAACTCATGCCTTGTTTGTAGGCCTTTAAAATTTGAGTTATGAATCATATTTTTCTATTTTTATCTCTTTGTTATGATCTAGGTTCTATACTTTGATATGTTTCAAAGCGTCATTAGCATAAGAGGATGTTGATGGATGTAATTCTATGGAGAGGCTCTTGTAAAGCCATGCAACAAAGAAAGTCATTACATTTTAAACCCTAGTTCTATGTAGAGGCTATTGATGGTTGTGAAATATCAAAGGGATAGTAGAATATGTAATTAGTTGGTTTTCTAAGCATTATAGGTGCATTTCTGGAGCTTGAGTAGACTGATAAGACCTATCAAAGTATCTTCAAAATAGAGAGGCATTTCAATGGATACCATCTTTTGGTGGACCAAAATCCTTCTCAATGGAGAAGTATGATTCACATATCATTTAGTAAAAGTTACCAAATTAGATTGAGACATGTACCATGGTATAGGACTTGTCAAGATATTTCCAATGGTTTGTGAAACTCAAAAAATAGAGCTTGTTTTCTCCTTATGTAGCTAGTCAAAGTAGGTCAATAGGTGTTCAACACTAGTCAAACTAGAAACATTGATGATATTGGAATATTTATGAACTAGTTCCATGGTTTATATCTCATTGAGAAATTTTTTACACATTTTATGGTTCAAAAAATGGAGTCTGTATGTGCAAGTTATGACTAGTCAAAATTATGGTCAAACTCAATAAAAATTATGACATGAAAATAATGTGATGTGGCAATATGGATTGACCTAAGTCTTTAATAATTATAAATCCCACCTTAGTAAAGTAGGATAAACATAAACCATCATATATTAGTGAATAATTATCACCCCATATTTTTAAATGTAATGGATAATTTAAAATCCCATTAAAATCAAGCATGGGATAATTATGAAATTTATTAAAATAGATTGTGGATAAACATTCCAATCAAAATATGTGGACCCATAACAAGTATATACAGGGGTCATAGGTGCATTTAATTTCATTCAAAATTTTCAAAGCTCTCATTACAGAGCTAAAGATCTGAAAGCCAAAAGTTGATAACTGAGAGCTAGAGCTAAGAGCCAGAGCCAAGAGTCAAGAGCTAGAGCTGAGAGCCAAAGTGAGAGCTGGTTCCATCCATATACTAATTGTCTAGATTTGAGTTCATTTGAGCCAATTTTTAAAGCCTCAAAGTGAGACTTTTTGTAGGGAACTTCAAGAATGCGAGATCACTTTCATGACAGGAAGGTGAAAGGTCTACCCATGGGTTTCGTGACTTTTTGAAGGTTTGTTACTGAGTTTTATTCAGTCTTAGAGAATCCATTAGATGATTAGTCTAAGCGAGCCCGAAGATGTAACCCGAGTAGCGGGTGAAATTCGTTATCAACCTTATTGTCATGAGTTATCCATTATTTTGTATTATTTTCTACATTTGATTTCATTATTAATCATTTTTAATGCAAAGTTAATTAATTATGAAAACTTAATAGAGATTTAATACTTTGAGTTTAGAATTAGGTTGATTGGTTTTGATGAATGAGTTGAAATACACTTCATTTATTTTTCAAAATTACTTTTTATCAACTTTGAAAAACACATTTGAAAGATCAAATTTGTATCAATTTTCTTTGAGTATTTTGGGAAATTGAATGTTTGACAAAAGGATCTATTGGTAAATATTTTGACACATATTTAGTGCCAATTTACGGATCACTTTGGGACATCCTACTACATACCAAACTGCCATTGGACATTTTTTGGTCTGTATCTCTCCATAATATAATCATGCTTACCTATGATATAACATAGTGTGATCATGTATATAATCTCAAATAGGTCCTTTACTCATGTAAACTATGTCCTATATAGGGATGCCAAATGAATTTCTTGTCCTCCATCTCATCAATGGATCTTTGTAATAGGGTAGGTCTCCCAAATTCCCCTACATCCCTCATCTTATTAGGTACCATGCCCATGCCATAGGATCCTCTAGTCCCCTCTGATACCTCAGCCCCACTGGTCATACGATCACAATGTGTTCCCAAGGTCATACCTACATAAATGTATTATTCTCTATGCTACACCCTTCACTATACATCATCATGTGAAGATCCCTATAAAAATGTGATAAAATCATAGGTCCTCAAGAAAACCACACTAGGTGATGAAATATCTACTACACTACATCGATCAACCCTAAGGGAAAGTACTAACCACTCTTATCAGGAAGAAAAAAGCCACTAATATGAGATATCAAAACCACTATCTCTATGGGGACTATCTCCTATCCTACTTTAACCTATGGGGGCCAATCCAAATCCTCCAATGCATCCACATATATGCACTCATCCACAATATCCTGCTCTACTACCCTGAGTAGGTCACCCAACATAGCTTCTCACCCTGTTCCCATCCAAGTAATTGTGGGTCCTCATATGGGTACCCATTGAATCCAGTGTCCATCCTCCAATATCACCATCACCTCCCTAATTGATATATTAAAGGTGCAATTCTCATATTTCCATCTCTCTACTAGTGTTAAGAAATAGGCTCTATCTGCAAGGATCACTAGCAAGAGTGCCATGTGGTATAGGCCCACTACTACCAAAACACCCATAAGATCATATGTGATGATACCTTATTAGTTTATTACTTGGGAGTACCACTCCTATGATGTGATAACTAACCACTCACTCCTACAAATAAAAAAGTGGGGCATTATATCAATTATATTTCTATCATATTCTTCTAATTTTTAGGTTCAAACTAATTCTTTATAGGCCTTGCTCTCTCTTCTAATTTTAGGCCCAAATTAATCTCCTATGGTCCCCATTATAATTTATTATGGTGTTTTCATTATCTTTTGTTGATACCACCATCTAGAAAGATATTCTAGCATTTAGTAGGACATTCTTGCTATTTCATAGGGCAATCCTATTATTTTCCATAACCTCACTAATCTGTAGGTTGTTCCCACTAATGGTCAAAACAATCCTACTGATATTGGTGAACTCACCATTTGATAGGGAAAAACTTACCCAAAAATTCAAACTTGCCAATGTCTTGATGAACTTGCAATTTTGACCTGAAATCCCACTAAAGGATGGATGTGATCACTGATATCATGACATTCCCACCATTTTCATAGGTGAACTCATCATTTTCCAAATTGGGAAAATCGTAGGATTACCCCAACTACCACTTCTTACATGTAATAAATGTAATAAATAACAAATTTAAAAACCAAAAAGGTACTTATTGATGCTCTAGTCCTTGGTGGTCAGTGGTACTCTCTCATGTGCTCCCCAAGATGTTGATGATGGGGGATTTTAACAATTTTATTTGGCTCTTTCATGCGTAAGTAAGAGAGATCAAAATTTACTATAGCTAGGGTGAAATATGACTTATTTTACCCCCAAGCGTCAAAATATAGTGAATTTTAAAAAAAATAAACCCGTTGGCCTATAGTTGCAACATTTTATCTTTATTAGGCTACAGTTTTAGCCCCTCTAATCAAATTTTCCTTTTGATTTCTTCTAATTGATCCATTTTTTAGCCTATTTTGTTGAAATTAATGAGATTATAACTTCTTCTGATCAAGGTCCCACACATTAAATATTTTCAAATTTTCCATCTACCCATTATGGCAGCATAATGGGCTACCCAAAAAATGTTTGGGGAATTTTTTAAACCTATTTCTCCATCGTACATGCAAATTTTTAAAATGGAAAATGGGAGTGAAATTATTTTCATTATGATTATAGTGGAATTTTCATTCATTGAAAATATGTCATTTTGATCTAATGTCTCACTATGCCTTCTCAAATAGGGTAAAAATGTAGACATCTAATACCTATCACTATCGTGCTAAAATTATCAATCTAAGCAATATTCTATGACAATGCACAATCTGGACCAAAATCACTAAAGTGCACTAAATAATTCAAACTTATCTCGTACAAGTTTCGATTTAGGCTAATGTATCTTTGAATGGGGAAATGCATTATATGTGATTATTATCCTTTCTAATTTCACTTTGAGTCAAATTGTGACCATGTAAAATGATGCTCTAGACCACTAAATTCTTCTAATTTGGTAGCACACATTATGTGCACATGTTATTTCATGTCCATAATGCCTTAACTGGGGTATTTTTTGATACACAAATGATACCTTGTAATTATACTCCATTCAAATTATGACTTCATAAAATGACAGTTCTAACCAGGTTGATTAAGTGTGCAACATATCTTTAAAGAATTATAGAAAATTAATCAAGGTCACTTAGGTAAATCAAATCAAATCAAGAGCTTGAGTGAAAAATCAATGAAAGTTATTGAAAATCTATTAATTATAAATTCATTCCTAAAATCAACATCATCCCATGACATCATTAATAGGGTGGCATCCATAAGCCATTAATGGAATAAATATTAGGATTAAGCCTTCCATGCCTCATCAATGCCCCATTATTCCAAATATTAATGAGTTTATTTATGGCTTGTCCCTCTAAAATTGAATTCATCTATGACCACAAATCTTGATCTCAAGATGGATGGTCATGGTTGATTCTGAACAATCTTGAAGAGTTATAAATATAAGGTGTCACCATTGATCAAGAGAGTTTGAATTGTGTAATGTTATAATGTAAGATTATCTTCACAAAGCTTCACCTATTTTCACAAATTGATCAAACTCATGAGCTTAATACATTGGTGCACTAATAAACAATCTAGGAGCAAGATACTCATCATTTACATGGACTTGGAGTACCAAATCTAGGGGAAAATATGGTTTTTGGATGATCTTGGAATAAGGGACGTTATTTAGAAGGTTTGGTAGTATTCCTTATTTAAATATCTCTTATAATTCATTTTCAACATCCCATGAGGGAGTGGGATTGATATTTTATTGTCTATATGCTTATTTATAAGATATTTTATTGACTAGCAAATAGACTAACTCATCTTGTAATCCTACTCTATAGTAGTGTCACTAGTTTTTATAGAGGTCTATGGTTGTGCTCTTAGTGTTAAGGTATTCTTGCTTTTTGACTTTCATGTACGTGCACTTGATTCATACATGGTCAAGTATGATAACACTATTGAAAGGCTTGCTTCTGATAAAATCAAAAGGAAAAATGACCATGATAATGGTCTATCTAAAGGTTTTATAAATCCTTCCTAGGCCATGTTTGGAGATAAAATTACTCTTGGAGATGACATTTATACGATGGTTTTTTAATATGTTGGTTTTGAGGCTATAAGTCCTAAAAATCCTTTGATATACACTACATGAAGGAAAAACTCTAATTTATTTCATTACTATTATGATTATTATAAGACCATGTTTCTTTATTTTTCTAGATTCTATCACTCTTTGGGTTTGGTCCTTAGGAACTTTTTGGCTATTTATTATTTTGTTATGGATTCTATTAATTCTATAACTATTGACCCATCCCAAGTGGATCATAATCCCCTCTCTTCCTATTGGAATTTTTCCTCTTTCCTCTTCATCAACAACCCCTTACCCAAATCTCTTTTTTGGTGATGTGTATGTTATATTTTTAAATAACTCCATGTTTTAGATACTCTAGACTATTTCATTTTGGTCATGAATGATGGCATTAGTAGAATATATATTTTTTGTAACAAAATTAGATCCACTTTACCTCTAGTAGATCTCTCCATCAAGGACAAACATTTTTGTGGCTCTATTACTAAACAAAATTTCTCCTTACTAGACAATGGTTTGTTCTTTGTGGATTTTTAGAGCATAACTAATAGGGGTTTTGGTTTTTTATCTAGACCTTGGTTATCTATAAATTATAAGATTTTCCTCTGTCCTTGTACTCTTTTATTTGATATGGTGGTGGCTATAATAATAATATGTATGTTGTAACCAACACCCCCCATTTTTAAATTTTCAAATGAAGACCCACTTTAACCTAAACACTTCATATTCATGTCTTATTTTGATAAATCAAACCTAGGTATAAGATATATCTTGGATTTAATTCAAAATCAAGGATTAAAATTTAATTGTTATTGGAGATATTTACCTTTCAAATATAAGTATTTATTGAAATCGAATGTTGATTTTATTATAGACTAACTGAGCTAAAAGGGTGTTTGTCAAAATTTGATTTATCTCTTAAGGATGTATTCACTTAATAGGTCAACTCTACTTTTTACCACATGTCTCTTTTGCTCTTAAAAAATATTTAAATCCAAGAGTGGAAAAGCATTTTGAGTGTTTAGATAGGTTGAAAAAATGAGATCATGCCACACATCATTGTCCATCTTCCCCATGGATAAATCTTCAAATTTCAAATTCTATTCGTAGTCGAGTGAGCAAGGAGCATCCATGTGTCTCAATCATATTTATATGCAACCTATACAAAAGGTTGTGTATATTTTCATCCATGTATCTAGTTAAGTGAGGGCCATCCATGTTTAACCATAATGTTCACTCATGGTTTATATATAAAATAACTAAGGAAAATGGGCTTCTTGACTATTCAAGACAACAATATCTACCATGTGCATCTCAATCCTACTCACTCACTCCCTATATAGTAATAGCTAAATCACATAGTTTTTGAGATTCTATATAAGTGAGGACCAACCACAAGTCATCATCCCACTTACTCAAAATGAATCAAAGCATTGACTCTCAGTGACCATTTAGATTAGTGATAATTGGTCATGCATCATCATCATGTTTACTCATAGTGAATTAAAGTATTGACCCTTAATGGCCATCCAGATAAGTGAGAGTCATCCATGTGTCACCATCATATTCATTAGTGACTGATAAGTGTAGGTACAAGGCACAAATATCATCGATTATTTAGATAAGTGAGAGCCATCTAGGTGTCACTATCCCACTCATCTGTGACTATTAGGTATAGATAAAGAATACAGATCCCTTGAGCATTTAGATAATCAAGAATTTCCCACATGTCAACATCATGTTCTTTCATTAATTGTATGAAATAACATAATTTATGAATCTCAATGACCATCCAAATAATTAATATTCATCCATGTGTTGACATCCTGCTCATCTATGACTAACATTCAATTCCAAAAATCATGAATACCAGTAATTGAGTGGATGAATGAGATTAGGCCACTTGTTTGCATCTCATTAAGTTAATATCAATGACCAAGGACATAGATATAAATTCCAAAATATTAAGTTACAATAGGCCACATTACATCTTCTATATAAAAAAATGCAAATAAGGATATACAATCCATTATTAAGAGATGAAATGACATGTGTCATAATGAATGACTTAGTAAGTTGATTGGGCAATAAAAGGAAACAAGAAAACACAATGTGCTTAGGAAACCCATTAAATTTTACATAATGAAAATAAAATTCAAAATATAATAGACAAGTAATAAATCCATTATTTACAATTAATTCCTATGAATGGAAGATTTGGGAAATGAATGTTCAAACCCAACTAAATTAACTACATACTTGGTCACAAAACACAAGATGAAAATACATTTACTCCTTACTAGTGTTACTAACTACTATCAGTATTATGTCATGACTAAAGGCTTAGTATGTGTGACAATGTATAATTATTTATAATAATAAAAATGGAAACTTTAATAAGGAATCATGTTTCATCCATGTTTAGTTTTGGTAGTAGCACATAGTATACAACCACTATATTTGATCCAATTGTACTCAACCATAAAATTCAAAATTACACAATGTCATGGATATAGGTGGATGTATTAGAATGATATGGGGTAGATGACCATGTTTCTATACAAGCTTAATAATATATGGACGATTTATTAGAAATCAAGATAGTGGTATTATACAATGCAGTCTTCGAACCATATGTATTCCCCTACATATATGCATTTATTTATGGCTAGATACTTATTTTGGAACATTCTTTCACATTTCAATATCCCTAACCCTATGAATTACATGTTTGGAAAGGAGTTGTTTTATATTATTGACTCTTAGACTCTGATATTACCTATAATAAGTTAACTGTTAATGCTTGGTTGGCTGATAATAATGTCAAGGATACATTTAGGACATGGGTAATAGATCCAAACAACTTTGTGTTAGTAACTCAGATCCAAAGTACTTTAACTATTATATTTAGTCCTAGAATTCAAATTACATGACATTATTAAACAAATTATATGGTTTCCCTAATATTAATTATGTTAGATAAACTTGGGTACTTCTTCTAGACATTATTCTCGACATCCAACTAATGCTTACTTTAGAATCATTTATTAGATTCAATCTCAAATACCAAATGATCATGTCAGAGAATAGACCCAATGGAAATTTTTATATGATGTCATATCTACTAGATGTAGTCATATCTACTATTAATTCTCCTATTGAAGAACCCTAGAGGTATTTATTAAGTTATCCCAAGAACCAAATTTGTGAAGATAATAGTATTTTTCACATTTATAAATTCAAAAAGAAAATTTAAAGGATAACAAACATCTTATATCTTACATTATATAAGGACAAAATTGGCATCTTATGCTTAGGTTTCCAGACCACATAAAAATAAAAATTGAGAAGATGGGAGATTCTTGGCTATATCTTAAACATATAGTGATTATAATTTAAGGCTCATTTAAGGCCCCATGTTTATTAACTCACTACATCCTAGACAAGATGGATAAATAATAAATAGATGCCTAATTATATAATAGTGTTGACTAAGATTTAATATCATCTATGTTGGGAGTTATCAATAAAATACCTCTCAGTATAGGAAGGCAACATTACACATTATTGGAACATCTTCATCAAATGGGAAAGCATAGAAATCAATTTAGCCTGAGTAAGACTGACTTTAGACACTAGGATTCAAGATAGGTAATTTATAAATTTCTCAAATAGTATGAGGATAAGACATATGTTAAGTATGGGCATGAAACATACACATGCCCTAATACTTTTGAATTCACTTTATGATTCAAACATCTATGGGCAGATACATGTAGTTAATATGCCCATGAAGGTGGCACAAATGATACAATATGATCCTTATATTACTCCATAAGATGTCAAAGAGAATAAAATGATGAAGAGATGCCTACTAGATAAAAAAAATGCATGATATGATAGACCAACAAATAAGGGCTAACAATTTTATAGGTCTCTTAAGGCCACCAAGTACCACTCCAACTTTATCATTAGATATGGAGACACCTTCAATTCATAGGAGAGCCACTTATCATACCTTGAAATCCTGAAAGACACAACCTATAGAGATACATCAAGTAATCACTCTTTCTTATTCTTTAAAAAAGGTAATTACTATTGTTCCTACTCTAATAGTTGCATATAAGAGGAAAAGGACTCTTTCAACAACTTTACAATTTCCAAATATCAAAAAAGTCAAGGATAGACCACCCAACTATGCAAGTGTTCGATCAAGACCTTTATATGTTGAGATTTAAGAGTATGAATCAACACTAGAGATCGGGTTGGATGGTCTTGGAGAGGATCTAGTGCAAGAATAGATTGAGGGTCACCTTCCTATCCATCCATTTCCTTCTCTAGAATTTGAAGAGTCATAAGTAGAAAATGTATCCATTACAGGGTATACCATCACTCAAGAATATATTACGGAATATAGTCCAAAATAATACCCTACTATTACAATGATTTCTACATTAATGGATGCTAGTGGTTTGATTACAAGTGTTACAATAACTAGGGAAACAATTGTCAAATTGCAATCTCTCCTACTAAAATATATTCAAGCACACATGATCCTTCTAAGAAAGTTTTAACACATGAAAGTTATATAAGTCCACATTGTTTGATTTATTTTTTTCCTAGTTACATTAGTATTAAAGGAATTTATTATGCCTCCATTACTCAAAATTTTAAAACGTTATCTGAAGCCCCATTGATTCATTCATTTCCTTCCACCATTTCTATCCAAGGGACCACAAAACCTACAATACATTTTGATTACCCAGTCAATATCAGGAAAAATTTCAGTGGCTATTTATAGTAAAAATTTTATAATTAGGTTTTTTCTATTTTTAGAATGGCTAATTCTATGAAAATATACATAAGTCAAATAGCCTTAATTTTATACAATTTCATAGTTCAAGACACAAATTTTCCTTATAGATTATAATCAATCCTATTTTAGGACATAGATTTACCAGAGTTATACATGTATGGGTCTAATTCACCAAGAAATTATATGAGACATGTATAAGTTAGACTAGAATTGTTAGGTATGTATGTATGTAATAAGCACCACCTATGACACAATAAGCTTAAGGTAATAATTATATTATACTATGAAAATGTTTTGAATATTCTTTGGTGCTACATGCCCTTTCTTCTATATTATTTTTAATAACTAAAAAACATAATAATAAATAATTTTCAAACGTAATATTTATTTTATTTATAGCATTGAATGTGGTGCAGGAGGAATTAAAGCTTTGGGGATTGAGGTTTATAGTTTCCCCTATTTTAGTGATATGGCACCAACATATTGAGGGGCCCCAAGGTAAAATTTAATGTTGGTCCAACACATCACCCATAGGATTAATGGAAGTTGCTTGAATACATATGTGATGGTTTATTGATTTTTCTTATCATGTCTTTTTTAATTTTAAATACTGAGAGTAGTTGTTTCCATGCATAAGCATGTGTCTTGAAATGAATAAATATAATAATAGGTTCACTAAAAAAAAATTGTTTAAAGATATTTTCTAAAAACACTATGCATGTCTATTTTCTTAAAAATTTCATGTATATCTAAAAATATTTTCTTTAAACTCAAAATCTGTGAAATCAATATTTTTAGGTTAGTTAGAAATATGGTTGAAATGATCATGAGGCACTATTACATTCATTTATTTTATTTAAAATAAGTATCTTGCATGCCATTATTTCTCAAAGGAAATGAGTTTCTTATTTGTTTAAAGTAAGTATATGGTAAATACTAACCACATAATATAATTCATTTTGTTCTTTGTGCATTGCTTAAAAGAATTATCTTGCATGCCATTAGTTTTCATAAGAAATTATTATTTTTTGTTTAAAATAAGTATGTAGTAAAAACCAACCAAATAATATAATTCATTTTATTCTTTGTCCATTATTTAAAATAAGTATCTTGCATGCCATTATTTCTTAGAGGAAATTAGTTTCTTGTTTATTTAGGGTTTAAGGTGGTAAAACTAAAGACCAACCAAATAATATATTAAACCAAGTAAAAAATTGTGACAAAAAATTAGGTCTTTCTTTACCACATACTTATTTTAAACAAATAAGCAACTAATTTCCTCTGATAAATAATGGCATGCAAGATACTTCTATGAAAAGCGAGGATGACATAATGGAAAACATATAATTATTAACTTAAGTTTATTGTGTCCTAAGTGGTCTTTATATATATTAAAATTAAACATTAAGGTTTTGAAACTTGAGAAATCTTGTTGAAGATAATGCAAAGTATGTAAATGATCAATTTTGACATTTGGTTTGCCTTTATTTAAAAAAAAATGAAATGTTTGGGGAAATTTTGATCAAAATGAGGATTTGATTATTTTGAATATATACATATATATATACATATATATATACATATACATATATATATATATATATATATATATATATATATATATATATATATATATATATATATATATATATATATATATATAGGGCTATGAATTTGAATGGATTTGAGTTTCATGTATTTGATTATGGTCTATTAACGATATTCTTAAAAGTGGAATGAGGATTTTGAAATTAAAAATAATAGGGCAAGATCTCAATCCCTATAGCTTTAATTCTACCTACACCACATTCAATGTCAGAAATAAAATAAACATTAGGTTTGAAAATTATTAATTATTAAATTTCTTAGTTATTAAAACCATATAGAAGGAAGATCATGTGGCACCAAATAATATTCAAAACATTTTCAAAGTTTTAAAATTACAAACTATATAATAAGGTCTACCAAAATGTTTGAAGTGTGAGTTATGGTATGTACTCAATTTCTACTAAGTACTACACATGATCTTATTGTATATGCTTCACAAAATGAGTCTTGGAGCCTCATAATCATATTTTATTTTTAAATGTTTAAGGTACTAATTATATTCTAGTTGGCATGGTTTGTTAATTAAAATAAAAATAAATTTAAAACACCAATATGGATGTGGTTAAGCAATTTTGACAGAACTTATTATATAGTTTAGAATTTTAAAACAATGAATATATTTTGAATATTTTTTTAGTTATGTGATCCTTGATTTTCATGGTTTTCAAAGAGTATAAATAATAAACCTACTATGCCAAATAATATTCAAAACATTTTTATATTTTTAAAATTAAAAACTATATAATAAGGTCTACTAAAATATCTTAACCATATCCATATTGGCCTTTCAAATATATTTTTATTTCAATTTCAAAACCCTAAACCCCAAATCAAAATATAATTATTAACTTAAGTTGATTGTGTCATAATTGACCCTTCTCTCTCTCTCACTCACACACACACACACCAAAAAAAAAAAAAAACATCAAGGGTTTTATGTATTTGATTATGGCTTTTTTTTACCATTTTCTTGAAAGTGGCATGAGGACTGTCAAAGCATAATGCATGGTTTTCTTAGGCTGGTAGTTGTTATTTTAGTATTGTTGTAAAGAGGATGGAATGATTAATTTTTATGCAAAATAATGGTTATATAAGTATTATATTTGCATTTTTTTAAAAATAGAATAGTTTGATGCATTGTATTTTTATGATAATGAAAATTAGAAAGTATTTGAACTAAATTATATAAAATATTTATTCTAGCATACTTTATTAGATGTCAGGGTAGAATCCAAGTTCAAATTATTTAGGTATATATGTTTATGGTCATGATGATGATCAAAGTAGTGAAGCTACTCCTTCACATGATAGCTCTTGAGGTGACCGATTCTTTCATGGTCGTAGGGCTGATAACACTTTTGCTATGACATTTAATCAAGGAACTTGTGTTTCCTTGTATTTTGATGCTAATGACCCTACTTGTTGGAATGTTCTCAATTCTATGCCTACTAACTCTTTGAATTTAAGTTTAAATATAGGATGGAAGGGAACACATTAAAAGAATAATATTCATATATGAGGCATTCCAAATGTGCCCCCTCAACACATGCATGCTGTCATTCAGCCTAATGAGCATAATGTTTCATTGCCCAAGCCACCTTAACATGAAAATGTTCATGAATTAATTAAAAAATTGCATCCTATTGAAATTGTTTCACTTAACACTAATATTCTACCCTTTAAACTTCAAAAACCTACTTCTTCTAGCAAGAAATGTGTTAGCATCCCTACAATGCAACCTATGGAAGTCATAATGTTTAAAAATGTTAAGTTGGAGGTAGATGATTTTGAAGGGGCCTCAACCCACTTGATAGATTTTCCTGCTAGTTCTAATGAGTATACTGAGTACTTGACTGATAAAGGTGCCCCTTTAATAGATTTAGTTTCTAATATAGACTCTGATTAAAACTTAAATTTTTTTGTTGAAATTTTTATTGATACTTGGTAGTAAATACTATCTTGATATTTTAAAGTATGTTGATATTATTTTTGTCATTTTTTATATATACATGGTAGTATTTTATTTCCTATAGAAAATTATGTTTAAATGGTTTACTATCTATTGAAAAATTATGGAACACATGTGGACTTTAATGTTCTATAATAGTTTTTTAAAGTTGTTTCTATATATTCATCATGTTTTAGCCTTGCCAAAATAAGTAAATAAATGTATGTAACATGTTCGAGATTCGAGACGTGCTTGAGGGAGAGGTTGAAATCAATATATTTTATTTTTATCTCTCATATCCAAAATTATGGTTATCGAGGGCTCTTTTTGTGAGGTATATATGGTAATATCATATGTAATACTTAGTATACATCGAGTACAAACCTCTATAAATCTTTCAAAATACTAATCTAAGATATAAAAGGGGTATCAAGATATTTATATATAAGAGACTAATCTGTAATTATATATTGAGTACATTGAGTCTTTTTTTCTCTTAGTTTCTTTCATTTCATTTCTTTTTCCCTCTTTTTAGCTATAGAGATATAAAATGGATATCAAGAGATTGATAAAAACTTTGATATAATCATAAATATTTCCTTCAAGAGATTGCCGCTTCTATATGATTTACAATGTTGGATAGGTTATATTATAGTACTTGAAATCTGATTGCATATACATATATTTGATAATTGAGATATAAATTATAAAATAAGGTCTGCAAAAATGTCTTAACCATATCTATAATCAATAATGGCCTTTCAAATATTTTTTCATTTTAATTAACAAGCCATGCTAACTAAAATATTATTATTTACCTTAAACCAAGTATGGGCCCATAAGGAAAGACAATTATGAAAAATGAGGATGGCAAGCCAATATCTTTAAAGAAATGCTTTTCAAGGATCTTATCATTATATTTATTCATTTCAAGATAGAAGACTGTGCATGAAACTAAATAGTCTGTCTTTTATTTGATTAAGAGAACATGTCTATAACAGTTGTAAACTCTATTGTAGTGATTCATATGTATTTGAGGATAAGTAAGTTTCTTGAATACATATGTGCTAGTCTCTTAATTTTTATATTCATTGATTCAAGCTACTAGAAAAGAAGGTGCAAACAATTTTTAAGATGGTTTCCTTGTGATTACAAGGTATGGATTTGTGTTTCTTTTATTTTTAAGGCTGAGAGCAGTTGTTTGCATGCATAATTATCTATCTTAAAATGAATAAATATAATGATAATGTCTTAACTATATCGATAATTAATAATGATATTTCAAATATTTTTTTATTTCAATTGACAAACTATTGTCATCAAATTATGCACCCTAGGACACTCTATGAAGCTCCTTCAATTTGATGCAATATTGAATCATCTCTCAAATTTGTGGGAACTTGTAAGAGAGATGAATCTCTAGGATTGAAAGGGCTAACTCCTTGAATTCTTCTCTAAGTGCTTATCACCTAATCTAATGCTTGTTCATGAAAAGAGTTAAGAGTTTTCATAAAATGAAAACTATACTAGAGAGGTGATCCACCAAGATATATCACATTGACTATCATACATCTACTAAGCAACAATGCTTTCCAAAACCAATTCCATGCATTGAGGGATCCTAACATAGTTTTTCAATGTGAAGGTAGCATACTTGGGACAGTCAATAAGATACTTCACCTAGGGGAATATTGCACACCATATAAATAATTTCATATTTGAAAGAGACCTTAGTACATTCAATGCACTTCACATGACCTATTAACATTAGAACTCTTGATTAAACATGAAGGATAAAGGGAGTAAGGATGATACTATCACTTAGCTCCATTATACATCACTCACACACTTAGACAAAAATGTTCACAACTTCATAATTGGACTTGTATTCAATGTTCAAAGACAAAGTGTAATGTCATATTATAAGGGATTCAACATACCAACTGTGTATGTTTTTACAATAGCCCAAATGGCTTCCTTTATAGAACTTAGAAGAAGAGAGAGAGGAGAGAAGTTGAAAAGCCACAAAGACAATTTTCCATAGGTGAAAATTAGTTACAATTCATGTGGATGTGATAGAAAAGGAGTTATGAAACTAATTTACACATCATTATATTCCCAAATAAGCCTCTTTTCCAAATCTAGCATAACAATCTTCTTAATTATTATTTCTTGTGAAACTGCCTTCATGATGAACTTCCTTTTGAGCATTCCAAATCAATTTAGGAAAAGTGTCTCATGTGTGATGAGGAGAGGGAGTTACAAATAGTCCTTTGCATGAATTGGGAGTTTTCTTGATCATGACATTCTGTTCCAAAATTGAATCATCAGCTATCATCAAAATCACTCTCCAATAGGCACTCCTGACACTAGGCACTAGAATTATTTCATCCTTCCTAACTGATCCATACCAAGGGTCTTGTGACACATGTTGAAACACCTCATAGGCTTGGATTCATTAGAAAAATCATAAAAAGCCTCCAAACTTAAGTTTCCATTCTTTTCACTGTCATTTTGGAGACTAGTCAAGGTGAAAGGCTCTAAAAATATCATAGGGAGTGGGTTCAACTTCCAAGATACTGTCCTAAGTGATTGGATCTCATGATCATCTTTAGGACTTGCAAAAAAAAGGAAAATGTCAAGAAAACCTATTTCTTACATCACCTATATGATTCCATACAATATGATTTAATGGATTTGATCCTTATGAAGTTGAAAAAAAAATTATTCATAACTCATGGTTAAATTCATCCATTTAGATGCACTTTTGGATTGATTTGCACCATCAGGTCCTAAAACAAGGTTTTCAAGGGTTTTAGAGTCACTATCCCTCTTAGTATTTGTTCATAAAGTATACACATTGTAAATATGATAAAATTCCTCTTTTGGTTCATCAAGGACCTCCTTAAACTTCCTTTAATGGCTCAATGTCCCATGCAAAACTTGGTGGAAGTTCTAAGCACTTGAAGTTGACACTTGATATCCATTGTTTGCTTCCTTGTAGGGTTTGAGTGCTTCCTTAGCCAAAAATGGTTTCTTAGAGAAATTATTTGAAAAACAAGGGTTTTAATACCTCTTTATACACATTCCTTGAATCATTATAATGTCTGACCAAAAGCTTGAAATGGAAACTGACCTTTGTTTGGCATTAGGACTAGACCTTTCCAATAGGTCTGCCTATATATTTGAGTATATTTAACCTTCAAAAGGTTATATTTGAAATATTATGGATTAAAAACACCAAAAATACCTTTTTAAACATGAATTTACCAAGTGTAAATCATATATCAGGTTGAAAATGTACATGACCCTTAGTTTGGCTTCTACGTTAAGGGTTTCCTTCACATATGACTATAAACCTTCTTGTGTAGGGTACCTTGTTTTCCATTATAAATTATATAAAGGTTTATTAGGTTTTTTTAGGTTTTTAACAGCTTAAAAAACCTTCAATTTATCTTTTCTTGCCTTATGGTCACCATTTTCACCCCTTTTCCTTTAAATTGTCCTTACATGTATGGGAAAAAAAGCCCCTGCTTTGAGACAAAAAGGGGGTTTGATTTACTATATTTGGAAAATTTATCATTATATAATATTCATAAACCACCAAGGGTAATTTTTACCAAATTTTGGCACCTAATTCCTCCATTTCAACCTACATCTTCACATATTTCCAAGGTAGACTTTATGAACCAAACAATCTATGAAGGTGGGCAGGGTAGGACTTGTAATTGGATACTTTAGGTATTTAATTGAGATTTATTATGACATGTATGTATCATAAATTAATCTCATTTTTCATCCCAACCATCATCTAGTCTATTTTCCCCTCCAACACCTCCCATGACTTTTGGAAATGCAGACTAGGTCTTTGACTGCTTGTTGAGGACCATTATTTAAGATACTAGTTGCAGGTGATTTTGAGTTTGGTTCATGATTTATGGTCATAATACATAATTTATTTAGTGTTTTAAAACTCATATGTATTTTCATTCATCAATTATCTTTGGATTAAATCTAATTCTTTATTCCAATGCACCTCTTGTTCTTAACATTAGGTTACTGCGCATAAGCATTGAAACAAGACAAAACCCCTATCTGTAGGTGGTTTTGGCCCTTTTCACCCTTGTTAATTTTTTATTTAGGTTTTATATGAGTTTCAAAAGGTCATTTCCACTTTGTATTTATGTTTTATATTATTTTTAATATATAAACCAATCCCTATTAATAAGTCTCATTTAAGGCAAAGGAGATCTTACTTCTCATTCACTGTCCACATACTCTTCATGACTATGGATGATCCTTTCTAGGCATATTGTAGGTTGATTTGGATTAGTTTGGATTTGTTTGAATCATGATATAAATTACATTGATTTAATTTCAATTAAAAAGCATCCCCTTCTCCTTATATTCTTAAAATGATATCTAAACCTTCGCCTCCAACTTCACTATTTGCACTCAGTTGTATGTTGCTAATTCACAGGCATGTAGGTCATCATAGTGATGTTTAGGGCTTATTTGATAGTGTTTTGTCCTCCAATGAATATTTTTTATCACAAAATCCCCTTACTCCTCTTTTAAGTATTAAAATTTAGGTCAAACATCCATCCTTCAACTCACTATCTACTATCTTGACTATAAATAACACCTCCTAGGCCTGCGTATGGACATGGGGGTTAGCTTAAGGGGTCAAAACATGAAACTCCACATTTTCTATTCATTTGGGCTCAGGAATAAATTTTGAATCATCTGATATTATTTCCCATTTATGTAATAGATATTATTATCATATTTCAATGCAAAGTGAATTTTTCCATAATGTCTTGTAGGTGATCACTGCCTTTTTTTAGTGTGTTTGCAAGCACTTTTAGACCCTGCAAAAATCTATCTCCACTCTTATTATCATTCTAAAAATTGGAATGTGCCTTGTATAAATATAATTATAATATTAAAATTAATTAGGATCATTATAAACTCCCTTTGTCATGTTATATGCTATGCCAAAAAAGCTCAAGGATCTCTATTTGGCCTATTTAGGAACTGAGAGACTAAAATAGTATGATCATCCCTTTTGAAAGAAAACTCCATCTATCATAGAATTATTACATTAATTACATGAGATATAAGAATTTTTGGTATTCTAAGATCTCAAACATGAACTTCATGATTATATTCCACCTTTCACACCTATGTAAAACCTCATGAAGCTTCTATGTAAGACAACTGTGAGATGACTAGGCATTAAATAGGGAAATTGAACAATTTATCTTGAATGGGTGCTAATTTGATATCTCCCAATGAAAATTTATTGAATAAACCTTGAAAACATGAATATAATAGCATATCAAACATCTTTATTATCCTTCCATGTTGAGAAAACACAGGTTATGCACCTATGATTGCCAATTTGAGAAACAAGCACAAATGGGAAATCCCTTTCAGGGGAATTAAGAGAGGAAGTGTTGGATGGTGTTAAAACCATGTAAGGGGCCCTATTATATCCTAAAAACACTCCATAAAAATCACATAGCTCCATATATTCTTGAAAACAAGAAACAAATGCACCACCATACCCCTCTTGAATGCAATTTCATAAAAGATTGTCTGGAGTCAAACTGATAGTTCATGAAGGAGGATTTACCAAATTGAGACTTATTTATATATATTGTAACTGCACTTATATTACTATCCACTTGTAAAATCATTATTTGACTCCACTTGTACAGCTCATAGTAAGTGATTGAATTTGCCCTTCCTTGGCTTACCAATGGAAAATGAATGAAAATAAGTTATAAATGAACCTTTTAACATTATTTCTACAAACCAAATGTGGTAATGGCCGATGGGGATGTGAAGAGTCAATCAACCATGTTTATAACTAATGGTGGACTTGAGAAGTCCGTATAAGTGCCCTAAAGCTCATATTTTTTAGGGAAAACTACCATTTCTTGATCATAACTAATTTATAACTATCCCCTAACTAAATATGACATTATTTGACCTTATCCACATTCATATCCACATTGATGACATGTTTTGTAACTCCTATCGTCTGTACAAGTCTTTTAATGAGCTATAAATGTGGCCAAATGACCCTTTTTGCACATGAGACCTATACAATGGTTAATTTATGATGTGAAGACACCTTGAAACATATCAAAACCCTTTTAAGACATTTTAAACACAAATTAATATTTTTACTAATTTTGACCATGGTTGACCAATGTTGACTTTGGCTGACTAGGTTAGTACAAGGAGGATGGACTTCAACAGGGACTAGGGCAAGGGTAAGTGGACATATAGGACAATAAGAGATCTCATAGGACATATTAAACTTTCCTAAAAAGTTTAAAATAGTATAGGTTGACCTAAATTTGACTTGGTTTCAATTTTTGTCAACTTCTTGGTGATTCCTAGGGGTGGCATGCCAACAATGCCTAAGACCAATTTTCTAATCCTTCCACTGGGCATGGAGTCTCTCTAACACTGGATTAACACTCAAATGCCTTTGAATAACACTCCAAACCAAATAAAAATACACACACAAGACATACTCAAGGGAAACACGTGTTCAATTAAAACACTTAGAGAACACAACCAAAACATGAAAAGCACACGCCTATGCTACTATTTACAAAACATACCTCATAGGGACTAATAGAAAAGTTTTAGATGTATCCCATTCATAGAGATAGGTAACTCTTCTCCATTCATTTTGGTCAAAAGAAAAAAAATTCTTTGCTTGAATTTTCTAATGATGTAAGGGCCACACCATAAGGCATCAAACTTTGTATGTCTACCTGGTTTCACTCTATCCTCATCCCATTTTAGAACTAAGCCACCTTCTTTGAACACCCTTAGACTTAATCTCTTGTCAAAATACTTATTCATGAGCACTTGGTGGTGCTCCATAGGCTTATGTGCATTTCCCCTTGCTTCTTGTAATTACATTAGTTATGTTAATCTAACTTCCATTTTATTTTTCTCAAGTAGGTCTAACTGATGTGCAAGTTTTAGAGTAGGAAGTTCTTGAGATAAGGATAATCTAGCTTATCTTCCATACACAAGCACCAAATGATAATTACCAATTGACCTCTTGGGATTGATCCTATCAACTCATAGGGTTGTCTTCAACTTGATGTGCCATGCTCTTTGATTTTTTTTCCAATGTCCTTTTGATGATCTTGATGAGATTCTTATTAGTGGACTCAACCAAACCATTACCTTAAGGGTAATATTTGGATGAAGTGCTCAAGTAAACTCCATTCCTATTTGCCCAAGCAAAGGTTTTAGTACTCATAAAATAAATTACATTATCAGAAATGATATTATAGGGAATTCCAAAGCTTGTGATGATGCTATGATAGAATTCCAAAATAGAATTTTCATTTTCCTCTTTCAATGCAATAGCTTCTACCCACCTTGTGAAGTAGTTAGTTTCTGTCAATATCCACTTATGTCCATCACTTGATAGAGGGTTGATCATACCAATGAAATCAAGTTCCCATTGCATGAAAGCCTAATCCACTTGAATAGGATTCAATGGAAGGGATCCAAGCTTTTATTTGCCTACAAAGAAGACACATTGAGGACATATCTTAGCATAATTATAGCAATCTTTGAAAAGATTAGGCCAATAGTAGCTAGCCCTCATTGTCTTTGCAGTTGTTGTTTTAGGGGAGAAATAACCTCCATCTACACCATTGTGCAACTTTTCCAACAACATACCAAACTGATCATTGTTAAAACACCTCAATAACACACCATTCACACCTTTTCAGAAGAGAATATCATGTACAAGATAATACAGAATGGTTTGAAATCTAAAATACCTCCTTTGAGACTTGTCTAATGTATTGGGACACTCACCATTTTGGAAGAAGCCAATGATGTCTTGTGTCCAACTTTGAATTGGTATGTGGTCAATTGATTGGGGATGAGCTTGATTGACCAAGACTTCTTCTTTTGACCCTTGAAGATCTGAAGCTAAGTGTTCACATAACCCTTTTCCACTTACCAAGTTTGTTATCTTGATATCAACATCATACTCCATTACTTTTGTAATCTACCCAACTCTCTTTTTATTGAGATATTTTCTTAGAATAAACTCCTTAGTTCTAGGATGAGAGCCCATGATATGCATCTTGTTGTTTGAAACCATGTGTCTAATTTTTTTTAATCCTCTTATCATAGCTAGGACTTGTTTTTCAATAAATTTATACTTGAACTCATATTCTTCCAATCCTTGGCTAAATAATGCAATTGGTTGCTCTATTTCTCCATCATTCTTTTACATAAGCATAGCTGAGATTGTATCAAGGTTAGAAAAGGTATATAGTATGAAATCTTTGGAAAAGTTTGGATTTAAGAGAGTACAAGATTGCACAATTACTTGTTTCATTGCCTCAAAAATATTCTTACCTTCTTTTGTCCAATAAAAATCTTGGTTCTTCTTGAGCATGGTTGTGATAGGTTTCACCAAAGTTGGAAAATTTGGAATAAACCTTCTTACAAAGTTTATTTTACCCAAGAAACTTTGTATTCCTTTCTTGTCTAGAGGCAAAGACAAGCCTAAAATGACCTCAATCCTTTTAGGGTCAATAGATAAACCTTCTTTTGAAACAATATGACCCAATAGCTTACTTTCATGGATAACGAATATTCACTTCTTTGCATTAAGAGATACTCCATACTCTCTACACTTCTTAAACACTTACCTTAGATGTTTCATATGATCATTATCATATTTTGAAAAAATGGTTATATAATCAAGGTACACAAGAATATCTCATTCATCAAACCTTTAAAATCCATGCCCATTGCCCTTTGGAAGCTAGCTCCTACATGAGACAAACCAAAAGGCATCTTCCTATAGGCAAAGGTTCTCAATTTTGTAGTAAACGTTGTCTTAAACTGATCCTCTTCATTCACTAATATTTGGTTGTAGCCTGAATAGCCATCAAGAAGTGAAAAACATTGAGAACCTAAGATAACTTGAAAAAATTTCTCCATAGAAGGTAGTGGATGATCCTTGAGAGAGACCCTTTTAAGGTCTCTAAAATCCACACAAAGTCTGATTTCTCCACTCTTATTTTAGATAGGTACAATATTAGTTACCCAAATTGAGTGCTTGATGGGAAAGATAATCCTAGACTCAATCAATTTTGTGATCTTTCTCTTCATGAGTTCCTCTACCTTGGAATTGATAGGCCTTTATTTTTGCCTAACTGGTTTATCTCTAGGTTCTAAATCAATGGTGTGATGAGATAGACTAGGGTCAAACCCTTTGAAATATTTATATTCCTAAGCAAATATATCATGTAACTCTTTACATAATTCAATAAAAGTTTTCTTTCAGATGGAGAACATACCTTACCGATTTTTAGGAGTTTGTCTTTGAAGATCATGACTCTTTCATAGTTCTCTTCCCTTATCAACATGCTCACTCTTTCCTTCTTATTTTGATCATCCTCATTGAAAACACTCTCCAAGGTAACCAACCATTTAAGTATCTTGTTTGTCTTCAACTGAATGACTTTTTCTCCATACTGATTGTGAAACCTTTTTTATTTCTTTGAAAAGAATTCTACTTCATTTTGTAAAAAATGTGTAATGTGTTTATCATTTTCAACCACTTGTCATGACACATCATTATATAGAATATAATGTCTCACAATGACCTTGATATGAGATTGATCCTTTTCTTTCCTTACATCAACAACTATGTCAAAATGTGCTCCTATGATAGCCAACCTATCAACATGCTTATTTGAATCTCTTGGTATAGGTTTTGATAGAATCAAATTTTCAAGTAGATCCCATAACCTATGCTTGTAGGACTGAAGTAAAGGATTCTTAAATTTAGCTTGGTTTCTCACTTGGTGTATGATCAAATCACTATCCCCATAAACCTTAAAATTATTGATTCCTATTTTCTTTGTCCATTAGAGGCCATGAACTAGGCCTTCATATACTGACACATTGTAATTACAACTAAAATGGAATCTATATGAATATTAGTATTGGTTCTTTGATGGAGAGACTAACACGACACCAGCCCCTACACTCATTTTTCTTCTTGAGCCATCAAAATACATTTCCTATATTCTTCAAGTTCAAGATCTTCATTAGTGAGTGAGGGTATATAGGTGTTTCCCTCATGCATACAATAGGCTCCCAAGTCAATCTCTTCTATGAATGTATAAGGATCATGCTCATATGTTTTAGTAACATACTCATCAAGGAAAATATCAAACATACCTTCAAGAGGAGAGGATGCTTCACCACCCATTACACCTTCTTCCTCTTCACTAATCACACAATTCTGATTTGAATTTGTCTCCACATATGGTTCAATATGAAACCTTGTCAAGGGTTGTGTCCTTATGGTAACCTTGGCTCCAAATATTGTCCTGAAAGCTAGAAAATACCAATCATTTGAAAGTTATCCTCTTATTTTAGTTGTGAAGTCCCTTGACAAGCAAATAGCAAAGTGAGCTAGAAGATCTACTACCACAATGTATTGCATAATGGGGAAACTTGGACAATCATGTGGAAAGACATTAAATCATCTAACTAATCCCAATATCTTGGTTGGAGCTCCATCAAGCTAAAACACATGTTTGGTATGTGGTTCATACTTTAATCCCAACTTATCTGCAACCACCTTAGGCATAATGATGGTAATAGCTTCACTATCTACGATGTAATTGTGAACCAATTTGTCTCCCACAATGAGGGTGAGGTCGAAAGGTGGAGGCTTTTTAGATTTGGTGGAAGATTATAGGACATGACTTGGTGTATTGGTAATGGATACACCATTTTGTATTAGGGCTTGAGGGGTTACATTGATGTTCAAAATTTTCTCTTGTAGGATTTCCTTTTGACCATGCATTTGCAAGACTTCCCAAAGAGATATGTTAGTCTTGTTATTCTTCAAAGAATCAATAATGTTTAGAGGGGAAGTATTCACCTTTTATTTCATTCTTGAAGGCAATGAGGGATATTGAATTTGATGTATTATAGGCTTGACAACCTTGATCACATTTTAACTTTGATGAGGAGTGTGACTTGTAGGAGGTATTATATTAGGATTCACACCTTGTGGCCTTAGAGAGGCATTACTTAGAATCACATGTGCTTATATAACAAATCCCAAATCTCTCTTTTTGGCTCTTGTGTTGGCTATAACTTATGTACTTTGGTTTAACACATAGTTATCCTTCTTTTGAAAGTTCATAAGAATGGTACCTTGGCTGCTACTCTCTTTATGAGTATCCCTTTGGATGCTATGTGCTTCTTCTATTATGATGGAAGGAGGAGCTCCTTTTTATGCCACTAAATCTTGACAACCTTCTCCACCATCATACGCAAATTGGACTTGAGATTATCCCCATTGATCCAAATGTTCCTCTCCTTGGACCAGATTAGTATGGACTGGAACACCATCCCTTGTGGATGGAATGGAATTAGGATTATAGGAATGAGGATGTCCATTGAAACCTTGTTGACCTTGTCCTCTTCCTTGGTAATTGTATTGGGGTGGAGGTCTATAGGTTTGTGAAGGATAGTATTGGGGATTGGGTCCCACTTACATGTAATTGATCTTGTTTTAGCTGAGCTTGCAATGAATGAATAATTTCATCTTTGTCTATAGAATTATCCACCTTCTTAGGAGTTTTTTTGGGCTTGACATTAATAGTGGGAACTTGTGTTATACTTGGAGATTCAACTGAATTATGAGACAACAAGGGCATGAAAACTTATGGGTGTAATATCTAAGCTTATATCAAACTATTCTCAGCTTCAATAGCTATCTAAAATGCCTCAGGTAGATTAAATCATCCAATTTATTGAAATATTACTGCCACATTAGTACCAATTTCCTTGAGATAAGTGGGGAATACAAAGCTTTGAGGAGGCCTCATGATAGGTGGCAATCTATACCCTATCCTTTGGAACCTTTCATTGAAATCTCCCATAGATTCATTAGGATCTCTCTTTTTCACATTCAAATAGTGAATTAGTGAAGTATGGTCACTCTTATTATCAAACCTATTCACCAACAAATCCCTAAAGTCATCCCACTTAGTAATACAACCACCTTCTAATGTCCTATACCAATCAAGTTCCTTACCCTTTAGAGACATAGCAAGTAGTCTAATATCTATGTTAGCTTGGGGGATATTCTGGAAATTTTAAAAGTTTTAAATGTCCCTAATGTACTTAGATGGGGTAATAGGACCTTCTCCATTGAAATTAGGGAGACTTTTAGTATCATTGGAAGGAATAAGATAATATGCAATAAGGTTAATTGGATTTTGGGTGTTGAAGGCTGGGAAAGGATGTCTTCTAGCCATCTCTTCTTCTTCTTATTGATCTCCTATCTCCTCAAATTCTTCTTCAAAACCTTCTTCTTTAGCATCTCTAAATGTTAAAAATGGTTCAGGATGTTGCTCTTCAAGAGGAGCTTCAGATAGATGGACTTGATTGAATGCTTTACTAGAAAATGATCTATTGAAGACCATGAAGTATAATGTGAAGAACTTGATTTACAACCATAGATTATGACCTTTTGGAGTCTCCAAATTTTGGATTAGAAACACTTCTAAAACCTTGGGCTTGTCAAGACCAATATTCACCTTGACATGGAAATAAGTCTACAAATTTTGGATTATAAACACTTCTAAAACCTTGGGCTTGTCAAGACCAATATTCACCTTGACATGGAAATAATTAGGACCAATTATCCCACTAGGAATGCCAAAATTGTTGTCATCAAATTATGCACCCTAGGACACTCTTTGAAGCTCCTTCAATTTGATTCAACATTGAATCATCTTTCAAGTTTGTGATAAATTTTAAGAGAGATGAATCTTGAGGATTCAAAAGGATATCTCCCTTAATTCTTCTCTAAGTTACTATCATATAATCTAATGCTTGTTCATGAAAAGAGTTAAGAGTTTGCATAAAATGAAAACTATACTAGAGAGGTTTTTATGAAAAATATACTAGAGAGGTGATCCACCAAGATATATACCATATACTATCATAATTATACTAAGAAAAAATGATTTCCAAGACTAGTTCCATGCATTGAAGGATCCTAACATAGTGTTTTAATGTGAAGGTAGCATACTTAGGACAAATAATAAGATACTTGACCTAGGGGAAGATTACACACCATAGAGATAATTTCATACTTAAAAGAGAGATTAGTACATTAAACACACTTCACATGACATGTTAACATCATAAATCTTGCTTAAACATGAATGATAAAGGGAGTAAGGATGATACTATCACTTAGCTCCACTATACATCACTCACACACTTAGAAAAAAATGTTCACAACTTCAGAATTGGACTTGTATTTAATTTTCCAAGATGAAGTGTAATGTCATATTAGTAGGGCTTCACCATACCAACTGTGTATATTTTTTCAATAGCCCAAATGGATTAATTTATATAACTTAGAAGAAGAGAGAGAGAGGAGAGAAGTTGAAGAGGCACAAGGACAAGTGTCCAAAGGTGAAAATTAGTTACAATTCATTTGGATGAGATAAAAAAGGAGTTATAAAATTGATTTACACAACATTTTACTCCTAAATAAGCCTATTATCTAAATGTGGCATAGAAATCTTCTTAATAATTCTTTCTTATGAAATTGCCTTCATGATGGACTTCCTTTTGAGCATTCCAAAGCAAGTTAGGATAAGTGTCTCTTGTGTGATGAGGAGAGAGAGTTACAAAGAATCCTTCATATGAATTTGGAGTTTTCTTGATCATGACATTCTCTTACAAAACTCAATCATCACCTATCATCAAGATCACTCTCCAATAGTCACTCTTGTCACTTGGCACAAGAATATTTTCATCCTTCCTAATTGATCCATACCAGGGGTATTGTGACACATTATGAGACACCTCATATGCTTGGATTCATCATAAACATCTTAAAAATCCTTCAAACTTAAGTTTCCATTATTTTCACTATGCCATTTTGGAGACTAGTCAAGATGAAAGGACCAATAGGGGCACTTGTGAACATTTCTAATCTCTAAAAATTACATAGGAAGTTGGTTTAAGTCCCAAGTGATTGGATCTCATGATCATCTTCAGGACCTAAAAAAAATAATAAAATGTCAAGAAAACATGTTTCATACATCAATTGTATGGATTATGTATAATATAATTCCATGGATTTGATACTTATGGAGTTGACAACAACTTCTCTTCAGCACTCATGGTCAAATTCATCTATTTAGATGTAATTTTGGCTTGATTTATGCCATCAGGTCCTAAAATAAGGTTTTCAAGGGTTTTTGAGTCATTATCCCTTTTATAATTTATTCATGAAGGATACACATTTTAAATGTGATCAAATTACACTTATGGGTCCTCAATTACATCATTTAACTTCCTTTAATGTGTTGAGGTCCCATAAAAAACTCGGTGGAATTTCCAAGCACTTGAAGTTGACAATCGAACTCCATTTTTTGCTTCCTTGTAGGGTTTGAGTACTTCCTAATCCAAAAATGGTTTATTGGATAATTTATTGAAAAACATGGTTGTAAAACCTCTTCATACACCCTAGAAACTTCCTTTAATCATTATAATGGCTTTCCAAAAGCTTGAAATGGAAATTGACCTTTGTTTGACATTAAGACTAAACCTTGCCAATAGGTCTGCCTACATATTTTAGATACATTTTACCCTAAATTGGTTCTCTTTGAAATATTATGGATTAAACACACAAAAAATACATTTTTAAACATGAATTGACCAAGTGGAAATCATATATTAGGTTAAAAATGTACATGACCCTTAGTTTGGCTTCTAGGTTCAAGGGCTTCCTTCACATATGACGGTAACCCTTCTTGTGTAGGGTACCCTTTTTATCCTCAGACATTATATACAGGTTTTTCAGGTTTTTTTATGTGTTTTAAATCTTAAACAACTATCACTTGATCTTTTCTTTCCTTTTGCTCACTAATTTCACCCCTTTTCCTTCAAATTGTCCCTTCATGCATGGAAAAAATAGCCTTTACTCTGAGACAAAATAAAGAGTGTTTGATTTGATATATTTGGAAAATTTTTAATTTTATAATCTTAATAAACCCCCTATTGGTACTATATACCAAATTTTGGCACCTAACTCCTCCATTTGGACCTCAATCTTCACATATTTCCAAGGCAAACTTTATGAACCAAATAATCTGTGAAGATGGGGAGGGTATGACTTGTGCTTAGATGCTTTAGGGATTTACTTGAGATTTATTAGTACATGTATGTATCATCCATTCATTTAATTATGTATCGTAACCATCCTTTATTATTTTTTCCCCTCAAAAACCCAGACTAGATCTTTTACTACTTGTTGAGGACCACTATTTAGGATACTGGGTGTAGGTGGTTTTGAGTTTGGTTCATGATTTATGGACATTACAAATACTTAATTTAGTGTTTTAAAAATAATATATATGGTCCGTAATCAATATTCTCAATAATAAGTCCAATTCTTTATTCCAATTCACCTCTTGCTCTCAAGATTAGGTCACTATTCATAAGGACTGAGATAGGTCCAAACCCCTATTTGTAGGTGGTTTAAGGCCCTTTTCACCTTTTTTGAATTTTTATTTAGGTTTTACATGAGTTTAAAAAGTTAATTTCCACATATATAAATCAAACCCTATTAATACAATCTCATTTTATGGAAAGGAGATCTTACTTCTCATTCATTGTCCACATACTCTTCATGAGTGTAGATGATCCTTTCCAGGCCTACTATAGGTTTATTTGGCTTGGTTTGGATTTATTTGAATTATTATTTAACTTAATTTAATTAAAAAACATCCCCTTCTCCTTTGAGACTCAAAATGAGATCTAAACCTTCACCTTGAACTTCACTATTTACACTCAGCTATAACTTGCTAATTCATAGGCATGTAGGTCATCATAGTGATGTTTAAATCTTATTTGATAGGGTTATATCCTACCATGAATATATTTTATCAAAAAATAACCTAATTAATCCTTTAAGGATTAAAATTGAGGTTAAATATCCATCCTTCAACTCACTTTCTACTAACTTGACTGCAAATAACACCTCACAAGCTTGTGTACAGATAGGGGGGTTAGCTTAGGGGGTCAAAACATGAAACTCCACCTTCTATCTTAAATTTGGATAAAGAATACATTTTTAATAATTTTATATGATTTACCATTGATGAACTTTTTGGTAATGTTTTGTAGATGATCATTGCCCTTTTTTAGTGTGTTTGTAAGCACTTTTAGACCTTACAAAAATCTATCTCCACTCCTCTTCTAATCCTAAAAACTGGAATAGGCATTATATGTAGATAATTTTACAATTAAAATCAATTAATATCATTATATACCCACTTTTTCATGTTGTATGCTATCCCAAAAAATCTCAAGGATCTTTGTTTGGCCCATTTAGGAACTGAGAGACTAAAATAGTCTGATCATCCCTTTTAAAGGAAAACTCCATATGGCATAGTATTATTACCTTAATTCCATGAAATATAAGACTCTTGGGTATTATAATATCTCAAACATGAGTTTCGTGATTATTTTCAACCTTTCACAACTTTGTACAACCTCTTGAAGCTTTTGTGTAAGACAATTGTGAGATAGTTGGGCAGTGAATAGGGAAATTGAACAATCTATCTTGAAAGGGTGATAATTTGATATCTCCCAATGGAAATTTAATGAATGCACCTTGAAAAATTGAATATAAAATCATATCAAGCATCTTTATGATCCTTCCATGTTGAGAAAACATAGGTTATGCACCTATGACTGCCAATTTGAGAAACAAGCACAATTGGGAAATCCATTTCAAAGGTATTAAGAGAGGAAGTGTTGGATGGTGAGAAAACAATATATGGGGCCTATTAAAACTTCAAAACACTCCACTATAATCACATATCTCCATAGATTCCTAAAAATAAGAAACAAATGCACAACCATACCCCTCTTCAATGCAATTTCATAAAAGGCTACCTGGAGTCAAACTAATTGTTCATAAAGGAGGATCGAACAAATTAAGACTTATTGTTATATATTTTAAGTTCACTTATATTAATATCCACCTATAAAATTATTATTTTTGACTCCACTTGTACAACTCATAGTAAGTGATTAAATCTACCATTCCTTGGTTTACTAATGGAAAAGGAAAGAAAATAAGTTATAAATGAACCTTTTGACATTATTTATATAAAAAAAACATTTTAATGGCCTATGGGAGGTGAAGAGTCACTCCATCATGTTTTTAATTGATGATGGACTTGAGAAGTCCATATAAGTGCCCAAAAGCTCCTATTTTTTTGGGGAAAACTGTTATTTCTTGATCATAACTAATTTATAACTATCCCATAACTGATTATGACATTATTTGACCTTATCAAAATTCATATCCACCTTGATGACATATTTTTTAACTCCCATTATCTATACAAGTTAATTAATGGGTTAGAAATGTGGCCAAATGACCTTTTTTGCACATGAGACCTAGAAAATGGTTAATTTATGATTTGAAGACATATTGAAACATATAAAAACTCTTTTAAGACATTTTAAATGCAAATTTAAATTTTTACTAAGTTTGACCATGGTTAACTAATGTTGACTTTGGTTGACTAGGTCAGTACAAGGAGGATAGAAATCAACAAGGATGAGGGGAAGGGTAAGTGGACATATAGGACAATAGGAGACCCCATAGACATATGAAACTTTCCTAAAAAGTTTAAAATAGTAGGTGTTGACCTAAATTTTACTTAGGGCCAAATTTGGTCAACATTCTTAGTGATTCTTAGGGGTGACATGGCAGTTATGCCTAAGACTAGTTTTCTAATCCTTCCATTGGGCATGGAGTCTCTCTAACACCTGTTTAACACTCAAATGCCTTTGAAAAACATGCCAAAACAAATAAATACACACACAAAATACATACTCAAGGGAAACACAAATGTGTTCAATTAGAACACTTAGGGAACACAACCAAAACATGAAAAACACACACCTATGCTATTATTTACAAAATAGACCTCACAAGGACTAATAAAAGAGTTTTAGATTTATCCCATTCATAGGGATAGGCAAATATTCTCCATTCATTTTGGTCAGATAAAAAGAATTTCTGTGTTTGCATTTTCTAATGATGTAAGGACCACTCCATAAGGCATCAAACTTTGTATGTCTACCTAGATTCACTCTGTCCTCATCCCATTTTAGAACTAAGTCACCTTCTTTGAATGCTCTTGTACTTAATATCTTATAAAAATACTTATTCATGAGCACTTGGTGGTGTTTCATATTCTTATGTGCATTGTCCCTTACTTCTTGTAGCTGTATTAGTTTTATCAATCTGACTTCCATTAGAGTATTCTCAAGAGCTCCAACTGATGTGCAAGTTCTAGAGTAGACAGTTCTTGATATATAGAAAATCTAGCTTCTCTTCCATACACAAGCAAAGAAGGATAATTACCAATTGACCTCTTGGGAATGATCCTATCATTCCATAGGGCTGCCTTTAACTTGATGTGCCATGCTCTTTGATTATTCTCCAATGTCCTTTCGATGACCCTGATGAGATTCTTATTAGTTGACTTAGCCAAACCATTACCTTGAGGGTAATAGTTGGATGAAGTGATCAAGTAAAATCCATTCTTATTTACCCAATCAAACATTTTAGTACCCATAAAAGCAAGTGCATTGTCAAAAATGACAGTATAGGGAACTCCATACCTTGTGATGATGCTCTCGTAGAATTCCAAAATAGCATTTTCACTTGCTTCTTTCAATGAAATAGCTTCTACCAAACTTGTGAACCATGTCAACCAAAATATAATTATTACCTTAAGATTATTATGTCCTAAGTCACAAGTGGTCCTTAACACATTTATAAAACTGGGTAAACAATCATGTTCTTCCTTATATATGATTTTAATGACTAAAAAAATTTATAATAATTAATTTTCAAACATAATGTTTGTTTTATTTCTAGCATTAAATGTAGTAAAAGTGGAATTAAAGCTATGGGGATTGAGGTTCAGATTTTGCCCCATTTTTAGTGAATTGTTGCCAACATATTGAGGGGCCCCAAGACAAAATTTAATTTTGGTCTAACACATCACCTGTGGTATTAATGGAAGTTGATCGAATAAATATGAGATGGTTTTTTCAAAATTTATAGTCATTTATGCAAGCTATTGGTAGAATTGAAGTTGTTGGTCTAATATAGATACTTACAGTTCATTACACTATAGATACATCAAATAAGTTTGGTATAGAATAAAAAGTAAACACCAAAATATACTTGTGAATATTTATTATAGATTTTTGAACTATTATATACATGTTCTCTTAATCAAACATAACATAAAAATACACCTATAGATTAGTCTCACCTTTGCTCGCTCCAATTAAGGTTGCTTAGTGCAATTGCAGTGTCCCAATTGGGATCGAGGATACCTCTGGGTTAAGAAATCAAAAATAATAAATTACATCTACTTGGTATAAAATAACAAGGGAACACCACAATATACTTATCCATCTTTATAATATAGTTCACAATTGTTATAGACATGTTCTCATAATCAAATAGAAAAAAAATACACAAATTAGCTCTTAATCATTTATATACTTTGCATTATATTCAACAAGATTTCTCAAAACTATGATAAAATAAATCTCAAAATCGATCAGAAAATTTGTTGTCCTTCCTTAATCAACCTCAGATTTTAAATGCCTAAATTTCAAATTTCAACATGCCAATTTTATTCATTTTGTTCTTAATAATTGTTATTTGTATTCTCTTCAAAAAAATTTGGAATAGGATCTAGTATTGCATAACTATAATATGTTTTAAGAATTATTAGTCAATCCTCTTCTTTTAGACATTGACTACCAAATTGTCAAAGCTTTATCACATGAAAAATTGAGGACATTGTATCATTTATATAGAGCCTCAAGAAAGTATCTAATTTTTGTCAAGATTTTTTCTTAATTTTGAATTTAAAATGATAATGCACTAAAAATTCTCTCATCATCCATTGAGTCCAAAATCATTGTTTAGCATAAATTAGTAGGATTAAAATATTCTGAGATACCAGATCACATTGTATTTCACTCAAACTTAAGGTAGTCCATAGTCTAGTGATCAAGCCATCTTTGAAATCATGTTCCAAAAATTGTTATGTCAATTTGAACAAACTACTCCTTTCATTTTGACAAATCTAGAATACCTTCAGTTTGTTCACCATTCAATTATACACTCTTGTAGAAGTGTTGGACTAAGGTTTTGATTCTATTCTAAAAATTATGAGCTAACATTTTTCCAATATTTAGGGTACATCATAGCCATGGATTTGGTATGTCAGCCTGAGGAAAATGATATCTAATCTATGAAGAGAAAAAAATTGTGATTTCCTTCAATATGTAAATTATAGAGGAAAGAACCTCAAGGAATCGATCCCTTATAAAAAATAACTTCTTTATGTCTATTAAATTGACCAACTATGTCAAAAGTGTGAGTTGTGGTGTATACTCAATTTATACTAAGTACTCCGCATGATATTACCATATCTACTACACAAAAAGAGTCCTAGAGCCTCATGACCATAATGTATTTTATTTTTAAATGTTTAAGGTAATAATTATATTATGGTTGGCATGGTTTGTTAATTGAAATAAGAAATATTTGAAAGGCCAATATGGATGTGGTTAAGACATTTTGGCAGACCTTATTATAAAATTTATAATTTTAAAACTATGAATTTTTTTTGAATTTTTTTTAAGTTATGTCATCCTTGCTTTTAATAGTTGTCTTGCCCTATGTTCCCATAGTTGGTTTTTACTCTTTAATTTTTTGTGACTATTTTTTCTACACTCAATTTATTATATTATTTGGTTAGTGTTTACCACATACGTATTTTAAAGAAATAAAAAATTGATTTCCTTTGAGAAATAATGACATGTATGATACTTATTTTAAACAATGCAGATAAAATAAACTAAATAAATGTAACAAAGCCTCATGATCATACTATATTTTGTTTTTAAATATTTAGGGTAATAATTATATTCTGATTAGCATGGTTTGTTAATTAAAATATAAAATAATATTTGAAAAGCCATTATTGATCATGTATATGGTTAAAACATTTTGTCAAATCTTATCATTATTGATTATGGATATGGTTGAGACATTTGAATGATAGTGTTTTGAAAAAGTATCTTTAAATACATGTTTTTCAAGGAACTTATCATTATATTTATTTAATTATTATATATTTGATATACTTAGTTTATTATATTATCTAGTTGGTCTTTACCACATACTTATTTTAAACAAACAAGAAATTGATTTCCTCTAAAAAATAATGTCATGCAAGGTACTTATTTTAAACAATACACAAAGAACAAACTGTATAAATACAATAGAGCCTCATAATTATACTGCATTTTTTTTTTAAAATTTTTAAGGTAATAATTATATTCTAATCGGTATGGTTTGTTAATTGAAATAAAGAAATATTTGAAAGGCTAATATGGATGTGTTTAAGACATTTTGGGAGACCTTATTATATAGTTTATAATTTTAATACTATAGAAATGTT